>OZ020621.1:25016870-25430883 GCA_963971575.1 Liopterus haemorrhoidalis
TTTTACAATTACTTCAAAATACTGCCCTTATGCAGCTATATATCGATGCCAGCGTCTATTCCACTTCTAGTAATTATTTTGGAATCGATTTTAAATCAGTTTCCATCTTTTTTTTATCTCCAACATTTTGAAATAGGCAACCTTTAATCGAACCCAGTTTTAGAAGGAAAAAAGGTCACAAGGGGCCAGGACAGATTAGTGGGCACGAGAGTGACATTGTTCTTCGTCAAAAACTGCCAAACCATAAAGTATGAGCTGATGTGTTGTCGTAATTATCGTCAATGGTCAAAATGTCTTGATAAGCCCGTTATCATATTCCTAACTCTTCTGCAACCTCTTTAACAATCGTTCGTTGATTAGTATGGATTAATTCGCGAATTTGAGTAGCCTTATTCATTTTAGAAACTAAATTCATACCAAGAAGAGTCAATCTTTAAAACGACAGAACTTAAAACATACAATTCGATTTCATCTTCTCCAAAAAAGAGATTTAAAAGTTCAAGTATTTCTATTGTCGTCTTCTAAGTGTGACACAAAATTTCACACAGATACACTGTTCTTCGGTCAGGTCCATCCCAAAAATCGCCGCAGTAAAAGCTCTAATTGCGCCCAACTCCATTCAGGAGAGGGCATTCCCAATAGTCGCTATAGTTAAGTTCCATTTTGGCATCCAAATTTAAGCGCTAATCGGTTTTATTATTATTTTTACTTGCCCGTCCTTAATATATAAGGGAGTATTGTAATCGCGAAAATTTTCGATGTCGAGATTTTGACTGATGACCACGTTTCACGGTCCAGGGAATCCAAAAAACCTATTTTCGAAATACCGTCCGTATGTGTGTGTGTGTGTGTGTGTGTGTGTGTGTGTGTGTGTGTGTGTGTGTGTGTGTGTGTGTGTGTGTGTGTGTGTGTGTGTGTGTGTGTGTGTGTGTGTGTGTGTGTGTGTGTGTGTGTGTGTGTGTGTGTGTGTGTGTGTGTGTGTGTGTGTGTGTGTGTGTGTGTGTGTGTGTGTGTGTGTGTGTGTGTGTGTGTGTGTGTGTGTGTGTGTGTGTGTGTGTGTGTGTGTGTGTGTGTGTGTGTGTGTGTGTGTGTGTGTGTGTGTGTGTGTGTGTGTGTGTGTGTGTGTGTGTGTGTGTGTGTGTGTGTGTGTGTGTGTGTGTGTGTGTGTGTGTGTGTGTGTGTGTGTGTGTGTGTGTGTGTGTGTGTGTGTGTGTGTGTGTGTGTGTGTGTGTGTGTGTGTGTGTGTGTGTGTGTGTGTGTGTGTGTGTGTGTGTGTGTGTGTGTGTGTGTGTGTGTGTGTGTGTGTGTGTGTGTGTGTGTGTGTGTGTGTGTGTGTGTGTGTGTGTGTGTGTGTGTGTGTGTGTGTGTGTGTGTGTGTGTGTGTGTGTGTGTGTGTGTGTGTGTGTGTGTGTGTGTGTGTGTGTGTGTGTGTGTGTGTGTGTGTGTGTGTGTGTGTGTGTGTGTGTGTGTGTGTGTGTGTGTGTGTGTGTGTGTGTGTGTGTGTGTGTGTGTGTGTGTGTGTGTGTGTGTGTGTGTGTGTGTGTGTGTGTGTGTGTGTGTGTGTGTGTGTGTGTGTGTGTGTGTGTGTGTGTGTGTGTGTGTGTGTGTGTGTGTGTGTGTGTGTGTGTGTGTGTGTGTGTGTGTGTGTGTGTGTGTGTGTGTGTGTGTGTGTGTGTGTGTGTGTGTGTGTGTGTGTGTGTGTGTGTGTGTGTGTGTGTGTGTGTGTGTGTGTGTGTGTGTGTGTGTGTGTGTGTGTGTGTGTGTGTGTGTATACACGATAGCTCAAAAACGGTTTAACTTAAAGAGTTCGTTCTGGTTCTAAAAAATTCTCCTAATAATTGGGAAGAACCCTATTGTTTTTTATTAAAATCCGAAACCGGAAACGGAAGTTATTAAACTTTAAAATTTTTAAAAATTCGTAACTAGTAAACCAAGCCTTGGACAAAAAATTGTATAGGACATAATTTAATGTATTTTTGAAGATTTACCTAAATCTTCTATTAAATTAAAAACAAAAAGTATTTTTTTATTATTATTTTTTTTTTTATGGGAGGGCAAGTCTAGCGGAGGTCTCCCTTCATGTCTTTAATATTTTGCGATTATGGTGGATTATGTTACGCGGAATTGTCGCCTTTATAGCTTTGTAATTTTAGATACTATAAATATACTTAGACACTGACAGTGGAGATTGTAAATTATTTTTCGAAACCACGATTGGAATAATCTCGTGCAGAAAGTGAGTTTATACATCTTAATGTCTGCTTAATTTACACTAATTTAACTAGTAAATCGGACATACATGAATGCTGGTTGTGTGTTTGAAAAATATTAAAAATTTTAAAAATCTTAAAAAATAGACTAGTGCCCAATTTGGATATCTAAATAAGTCTTTAGCAAGTTTTTTTCCGGTTATTTTGAAAAATTTCAACAAAATCGTTTTAAAGAAAATCACGTCACTTAATATTTTTTCACCATCGGATATTGTGCAGTCGGCCTCGAGTATTTAATACTTAAAATGATTACCTGTTTATTCAAGGATAATAAACCAGTCGAAACATTACGATGGCCACGAAACTATCACATAGTATCGGGGGTTTAGAAACAGAACTTGCCTTCTAAGCTCAATGATCCACCTACAGTCTATTCCAAACGATTAGGCGGAACTAACCGGTATTTTCATTTTCGAAAGTTGTCATTATCTATTTTTTTATAAATAGAAGTTGGCTTTTCCTGAACAAAATGATCAAAAGCTTCAATTATTCGGTAAAAGTAACTAGAATTGAAAATCTAGTTCCGCCTAAACCAAAGGAACAGGCTTTAGTCCTTGGGAATTTCTTATATGTCAAATGTGAGTAAAATTTGAGCATATATTTAAATTTTGTAACGCTCATCTGACAAATTTTTTTACGGTTTAAACTGTAAAATATTTGTAACATTTTAGGAATAGTAAATTATAAAAGATTATTTTTACAATTTTTCTGCCAAGCATGTGTTTCCTTATTCGTTATTTCGTTAACGCGGAAATTCATTAGTGATTTCGCGGATGCGTATCTTTTGGCATTTCATCAATCTAGATAACAGCTACCCTTCATTAAAGACTACATATTCATTATGAATTTTTGACATTTCCTGCTAATTAATGTTGATAAGTATTTAAGAAAAAACAATGAATTGTTACTATCTAATTAACCTTTAAAATATATTTTTAAAAAATATTTAAACAAAATTTTCGATAATATTCATTATAAAGTTTATACTAATCCTTGAAATATGTAGTAGATGTATCTTATCTCGATTAAAATTCAAGAAGGTATTTCAAACTTTGAAACTTCTTACTGATTATTCTATTATCTTAACCATATCTAAAGTACACACCTTTTTTGCTTCAACATGACCTAATACAGTAACTGAGTTTTCAGAAAACCTAATTCAGCTATTCAAAAAGTTATAATTACAAATAGAAATAGTCAATGCCAGCTCTTCATGGTAAGAAGGTGCGTTTATTTTTGATCATTACTTCGATCCGTTTTCTTTTTTTTTTTTTTTTTTTTTGTCATCTGTATACTTTTTTTTCCGTCTTCCTTTTTTTTTATCAGAGGGCCAGGACCTCCAGAACCAACACTGGTAATAGTTTATTTAGTTGATATGGCTGTAAACGATTTTGCTCAGTTTTAATATATGAACTGCTGACCGGCGTAGCGTAGTGGTAAAGTGGGAAACAGAATGCACCGAGTTCTACGACGCGTTAACGGCGTACGTACGGCACCATCTGTCAGAAGAAAGTTAAAACCAAGCTGTCGTACGCAAGTGCACAGAATGGACAACGTTCTACGCCGTTGATACTGAATGTTCGTCAACTTCCAACTTTTGACGCTGTTGAACGTTGACGCAGAACACCTAACCTCAGTTTTTACTGAATAATAAAGTGTTTGTATGTATAAATAACTTGCATACAACATAAATAACATCATTCACAAGTCTTCATCATCCATTATACTTTTAATAAAAGAAAGCGCACGTATAAATACAGATATAGGTTGTCAAGTGACACTTGACGGCGTTAAAAATTATTGCATTGTGTTCAGGCGAAATTTCTCAACGGCGCTACGCAACGCTGTCGCAAATGACGCCGCGCTGACGCTGTAGCGCGCTGTGCATTCTGTTCCAGGCTTAACACATCTGCTCTGCGTTGCTAAGGTCTCGGATTCGGATCCCGTTCAGGCATGGAATTTTTCACAAATAAATATTGTCCTGGCTAATTGCCACAGCAGCAAAGGCCATTAAATTTTAAAAAAACACAGCCACCTGGATATATGTCAAAAAAGATTCTTAAAAAAATATGATTTTCTAAAAATTTATTATTATTATAGGGTGACCAAACGTCCCAATTTATCGGGATTTGTCCCCAGTGATGTCTTTCGGGACTATTATGTGTCCCGATTTACAATTATACCTATTAAATATTATTTTTCTATGACTATGTAATTTTTTCGAAATGTTTATAATCTATTGTTTCTTTATTTTTTCTTAAACTTTTGGAAATATAATTTTATTAATAAAAAGTATAAATTACTTTTTCTCTTTCCTTTTTTGCCAATTCAGAAAATTGTAAAATTAATGCATTATAATGCTTTAAAATAGCACTTTAAAACGTACTTTCTTGAAAAATTGTAAAACAAACAAAAATTCATTAAAACATGTATAGTTGTGTATACTAACATTTACAATAAAAGAGAAAAACATACAAGTTTTGTGAAATCTCACATTTGAAATTTAACATTTATGACTTAATAAAGGTAAAAATTAAACAAAAAAAGGCAACATAGAAAAATATATAAATTTACATTGTGCTTCTTACGCTCTTTCCAACCACTAACATTATTTTAAAAAAAATCAACAACATTGGATCAAAATTAAACCCGGATGCAAAATTACTGTAAGTACCCCAATTTGCCTTTTCATCGCTTGCTATATTTAAGCAATAATAAAATATATAAATTTACAATGTACTTCTTACGCACATCTCCTACATTAAACTAGTTTTAAGAAAATAACAACATTTAGTTTCAATAATTTATGTAAAATTCAAAATCAGATAACATGTTGAAAGCTAAAATTTATATCTATCTTTGATTTTGCTATCTATTTATAACACAAAATGTCAATTTGAGATAAATAAAGTAGTGTAATTAGTAAATATATTTTTAAGTTATAAAACAATAATATATAAAAATATTGGCAAACAGTTTTACTTCAAGACGTATATAGATCAGAGACCACTTACTGTTAAAAACTTTACAGCTGTTAAATTATTTCTGGAGGAATTTATGGATGCATGAATTCTTTATTACTTTCATACTGCATTGAATCAATTTTCAACATTGTGGGCAAATTCTGTGTCTTTGTTAAGCTTCATGTTAGAAGCATTAGTACATACCACTGTATAGAAATAAAGTGGTAAGTCGACTGTGCCCATAATGGCGATTAATATGATGGTTGTATGACGTCATTTATGCGACCCAAAAATGGTAAATTGTTAATTTGTTCCTATTTACTCTGACATTTGACATTTAAAATATTAATTTTCAAAATGTTATTGTGTATTAGATATTATAGCATTTTTTTGTTTTGTTAATTCTTATTTTGTTAAAAATATTTAGTAGTCAAAAATATGTAAGACAGCCTTAATTACGTAATTAAATACTACTACTATATTTTTTCTTTTTTATGTAACGAGCATGAAGCAGATATTATTTCACATGTATTACATTATTTTATATTTTTACTGTTGAAACACCTAAGATAATTGAAAATATAAAATTGTAAATCAAAAGTAAAATATCTAAAATATTGCCTAACTACGGCATACATCTTATCTAATCTTATACATTCAACACGGCATACTTGATTTTATTTAAAAGTTATAACTGAAAAATCATGTACTAGCCAGTTTTTATAAACATTTTGAAACTACAATGGTGCAAGTAGTTCGGTCAGAACTGGTTAGAAAACACTGAATCGCTGAAATCAAAAAGAATCTATCAGCTCCACTGCCCCAGCATTCTAGATTAACACTTCTATCTTGATAATATAGGAACTACCTCCACCTAAGGAGTACTATACTGTGGTACATACATTCATCATCATCATCATCATCATTAATCAGCCCTTCTTGTCCACTGCTGAACGTAGGCCTCCCAAAGCTTTTTCTATTCGGAACGATTTTGTGCTATTGATTTCCAGTTCCCCGCAACTCTCTTTACGTCATCCGTCCACCTAGTTTGCGGTCTTCCTCTGCTTCTGTTGGTATCTCTGGGGCTCCAATCTAGGATCTTCTTTGTCCATCTGTCATCTTGAAGTCTAGCCATATATCCAGCCCAGTTCCATTTAAGACAAGCAATTCTTTCGATGACGTCACATACTTTAGTTTGTTCTCGAATCCACTGATTTGTTTTTCGATCAGCTACACTAATTCCTAGTATTGACCTCTCCATCGATCTTTGGGCAACTCTTAATTTTTCAGCTGACTTAGCTGTTAATGTCAGAGTTTCCGATCCGTTTGTTAGAACAGGTAGTACGCATTGGTTAAAAACTTTTTTCTTCAAGCAATTTGGTAAGTTGCTAGTGAAAACATCTCTCAACTTGCCAAAAGCCGCCCACCCTAGACCTATGCGGCGTTTTATTTCACGGGTTTGATTGTCTCGGCCAATGCTAATGTCATGCCCTAGATATTTGTAGCTGACTACCTGTTTTATTTGTTTACCACCGAGGTATAGATGGTTACTCAATACTAGGTTCGACATCAATTGCGTCTTTTTACCTTTAATCCAATCTTTGGGCAATTCTGCATACAGCATACAGCATTCATTCATATGTTTCATAAAAATTCCTTTGATTAGAAAAACATTACTATGCTCTAAACTGATGTTCCTGCTTGAGATATTTTGGGTCTACGAGTCTATAATACGGTAATACATTTCTTTTTAATAAAATATAAAAGAAATTAACTGAAATTTTAACAATTTTAATAATACTGCTGCGACTTCGTGATAAGCTTCCCACGGAGTACAGGAACGCGGGTTCAAATTCCTTCACTTCGAAATTTTCACCTTACGATATTGTTAGGGTTACCACCACTTCGCGTTTTAAAAATTGGAGAACTTGTGTTCGGGTTTGATCGTTATTTCTTTGGGACGCGCAAAATGTAAAACATTTCATAATTTATTTTTATATAATACTGTTAGTATTTTATTCAAGTGACTTTCTGCATATCTACACCCTGCTCATCAAGTGATTTTCCGAATTTTTGGCCATCGCATTCAAGGGATTTTTTAAAATATCTGGTATCCAGCTTCACCATTGATTTGTTGAATTTCTGCCGCCCGCTCCAATGAATTATTTAATCCCTCCAAGTGATTTTCTGTGATATTTAACTTTTTCATCTCCGTATCAGAGTGATGAGCTGGGTGGCAACCCTAACTACTGCGCAGTCAAACTATAACAACAACAACTAAGGATCAGTTGTGCCTTGAGCTTTTAATACTTAAAAATTACGACCTGTTTATACAGGAAATATAAAACCGATCGATTCATTATGTTGATCACGTGGTTTTCAGACAGTGTAGGCGGTTTATAAACTGAGAACTTATCTTCTCTGGCCTATGAGCCACCTACGCGTTGGGTAGATATTATTAATGATCTAACTAACAAAAGTAAATATTGAGTAAATGTTAACTAGCGGTTCAAAATCTATAAGCAAATACAAAGAATGCGCCAAGAATTATTTTATTATAAGTGAATCCTCCTGGAATTAAGTTTAAGAGCCGGCGAGTGTATATTATATTTACAGAATAACAATAAAATACAAACATTTATTATGGATTTTCATCGCTGAAAATTGAAAAGAAAGCTATATACATCCGAATTTTCACATTGAAATGACAAACATCATTCGAGGTCACCAAGCTGTTTCCAGATATCCAAGTAGAGCATAGAGCGAACTATTAATACACTAGCTATTTGACATATGTATGAAATATGAGTCATTTTAAATAAAAGCAACTCCATTATATATTTTTTCCTGCAAGCTATTCATTTTAAAAGTGATCATAATATATAACCTATGTCTCGAAATTCGTATTCATCCAACATTTTAATCAAAAATACCTGTTTTATAATTTTATATAAAATGTTTTAATTATTTTGCGAAGTTGTTTCAAGGTCGTTTATGGTTTAATGGTTAACCAGTGTTGGGATTATCTAGATAAATTTATAAACAAAAATAACTAGATACCAGAGCCGGATCGAGGGTGAGGGTGATCAAGTGAGTTTTCCTATCCTTTTTGGATTTTTAATTCAAATTTGAATGTCAGTTCTACAACTACACCATTCTCTGTGATGGATGATGTTTGAATAACGTAACATTAGTATAGGTAAAGATTATATATTACATTTAAAAGATTGTTACTATAGTTAAATGTTCTTTGTAGCACCTGAGGAAGCTAACCATTGGTTTAGCGAAACGTTGTGTTACTGAAATATACGTTGGTCCAAAAAAGCTGAGTGAATATATTTTTTCCTGTTTCTACTATAAAAGATAACATAACTTATTCTTATTTGGTCTTAACTTAGATGAAACTTTTTTTTTAGATCTTCATTTCGATTCGCGATCCTTTTTTGTTTTCATTTCAATTGGCGTTCCTCTTTTATACTCTTTACTTCCACCCGTTATCTATTTTTGCTTAATGTCATGCATCATATTTTCTGGTATATTTTGATATTTTTGACTTGGTCCTTCAAGGTCAACAATGAATCGTTTGAACTAAGAGCACAATTTTCTTGCTTCTTGCTTCACAACTTCATTGGCAACTTGCAACATAGCCGGCGCAAAAAGATTTTAATGTGGGATAATTGTGTATTGTAATGCATGTTGCCTAGATTCATATTATGACTTGATTGTTTTTGTATATAATTGGTTTAGTGATAAGTAATAATGATAATTATTGACAACGAGAAGAATAAAAAAATTATATACACACATTATTTTCAATTGCAATCAATGACAATTAACATAAGGTAAACTTATAAAGATTCTTCACTTCATAAATTATTTTATTGTCACTAGAAGTACATTTCGGCTACTTCGTAGTATGTATTTTCAAAATGTATTTTCATTACATTTTGATTTTTTGTGCCATTCTTAATACAAATTTAAGGATATTTTTTTTTGTCTTCAAAAAATGTAAAAATGTACTATATTTTTTATAATAAGTGTCAGTCGTTTCCATGGTCAACAACCATTCAACATGAAACATGAAATAACACAAGCGAGTTACCTTCTCGTGACAACTTAAAAGAACGAAACTCCCATTTAGTTCCGCTTAAACCTAAGAAATAGACTATACTAATAGTCATGTTGTTTGCGTGAAACAAAACATGCGCAAAATCAAACTTTATCTGTTTCAAATACTTAGATGTTACTTTTTATACCTGTTTTCTAAAAACAAAAAAAAAAAAACAAAATGTGATGTACTCTTAATGGTTAACAATGATCTAATGATTCAGGAGTTCGGGTTTAACTCTTGATGTACGTATCTGACAGACAAACGCACATAAGCCAATCTATGTAATTTTACAGAACATTACACAAATTGTTGGTTGATTACATCCGATGTGTATTAACCAAAAGTAATATGCAATAACTTATGCATTTGCGAGAAAGTTCGCATTTTTTTGATTTGTGTAATTTTATCCACCAGTATGAGATTTAATCTATATTTATCTGTGCAATTCAAATCCTTTTTGTTTGAAACTGAATCCAATAATTTAGTAAAAGTGTTTATTACGCAAAATATAAATTTATATCAGCCACACTTCACTAGGCCTAATCATCAAATTCTGACAATATTGTTTTAAAACAAAAATGTTAATTAAAATAAAATGGGATAGTTTTAAGAATTTATGTAAAAATCTAAATTGGATAACATGTTGAAGGTTAAAATGTATATCTTCCTTTGATTTCGTATGTCTATTTATACCACAAAATGTCAACTTGGGGTAGAACCAACTAAAAAACTTTAAATATCTCACTTATTTATTTAAAGCAAAAATGTACATAACAAAAATTGTTCAAAATAATTAAAAATGATAAATAATTCAGACTTATTATTTATTTATTTTCAGACCAAAAAAGTCGAGAACAAATTCAGCTGGGACATCCACTTCTGGTTGGGCAAAGAAACCAGTCAAGATGAATCAGGTACTGCAGCAATTCTCTCTGTAGATCTAGATGATTCTCTTGGGGGAGTTCCCGTTCAGTACCGCGAGGTCCAAGACCACGAATCCAACAAGTTCCTTGCCCATTTCAAAAATGGAATCCGCTATCTTCCTGGTGGAATCGAAAGTGGCTTCAAACAAGTTACCGACGAACATGAAACTAGATTGTTCCAAGTAAAGGGTATCAAGAACATCAGGGTAAAACAAGTGAACCTATCGGTGAAGGCAATGAACAAAGGAGACTGCTTCATCCTTGATGCTGGAAGTCAAATAATGGTATACGTTGGCGTAAAGAGTAAGAGAATGGAGAGACTAAAGGCTATCCAGGCAGCTAATCAGATCAGGGATCAGGATCATGGTGGAAGAGGAACCGTTACAATTGTTGGTACGTATTAAAATTCGCAGCAAAAACAACTTGACTACACGTCAAAAGATTCTTTATTAGTCGCCAGACTCCGCATTCTTCTATAAGATAAACATTTCATTATATTTATTGTATTGTACAATACAGTATTATAATATAATAACATAAATAATACGTTGGGTTGAACAAGCTATGCTTCAATTCTCCATAAATTATTAATATAATTGTGTGAGTTTTGTTTAATTTTAATTAAATTTTTTTTTTGGTTTTTCGTCAAAATAAAGAGGTTTTTTCATTAACATACCTCATCGAGAGATGTCAGATGATATCTGTAAAAGCTTTCCTTCGATGCCCCACTCAACATAAAAACAAAAAACTTTTTGTATCTTACTTAACTTATTTTTTTAACTTAATACATACTCGTATCTCTACTTGGAATGATATGTATTTTGGAGTCGGTATTTAGTATTTAAAACTGTATATGCATCTTAAACAACAACTCTGTAGGTTCAGCCGATTGGCTACAATTTCTACTGTATAGTAGAAACTACATGAGTGACGGTATAAGGGCTTATTGGTTACTTACCAAACTCTAAAAAATTACGTATTATTGTTAATTAGCATATTAGAAAATAAAATTTAATTCTTCTTTTAATTGTATACATTATAAAATATTTATATTCAGCACATCCTTGTTCGCTCGGTACCAAAAAAAAGTGCCCAGAACAAGTAATGAGATAAAACAAAGTCTATTATGCAAAATCATTTTGGGTTTTGTCTTTTCTTTTAATTGTCTAACAATGCAGTTGCAATATATTATTTTCCAAAAATAAATAGTATTAGTAGTAGTAGTACGTTAAGCTTAATTTAATTTTAATTTAAATTAGACCTGTCGCCAAACAGTCAATTTGCACTTAAGCAAAATTGCATGTGAATGCACTTATAGTTTCGAGAAACGACTTTTATCCTTACTAATTAGATTTTCTTTGTTGTTCTGTTCTATTACCTGTTAAATATTTGTCAAATGTTTGGTTAATTGACCAACTCCACTTGTGTTCCATAGACTTGATGAGTTTAGAATAAATATAACCGGCAAAAAAAGTAACATTTTCTGCTTGTTTTAAAAACAATGTTTGATGAATATTGCTACAATTCAATATATCTCAATCAGTCCATCGCCAACTTCCTGGCACAAATCTAATATTTTCTTAGATTCATGAAAACTAGATGCAACTTTCCATCTTTAATTTCATTAATGGCATCGCAAACAGCAAATGAAATGAAACAAATATATCGAAATTATGTCTCAAATTTTGTTTGTAGACTTTTTGTTTTAACAATAAAATAAATAAACTTACGTCCAGTGAACGTGACGGACTTAAAATAAGCTCAGTTCTTCCAGACCACTTTTGCCTATTGAATTTCTAATTGCATCAATTACTATCAATCTGTGTAGAACGAGCCAAACAAAATTGAATCCGAAAAAATAAAAAAATATGCTTAAAATGTGTTTCAGTATCTCTTAGTATTTAACTACGTTCATCATTCCATTAACAAACCGCATACATCCCACAACTCTTGCGGACATACAGCCCCAAATCATAACCCCAGCAGGATACTTAACAGTGCGTTTCAAGCAATCTTTATGAAACACTTCATTTTGGCTCCGAATCACTCGTTTTCTATTATCACCTACACTTAAATCAAATTTGGACTCGTCGCTGAAACTAATCGAATTCCACTGTTCTTATGTCCATGCCCTTCGCTCTTTACACCAACTTGAGCGCTTTTTTTCTGTCGTTCAGTCAAGAACGGTTTTACTTTTGCCTAAAATGTAGAATTTCTGTTTCAATAAAATACTGAAAAAAATTACATTGGTATGATTACCTCATAAAAACTGAGACCACTTTTATGTATCCACTTTCTGCATGTTTCTCTAGAAAAATTAGATCTTACATTTTTCTTAGATTTTGACATTTTCATATCTCTAACAATTACACTTATTTTTTCCCCTTCACAAAACATGCTTATAATTAATTCTCTCACTTTCTGTGGAGTTGCCACACCTCGATCCATTTTAAAACAACAGTTCACAAAAAATTAACAAACTGTCAAAATATGAAATTAAAAATGAGCCGGAAATTGTTTCAGAATTAAAAATAAAATCTAACTCTACATACAATTTTATTTAGGCATATTGAAAATGCATATAACTTTGTCCGAACATTTAATTGTCAACTGAGTTCAGTTTAAATAAATGTTAAAGCCTAATTAAAATATATTTTTAATTCTATTCTTACAGTAGTCAAAATAGAGTTAAATCAAAAATCGAAGCCAGAAAATTAATCAAAAATATGTTTAGTGAGTAACGGTGTACTAGAAAAATATTTAGATAGAAATTATGAAGTGTCCGAACATATAGTTGTTGCGGCTCGTACATATTATTATCTCGATCTAGGGATAGGCTGTAAAAACAAATATGCGTGCAGAACCTCTCCACAATTATACTAATTGCAAATGCTTTAATAAAATATCTATTTTTTCAGATCAATTCAGTGATTCAGGCGATCTAAACAAATTCTTCAAATTATTGGGCTCTGGATCTCCAGCTGAAATTCCAGACGAAGAAGCTGGTGGTGATGACGAAGAATTTGAAAACAATGAAGAGAAAACGGTCACCTTGTACAAGGTTTCTGATGCCAGTGGCAAAATGCAAGTTGAGAAGGTTGGAACCAAACCACTCACCAAAAGCCTACTTGACACCAATGTAAGAAGTATTTTATTTTTAAAAGTCGTTTATCATTTCTCTTCATCGTTATAATTTGTATCTACATAATTGCTACAATAACCAGTAATAGCATTTACTTGTAATATATTTCTGTATTTACATAATTTCCATTAGTAAGGATTTCTTTAAATTTGTCGAAAATTTATTTGCTAGCAAAAGATCAAATTGAAAACTGTTTTATAAACAATTAATGCATAATTTCAGGATTGCTTCATTTTGGACACAGAAAAGGCTGATATATTCGTATGGATTGGTAAGAAATGCACAACAAGTGAAAAGAAAGCAGCGATGAACCACGCACAAGCTTTCTTGAAGAGCAAGAACTACCCAGTCTGGACCAGAGTACAAAGAGTAGTAGAGGGTGGTGAACCAGCAGCTTTCAACCAATATTTCACCAGAATGCAAGCCACCCTCACCCATGTCAAGATCCACGACAGTGGAAGATTATCAACAGAAACAATGAGCGACTTCGAACAAGAGGTAAGTACATTATTATTTAATTTAGTACATGTATTCTTTTGATAAAGCTATTTACGGAACTAATAATTGCTTGCGTGATTCAAACCATATCTTTTACTAACATATAATTTCCATTATAACAGTACTTTATATCATAAACAAACGAATTTAATCAAAATAAAAAAGTTGCTGATAAAATTCATAGTCCCGTTGGCATATGCCTATACAATTTTAGGCCAAAATAATAGCGAGAGACAGAAGAAAAAAAAATCAAAATGTCATGTCGATTTTGTTATGATGTCTAACTAATTAAAGTAGCAATAACTTTAAAAATGGTTTACCCTACACATTTATAATTCTCAAAGAATATTACAAATAACAATAAAATTAATTTTATTTCTTGTAATTTCATCAAATTGTTTCCATAAATCTCTGCTGTTAAAGAGTAATTGTACCACACATTTCACAGGGACAATGAATAGTTGTGAACGTTTTTTTATGCTAATATATGTATGTATTTTACTTTTCGAAAATTTTAAAATAATTAAGAAATGGTTGGCGTATATCAGACGAAACGTGGGCTGCAACATTTGACGACTTATTGTTATGTAAATGTTATTAGGAAATACATAGTTAAATGTCTAATAACAATTAAATAGAACTTTATCGTTGAGAAGAAACAATCCACGCAATTTATCATCAAAAACACACTTTCTTTCCAATTCTTTTTATATAATTTTTTACTTATCTTATTTTTATTTATTTTATTTTTTATTTTTCGTTCCTCTGATAATGGTTGTCATAATACAAATGAGAAGAATAGATGCTGTATTGCAAAGAGGGAAACCACCCTTATTCATGTCAAAATTCACGACAACGGTAAATTAACAACAGAATCTATGTGTGAATTTGACCAAGAAGTAAGAGATTTTTTATTATTCACACTTTACACTTACAATATTAAGTGACATCTTTAAGCTTATAGTCTAAAATATAATTAAGCCATGCCTTTAAAGTCGGATAGTAACAATTAAAATTAAAGTATAAATACAGCATTTTAGATACTCCTGACTCTTAAGAATTAACTATTCATTTTTGTATGCCACTCTACCACTCTATTTTAATGTACAAGAAAATAAATATATTGCATTAGATATGGACGATATAGGATGGCTCACGATTACAAAGGATTATCTTAAATATTATTCTCAGATATACAGGATGCATGTGTGAGAAATTTAAAATTTGACATAGGTCGACTTGGATATTCAAAAAAAAAAAGAAAACAGAAGAGTCTTCGATAAACAATATTTTTTTATTGTGCTAAAAATACAATGACAAATACAATTTCTTTGTTTTTGGCTACAATTTAAATTTTTATTTTGTTTATTATTTCCTTGATCATTTTGTTTAGTTAAAATAATAATCCTAAAAAAGAATCCTCCACTCACATTTAACATTTTAATTGCACTCAACATTAACGACTTCACATCCCGACTAAGATGGCATGAGCCTAACCAAATATTATAAACAGCAACTAATTTGTTTTACTTTTAACTAATTTAACACAAACTCTGATTTTAGTCATAAAATTCTAAACAGACAGTTTAAGATACAAATAAAGTAGACCTTGTTTAATCAGTAGTATTTTGTAGCACCCTGTGTAGCCTCAGTATTAAAGCTCTTGTAGAGTGCTTTTCCCAGCAAAACTGGTCAGTGATGTCATAGTATATACGCCAAGTAATGACGTTTTTTGACATTTCACCACATTATTTCACATCCTATAATCTCATTCAACATAGTTATATTTGTATATTTGGTACTGCATTGCTCTTTCCACGAGAACTGGCCAGTGACGTCACATGTGCCGAAACCAGAATTCGTATAGTCGCTTCGTTGGCACGCAACGACTGGCCGTCGTATTTCTATTGGTTTGACGTCATTACTTGGCGTATATACTATGACATCACTGACCAATTTTGCTGGGAAAATCACTCTACAAGAGCTTTAATGCTGAGGCTACACAGAGTGCTACACTATACATGTTACGTATGCCTTGTACATAATGTTTAGGTTCGCTATACCGAATTACCACACTGGCTACTGGCTCCTTGCTACGATTCGTACGAGACTCAGAGAAAAAATAAACTTATTTTTCTGTCGTCATCACTTTTGTACAAGATGTTGGCGTGTAGGTTGCCCTGGGAAAGTGATGACAATGAAGATAAGGTTTTGTTGTTACATGTATTGGTTAATAAACTTGAAAGAAATGAACACGGATAAAAAAAGAGTGTGGTAAACTTCATCATCAGAAGATACAGTTACTTGAAAATGAAGTTAAATTCAAAGAATATGTTCGAATTAGTACGAACCTTTGAGGTTTAATGGCTGCATATGGCTCTGATGCGCATGCCCGTCGTTAGTGAAGCTTAAAACTATAGCTTGAAATTACACAACACGAAGACTTACCTAGATAGCGAACATAGCGTGCGCAGTTCTGTGTGGACCCTTACGTTATTTATAAAGAGAACTATTTTTCCCGCCCATAGCAAACATAGCGTACGTAGCAATCTGTGGAACCTCAGCATTATTAGAGAGTGCGAACATTAGAACGTATGTAAGTAGTGTAGAAACAAAAACATTACATACATTTCCATACGTTATTTTCACGTTTCTAAGGTTTCACGTGCCTTACGTTGCATGTTTTGAGGTTTTCGCAAATTGACTATTATGTATGTGAAATTCTGACACCAAAATATAAAATACCATCTCAGGAAAGTGATTTTTTTAAATATTTCTACGCCCAACATGTAACAAAAGCAGACTTGCGCAAATCAAATGAAATTATATATTTTATCGTCATAAGGATATCATTGTAGATCATGGTACTCACGTTTCATCTGGTTAGAATTATTATAAATACATTTTGGAAACTACTTTGCATCACTCATTATAATTCTTTATTTCCTACTAGTACTTCTGGGGAATATGCTTAAATTTAATAATCTTAGGTCAAACTTAATCACAGGGCCAATAATTTCTACAATCACGGGTTTCATCTGCTTTCTGGTATTAAAACAATTTCAACTTAATTATTAAAAACGTATTCTTTAATTCTTTAGGTCTTTGTATAGCTAGAATTAAAATCTCCAGAAAATTTCACGCGAAAAAGGAAAGAAGCAGAAGAGTACCAACTTCAACAATCCAAGCTCTGTTTAGATATGAAAAAAATCAGGGTTTTGTGTTTTTACTACATAAGTATATATGATAATATAATGATCTCATTAGATAATAGTCGTTTAAAATATTATACAATAGGAAAATAAATTATTAAAGATGAAATCTGATAAATAAAATTAGCCCAACATTAAACAAATACATTTAATGTGAGGACTAGACCAAAATACATATACGTTTTACTATTTAACATTAAAATTAAAAAAAAAAAAACTAAATTTAAATATCATACTATTTATGAAATAATACGTCAGATTTACGAGAGTCACTCAAGGTTTTATCAGAAATGGTGAAACCAAATTTTATTAAATTAAAAATAAATACATTTTTTTTCAAAATAATCTCTGTTAACTTTTATGTAACGAGTAATTCGCGTAAACCAAGTTTTAAATAAACTTTTTCCATTCTTTTTTGATATCCAGAGATTTTTTCTTTTATTATTGGGAATAAATAAAAATTATATGGTGCCAAATTAGAACCATATAGAGATTGAGTAAACATACGAGAGTCGTCTTTAAAAAACATTCGTTCGTTAGACAATGTGCGCCGGCGTGTTGTCTTGGTGGAGCAACCTCCCGTGTAGTTTTGTCTTTCATTACCTGTTTCGACCGCACTGAACGCACAAACACTGATAATTTTGCGATATACCTTTTTCTTGCGAATGATGTCTCTTACAGGTTTAAGCACCACACGCTTGCGTAATTTTCCTTTTAGCGTCCGCGGATGAAAT
Organism: Liopterus haemorrhoidalis; assembly: GCA_963971575.1. Taxonomy (NCBI): domain Eukaryota; kingdom Metazoa; phylum Arthropoda; class Insecta; order Coleoptera; family Dytiscidae; genus Liopterus; species Liopterus haemorrhoidalis. Next base: position 25,034,724 of record OZ020621.1, read on the forward strand.
AGTCACCGTTTCTGACAAGACATTTGTTATTCGCGGTAGCGTACGGACAATTTCGTAACTTGTTCATAACAAGTCAAACGTGTTTGTAGATTATAACAAAAACTCCTAGTCAAAACATGCGCGTTGTTAGCTACGTTGAATTTGATTAATAAACTGAGTACTATCACTTAAATTTATTACATCGTGATTACAATTTTTTCAGCCAGACAAATTTAGCATTTGCGGTGACAAGAATGTCTATCACAGCACAAGTCGGTTATGCACATTAAATCTGGTCATGAAATTATTCCTTAATTGTTGGTAACTTATTAGAAACTTTATCCGCGAACAAAGGTAATATAAGACGGGTTTAAACTTATATGCGACAGAATATTACAATATTATTAAATCTTTGATTTTACGGGAATAAGTATTTGTTTGACAAATCTTTCAGAGTGACTCTAGTACATGAACTAAACATTTTGCAATAATTAATAATTACCTGCTGGTTAAATACGCTTAAATCACGATTTAACATGTCTTTTCCAAAATTGTATGTAACATTTTCAAAACAACACAATATATAATTACCTTTTTCTTTAATGTTAAATGGTATCATGTAGCATATTGTGCTGAAATAGAATAATTTCAGCCTAAGTCATTATAAAGCGAATATAGTATAAGTGTAATTTTAGTTCCAAAACATTACTTTAAGATTTTTATATAATATAAACACACACAAAATACCAACTACAATAATAGCAAAATAAAGAATACAAAATTAAAAATGTCCGTTTTTATTTATTGTTATTATTTCTTTTTTAAATAAAACATAGGACTTGGATGAAGATGATGTAATGGTACTTGATTCTGGAAAAGAAATTTTCTTATGGGTCGGAAAAGATTCAAGCGATGATGAAAAGAAGGAAAGCATGAAGATCGCACAGAAGAGACAGAAACAGGCAGGCTACACCTCCAACATTCAAGTTGTCCAGCAGGCCAGCGAACCCAGTGCATTCACTTCAGTGTTCCAGGGATGGAAATCCAACTTCTGGGCTGTAAGTATTCATTACCTTTATCTATAATTATTACTTAAAGAAATTGAAATTGCAATACTTATTTTCAATCATAGATTCAAAATAATAATTGCAAATTTTGTAAGTTATTTCGAATGACTATAATCACTAGTTAATCATATGAAGTTATGTATCACTCAAGTGATTTTTCTGCTCTCTTAATATAGCTCTACGGCTTTTAGCTTAGTTGAGAACTTGAGCTTTAAAGTTAATGAACGATCTGAAAATAAAATCATTTTTACCAAGCATTACAGTTTTTAGTTGATATTATAGCCTTTAATAATGCGATCACTGAAGAACAATCATACCACTATAGGTTATTAAAAGTTAAAGCAATTGTCTGAAAATAGTCCGACTGATCTTTAAACACTTTGCATTAGATTACGAACGCCTTAAAAAGATAGAAATTACAATATTTTGTACAGCTGCTTTACGTATAATTACTAAAACGATTAGTAACGTGGTCGGCGAAACCCCGCCGAGAATGGATGACTTTTTTTGCTCCTCGAACACTCCTAGAGTGTTCTTCGGGTGGATCTTAAAATATCTCTTTTTTTAGGTAGCTCATGTTAATTTAACGTTACGTACAACCCCCAGATATTATTAGTTTCTTATACAAAATTAACAATCTGAAATAAAATCAGTGACAAACTATACACAGAATTTTTATCTATCTAATAGGATATTTTTGATTGTAGAAAAAATTATTGTATAAATGTTATTGCTCAATAACTTAGTAATAGGTATCACACAACAATGTTCTGTAATTTTTTAAATATATTTGTGGGTTTCAAATAATTTTTATATTTATAAATAATTTTGTGTAGAAATGTTCAAATAATACGTCAACATTTTTTTCGACATGATTGTTTGTAGTTTAGAACCGTCGTCGAAAAATATTAAACTTGATGATAACGAAATGCCACTTGGTACAAGTATTCTTTACATAAAATAAATCATTTTTATCCGCAGCATCTACATTGAGAACCACGGTAGATTCGAGGTGGCGGCATAAGTAGATTACCAAGTACAATAATTATAAGTAATTTTCACATTAGAACAAAATATCTCGAAACATACTTGTAGAACGAAGCTTTAGCTACAATATGCCGCATGGTACATAAATATGCATCGAATTGTTTACAATATGGCGTCTATAACGCAATTTGTTTATTTACAATTACATGACAGTTTTTTTACAATTAAAAATATCCTATTAGATAGATAAAAATTCTCTGAAAATTTTCATGTAAAAATTGTTACTAATTTTACTATTGTTAGTCTTCTATAAGAGAGTATATGGTTGTGCGCACCCTTAAGAAATGCCGACCTCTGACTTAAAAAGTACGAATTTTTTTTTTTTTTTTATTTTTTTTTAAATTTTTTTAATGGCCTTTTCTGCTGTGGCAATTAGCCAGGACAATTTTTGTTTTGAGAAAATTTCCATGCCATAACCGGGATTTGAACCCGAGCCCCCATGGTTGGTAGTCAAATGAGCTGACCACTACGCCATAGCGACCGGACGAATTTAATTTGAACACTGTTCCATAGCTACAATTCCCTCAACTGCTGTGTTCATTTTATCTAAGCGATCTCGAGCAGAGTTTGCTCGAGATTTGTGAGTGTTCTATTTAACTTACTCAATTTCGATAAATTCAGTATTATACCCCTTTCCCCCTATCGAGCAAAATATTCGGGGGGATCAATTCACTGTGCAACTGAGTTTGTTAACTGTTTATGTACGTAGCCATCAAATTATTTCTGTATTTTTTAATCTGAGCGCTCGAGCAAAAAGATTGCTCGACAATTTGTGAGTGTTCAATTTAACTTACGATAAACTGAGCATTATACCCTCCCCTTTCCCCCCTAACGAGCAAAATATTCGGGGGATTAGTTCACTGAGCAACTAAGCTTGTTTAACATAAAAAAATGTCGAATATGACAAATAATAGTGTTAAAAATTATGACAGTATTAAAGCCCGCTCAGCTTGTAAAAATATGCTGTTTTATTTGTAAAATAAGCATTTGGTTATTTCAGATCAGTTCAATTATGCTCAGTTAGCTCACTGAGCATCATATAAAAAGAATATAGCAAATTTTAAAGAGCTATGGGGCAAAATTACAATATCAAAATTTATTTTGTGAGAAAATTGTCTATATCCAACAGGACCTTAAAGATTTATTTGTTTATTTATATCTTTTTTGCAGACTGCTCCATCGGTTCAGGATAGAATCCAGAGGATGTTAAAGAACTAAAGTATTATGAATCATGACTGCTACTTAATTTAAATCCAAAGACATACTGTGTGTTGTATTATTTATGCTTTATATTTTGTCCTTTTGAAACAAATAAAAATAATAATAATGAAATGTTTATATATGTAAATAATATTCCGAAATAACTTGCTGCATAATATCAAAAATCTCCTTACAATTAGCTATTCACATAACAAATACGTTTTTTCCAAATAATTATTTATACCATATCCTGGCTAGCTAACCTAAGGGTATTTTTCGGAATTACATTCACAGAACTATTTCGGATGGCAGCGAGCAAAGTGCGAATTACCATGTTGACAGCCAATAATCGGAATGGATAAAGCAAGAGAAGAAATATTCATATTTGCTCGAGGCGTGGCAAGAGGTGAACAATATGTGCATCTATCGAGGCTTCCAACATTTTGGGGGCGCTAAAAACGGGACTTAAACAGTGTTTAACGTGGCTTAAAGAATAATTTCTTTTACGTACTTTGTAAAAACAAAAAAGACTTGCGATAAATGAATTATTGAGCAACTTCTTTATCTAAAATCTAATCGTAAAAGCATAATGCTTTTAAAAAGCACTATGAGAATCTGAACAAACGGTTTTGTTGGAAAAAATTGGATGAAGGTCTTGTCTTGTTTTAATTATTATATCAATAAAAAAATTATTAAAATACAAACAAAAAAGAAAAAATATATTGTAAAAAATATAGTATCTCGTATACAAATAAAATTGGAGGTTGATTTTTGTTTTTTTTTTTTTTTCGTCACTTTCACACCTTTTAGGCGATTATTTGGCGATATCCATAAAAAATCAGGGTCTGTTTTCTGTTTGTCGAGATACACCCAAAAATCCGGTAGTAAAGCAATCTGACAATATTTTGTTTTGCAAAATCAATATAGCCTTAAAATGTGCTGAATTTTACAATAAAATAAAAAATAATAAAACATTTTCGAAGAAAATAATTGGCACAGAAAAATCTAGTCGCACGAAAATGAACAAAAAGCTTATTTGTAAAAGCTTTTTATAAGTCTCGTTAGTTTATTTTCAAATTTTTGTTATTCTTGTTTCTAAATGTTTTTTTATCCTATGCCGATTTGAAAGAATAAAAATATGGTAACCCTAAAAATAAGCTATATGGCATCACTTATTTTTTATTCTAAAGGTGAGTTTCGGTTAAGTTTCGCTAATTATAACACTTCGGTCACTTCTTGGAGGCCAGTCTAGGTTTGTGTTCCACAGGGCTCTTTACTGTCACCCTTGTTGTTCGTCCTTTATACGAATGGCATGCCAATGACAGAGGGAATTGCAAAATGCCAATATGCTGATGACACAACATATCTGTCCAAATCTTTCGGTACAGCACTTGTAACTTGAGACTACAGCAGGCCTGCGTGAGTCTCGAGAAATGGGTACGTGATGGCGCGTCTCCGTGAACGGTGCTAAATCGAAAGAAGTTTTCTTCTCCAAGAAAAAGAGATTCCTGTCAGGCACGGTAAAACTCTTTGGAGAAGACATTCCTTGGTACAACAGTGTCAAGTACCTGGGGCTTATCTTCGACCCCAAACTGATTTGGAAGGATCACTTCTCGTACTCCATTTCCAAAGCCACTAAAGCCAAAGGAATGCTTTCGCCGCTGTTATGCCGAAAGAGCAGCTTGGACACCTCAAACAAGACACGGATTTTTACAACCGTGATCCATCCTATCTTGACCTACGCGCCTAGTGTCTGGGCTTATGCTACCGCCGCTCAGATAAAGCGGTTGCGGGTATTCCAGAACAAGTGTTTGCAACAAGTCGCTGCTGCCCATTGGTTCCATACGGAACGACGACATAAGACGCGACTTGAGTATACCGAGCTTGGAGGACTTCATCCGCGCTAGCGCGGAGAAGTTCTTTCAGTCTGCTCAAGATCACGCAAATGATACCATAGCATCTGCGGTTGTTTACGATCCTGCTCTAGTATGAAAGTATCGTAGGCCACGATCCTTCCTTATGGAACCTAAATAATCCGACTAACCCACTTCCATAGGCCTGCAAGGCATGCCACAACTGGATCCAAATTGTGTTTCCAACCCAAGATACGTGTTTAGGGCTACCAGCCCGGCACATAACCAGAGGTCATGACAAGACAAGGCTTGAAACAGTAACGGAACGCACGTGAAACCGTAGAAACGTGCAAATAACAATTGGAACCTTTCGACTCTCCGTACTTTTAAATGTTCGCAAATTGTCTATTGACAACAGCAAAATATTTGGGTTACAAGGTGAGACAACAAAAAACAAAAAATAGTACATGTTTAATAAAAACCGTTTTAAATTAAGATATTTTTTAAAATAAAATTTTAATCCTTAATCTACGCTTTAAGAATTTTTAATTGATACCACACAATAAATTTAAAAAATATTAACTAGTTATTTCAACAGCCTTAAAAACAAAATATTTAAAAAATAATAATAAAATTTTTGGAAACAGTTTGTTGATGACGCTTTATGTGCAACTTCCAAAAGACCGAGGGCCGGATAGCAATCCAAAATACATTCAGGGGCCAGAACTTTTTAAGGTTCTTTTTTTTAGAATTACTTCACTGAAATTGTCTTCATTATAAAAAAATAAAACATTCTAATTTTTGTAAACTATACAAAAAAAAAAATATTAATAAAATTTATGACATTCGGAAAAAAACACAAGAAAAAAATAAAAAAATCTTTTGTAATGCATAAATATTGTTAAATAAGAACAAAATTTTTATTTAATTTTAATGGGACGGTTGGGACTTTATATTGCTCTTGCTATAAGTTTGTCAATATTCGAGGAAACAACGGATGTAGCAACACGCAACGTGTATTCTAGGTATGAATCCGTTATTCGCGTCCTTGTTTTTTATTTAACGAACTTCAACCGAGAAAATAACAGCTCATATTTGTAAGTGCTTTAAAAGAGCGTAATTCTCAACTGAGCAAAAGCTGAGAGTTTCGGAAATTTGTGAACTAGGAAATATTCTTGGTAAAACTCAATTAGTGAAATATCCTTCATTTTCGACTTCAAATCTGAGTTCCCTTGTACTTCAAGTAGTCCAAATTGCAGAGAAAGTGGCGTTGTGCCCCATCAACATCAACCGTTTTACCGCATTTGATCTCTGAAAACAAAGATGTACTCGCGGGACAGATGCAATGGGATTTTGGATAGTTATCGCGGGCCGTAAGTTGCACATGCCTGCTTTATAGTCTAATTAATAGTGTTTTAGCTACATCCAAAACGCCAGTGATATTCGAATACTCCGGCCATCTTCATGTAACGATGCATCTCGTACGACATTTGCGCAATTTTATTGCACAAAATAAAACACTTCTAAGAGTTTATAAATCCCAAAGATGGGTAACTAAGGCCCAAAATTTTATTTAAACAATAAATTATTTGTGTTAAAATTCGTTTACTTAAGTAAAGGATATCATATAATCTTTAATTGTTAGTTAATAAGAAAAAATTTTTGTTTATGCAAACTTGTTATATAATCGTTGTACTTACTACCTCTCGACACTTATAGTTTTCTATTAAAACGGTTAAATAATTTTATATCGACCTTTAATGCACAACCGAAAGACGCTCCCCCCTTTTTTTTGTCGGCTAGTATGTGTAAGAGTTGTCATTAACTTAATTGTCGTTCTTTGAGATTCGCCGGTACTAACAAAAATATAAAATCAGGTTTTTTTCTTGAATTATTTGCAGTATCTCTGCCAACTTTAAAACAAAAACGCTTCAATCGTTCATAACATGATTTCGCATGAGAAAATCTAAACATAAGTGAATAAAAGCTTTAAAAGCACTCGGAAGGAGAAGGCGATGGTCGAATGGAAACAGTTTAAATGGGTACAGCGCTGACGATGGTATGAAATCATCCTTGGTGAAACAGTCTGTTGAAGTTGGGATCGAGTATACACTCAATGCATATATTCTGAATTCCACTTGCCGGCAGTGGCAGTGGCAGTTATCCACTCCACTTTCACACAGATACCAAAACAGTTTCAAGAGAAATGAGAACTCTCATACAACAAAATGTTAATACAGAGACGAACTACAACTTTCAAGAGTGGAACTAAAAGTCAATTCCGGTAAGTATTTCAAATATTTAAATACTACATGTCTGTAGTAAAAAATATATATAGGCTAAAATGAGAGGTTTTTTTTTTAAATTTTTCCTCTATTTTATAAAATAATTAAAATGTAAAAAATAACATATCTAAAAACTATTAAAACCATGTAATTATAGAGGTTATACTTATAAGTGGTACTCTAGTCAATAAGAAACATTCTGTATTTTAAAAAATTTTGATCAATAAAAATTATTATTATATAGGCTGTTCCAAACGTTTAAGCGGCTGTTCCAAATTTTCTTAAGTTGTCACTAGCTCATTTTTTAACGAATGAAGTGGGCTTTTGCTAAACAAAATTATCAAAAACTTTATTCAATCATTAAAAGTTACTAGATTTGAAAATCTAGTTCCGGTTAAACCAAAGAAACCGAATATAAATAGTGTAACATGTTCTGGTTCTTCAAACAAAAACGAAACATCTTCCAGAAGGTAAAATTTATTTACACATAAAATATTACACTTATATTTTTGTAGTATACGGAAGGCCGGATGCAAAAACTGTCAGTATACTTGCCTGAACAAGTACTGAAAACCGACTGCCTACATAAAAAAAATCTCGTTACCAAGTAAACTCGGTTCGATTGTTCCAATATTCCATGATTTTCTAGAGACTTCTAGCTTGTTCCATGGTTTCCATGGATATGACTTACTAGAACTTTCCATATTATTCCACGAAATTACATCATAGGCGTGCCATGAGTGAAATCAAAACATTTTCGCGACACTATTCTAGCGTCGGCGAATCAGTGCAGTTACGTCACACGACGTAACAAACAATTGCATTGTTCCAAACAATACATTCGTTTGTTACATATTGCGACGTAACTGCACTGATTCGCCGACGCTAGTATAGTAACATATGGACAGTAAAAAAAAATCTAGTTGGCTTTGGAGTTCTATGAATTTAAAACTTGCGCTCATAATCTCTTAAATAAACAAAAGAAGAAAACATGTAATATATAATAAATAAAATAATACTTGATGAATTAATGTCCTACCTACTGCAGCACCAAATTATACCATAAAGCCAGCATGGCTTCGTCCCTGGTCGATCTGTTGTCTCAAACATGTTACTGGCAACTAATGAGTGGACAAAACATCTCGATGCTTCAATTCCTATGGATATTATCTACCTGGACTTTTCTAAAGCCTTCGACAGAATTTCGCAAAATTATGGAATTAGGGGTAAATTGCTCCATTGCTTAAAAATCAGCAACCGCACATTCCAAGTGCGCATAGGATCCGAACTATCTGACCTCCAACAAGTTCTAAGCGGAGTTCCACAAGGCACGGTGATTGGGCCTATATTATTTCTCATTTATGTGGCCAATATAATTTTAAGCATAACCTCCAGCCACCAGATATATGCAGACGATCTAAAAATATACAACGGTTGTGGTAACTGGTCGCTCTTGCAACAGGACCTCAATGCAGTTGATAAGTGGTGTGACAATTGGTCGCTCCCTCTGAACACGTCCAAATGTTGCGTATTACATCTTGGCCGGAACAATCCAAATACATATTATTACCTCGGCGACATCGTTCTGAAACATGCCGAATCTTCGGTTGACTTGGGTATTACAATCACACCTACCTTAGAATGGTCAACACACGTCATCAACGTCGTTAGAAGAGCAAATAAATCCCTCTTCATTATTAAGAAATTATTTCCTGACCTTAAAATTCCCATGATTATTTCGCCAAATGGTACATTTAAGCGGCAGGTTGTTCAGGCCGGTGACATAAAATCCTGGCGGAGTCAATGAAATCCTGGAAGGCCAGTTTTACAGAATTGTCGGAATTAAACTGTTTTCTGCCCACTCCTGGAGTTTGCTTTCGTAGTCTGGTCCCCGTACCTTCAACGCGACATCATATTACTGGAAAGAGTCCAGAGACGCACCACTCGTCTTCCAAGATGTCTCAGAGCTCTGTCATATGAAGAGCGGCTTGAGAGGCTAAATCTGCCCTCTCTTCCAGCCCGCAGAGCTCGAGGTGACCTCCTTCAGATGTACAGAGCGACAACTGGAAAGTTTTCTACGGACATGTCGCCTCTGTACTCCATCAACGCCGACCAACGACTTAGAGGCCACTCTCTGAAGCTCCGCCACAACAAGTACGGAAAGCAGCTGCGACAAAATTTGTTAACTAATCGTGTGTTCGACCAATGGAACGCCTTACCCGAGAGCGCAGTGTCAGCACCTTAAAAGCACCATATTGAATTTATAAAACTAATTATTTTTATATTATTTTAAATATGTACTAATACATTTGTATTTTTGATGTACTCTTGAGCAATAATAATAATGTATTGCCGTAAGGAACCAACGTACATTTTTCATGGCATGATGCTTTTTTAGTTAAAAGTGTTATAAACAAAGAGTTTCTAACTATTTTCCACGGACACAGGCAACTATGAAAAGTAGCGAGTCCTAAAAAATCAACGCAAAAAATGCTCTTTAGTTTATGAAACAAAAATAGTCATAAAATATATATTAGGTCGTCAAAGATGAAATTTGTAGAAAAAAAAAGGCAAAGTTGGTTGATAACTTACAAATATAAGAAATTATTTTATTCATCAAAGTATGCACCCATATTGTCTATACACTTTTCCATTTAAGCGGCAGGTTGTTCAGGCCGGTGACATAAAATCCTGGCGGACGAGAGTCAATGAATTCCTGGAAGGCCAGTTTTACAGCATTGTCGGAATTAAACTGTTTTCCTATTAAAAGAAGTGGTAGTCAGTCATGGTTGGGTCTGGTGAGTATGGAGGATGATGAAGAAATTCCAACTCCAATTCCTGTAGTTTGCCACAGTCATTTGTGCAGTGTGTGGTCTAGCGTTATCATGTAATAAGATAGAAGACGATCTGTTGACCAATCTAGGATGTTTTTGCACCATTTCGTCCATTTGGTTGCAGTATCTTTCTGCTGTCATCGATGAGCCGGGTTTTCTTTTTTTTTGTTTCGTTTTTAAGTTACCTGTACGAAATTTGACGAACCAATTTGATATTGTCTGCTGCGTAGTAACACTAGAGCCAAATACACTATTAATGTTACGCGCGGTCTGCGATGCTGTAGTTCCACTTAAGTACTCATACTTCATAATAGTGCGAATTTCCGACCGTTCCATTTTCAACAAAATTCAGTTTTCGATATTTTTTAGAGCATACAATGATTTCTTTAAACAGGCGAGATGTGTAACTTTCCAGCAAAAAAAAAGAACTGTAAAATATTAAGCCAATGTCAAATAATAAGCTGTTAAAGTTGGCAATATTATCAACTACAAATTTCATCCTTGACGACCGGATATTTAAAATGTTCACTTTTCAAATTCAGCAGCAAATTTTAATGGAGAGCTTTTAAAATAAGTCGTACCTTTTAAAATAAGAGTACTTTATATTATAGTCAAACTATTAGCCATTTATTGTTTTATAAATACATCCTGTATAATATAGAAATAATACTCCTACCAGTCTCATATCATTTATCAGTCGATCTTATTCACCGAATTTTAGTACGTTGTAATATTATAGTTTATATTATTTATTTTACATTACTTCGAAAAATCAGGAAAAATGGAAACCAGCATGGGTTATTTCAGAACGTCTCTATGGAGAGCTGTAATTCGGGTTATCACGTGAAAGTTCGGAATGGTTGTTCATCCTATTGTGATATCAACTGGTTTATTAGAACGTCTAAAAATTGTCTTAATAATGTACTTTACATAAAATTCTAAAAACAATAATGTCAGGTCCTTGATATAAACTAACAACTTCCTTTTGAAAGTCTTCTGCTAAATTATCTTTCGATTCAAAGACTATTACATCTTACATAATGTCACGTTTAATGCGAAGCAGTAATATAATTTTCCGTTTTTATAATGTAATTTTTGCAACATATGTGTATAATTTTAATCATTAATCCTTATCTGCATAAAATAACTGAAGGGTTCAACGGAAAAGTAGTAGAGAAAGTCCTAATACGAGTCCTGCATTTAATATGGGCTCCCAAAGAAAATCTACTAATATAGCTAACACCATCTTTCGGCAATAACTTAACACCTACCTTTGGTTCAACAATTTTACAAATTTAGTGCAGTTGAGTTCTTGTTCCGTTAGAAACGAATTACAGTAAATGTGTTTGCTTAATTTTGATTATTTTATTAAGGTAAGTGGTTGCTATAAGAATGGGCAAGATTTTTATTCGATCTGCTTGTGATTTATACTTGAAGCTGTTGTATTGTGATCGAGGTATATTGTGTTACTAGGAGCTACTGCCTCAGTTAATCTAAAAAAAGTCAAAAATTAATTTAGATTGCCATGTGCCATGGGTCAGAGCACATATTCAACATTTTTTTCCAGCTGACGATGTAAAGTATATTTAGGCAGACATGTTGTCAAGGTAACAACGTATGTCAGATAATATAATAAAAAATAAAAAATAACAATTATATAACATGCACTTATGAAAATCCATATCTATTTGGTATTCTAATTTCTTTACGCAGTCTATTTTTAATTGTAAAGTATATTTAGGCAGACATGTTGTCAGGGTAACAACGTATGTATGTCAGATAATATAATAAAGACTTGTCAAATAGTCAAATACAATATGAATATACATAATACAGATGATGACATGGACGTTGATGAAGTAGGGAAACAAAGTCCGGATGATGAAGATGCTGCTTACATGTTTTGTGACGGTTGTTTTTTACAGGATCAAAAGAGCGAGCTCTGTGTTCGGTGTCTAATCTATATATATAAAATCGTAACTAAGCTAGCTACTCATAATCAACGCCCAGCCCAAACCACTGAACCTACAATCATGAAATTCGGCGAGTATATTCCCTCCATGACGTAAACACCCACTAAGAACGGATTTTTCGAAACTCGTCCTCTAAGTGGGTGAAGAGGGGGTTAAAAGGGGTAAAATGTGGCTTCACGGTTTCCTTAATATCTCTTAGGTCCAATAAGATATCGACTTGGTTTTTGCTTACGAAGATTACTCATGTAAATATTAAAAAACTTATTTCAGGATTTTGTTCTAATCGACCCCTAGAGGGGTGAATGTACAATCTGGGTGTATTATAGAACCCTTCGAATCTTCTGTGTTTATTGTGTTATAACATTCCTTTTTGGCATATAGGTGTCTTTTTAAAATATTTAGAAAGTGTTTTGACCGTTTATTTAAATTTCACCCCTAAAGGGGTAAATCGGTATTTTTTATTCGATAAAATTTCGTCTAGACAAAGAAACATAAAATTCGGGGAGTATATCCCTTTTATGACTTAAGAACCCCATAAGAAATGATTTTTCGAAATTCTTAGCGGTGAACAGGGGGTGAAATGTGTTTACACAGATTCCTCAATTTCTTTTAGGTCAATAATATATCGCCTTGGTTTTTGCTTATAAAGATTATCCACATAAATGCTTATTTTTCAGGATTTTGTACTAATCAACCCCTAAAGGGGTGAATCTACAATCCGGGTGAATTATAGAACCATTCGCATCCTCTGTGATTCTTGTGTTATAACATTTCTTTTAGGCATATAGGTGTCTTTTTAAAATATTTAAAAAGTGTTTTGACCGTTTTTTTATATTTCACCCCTAAAGGGGTAAATTGGTATTTTATATTCGATACAATGTCGTCTAGACAGAGAAACTTAAAATTCGGGGAGTATATCCCTTTTATGACTTAACAACCTGTATTTCCTGTGTTTGTTGAGTTATTAAATTCCTATTTGGCATATAGATGTCTTTTTAAAATATCTCGAAATGGTTTTGACAGTTTTTCAAATTTTCACCCCTAAAGGGGTAAAAGGATATTTTTTATTTGATAGAACATCCCTTGGACATAGATACATGATATTCGCAAAGTATATACCCTCCATGAGGTAATTTAATCATACACTAAGACGCGAGTTTTCGAAATTTAAACCCTAAAAAGGGAAAAGGGGTGAAATGTGATTTCAAAGATTCCTCAATACCTTTTAGGATCAATAAGATATCGTCTTGGATTTTGCTTACAAAGATTACCCATACAAATGGCGAAAAACTTATTTCAGGATGTTGTCCGAATCAACCCCTATAGGGGTCTACAATTAGGGTGAATTATATAACCCTTCGAATTTCCTGTGTTTATTGAGTTATAACAATCTTTTTTTGGCATATCGGTGTCTTTTTAAAATATCTCGAAATGGTTCTGACAGTTTTTAAAAATTTCACCCCTTAATGGGTAAATGGGTATTTTTTACTAGATAGAACGTCCTCTGGACAAGATACATGAAATTCGTAAAGTATATTTCCTGTATGACGTAAGTTCCCACTAACGGTATTTTTCGAAATTCAACCCCTAAGGGCTGAAATGTAATATCTAGGATTCCTTAATATCTCTTAGTACCAATAAGATATCGACTTCGCTTTTGCTTATAAAGATTAACCATACAAATGCCGAAAATTTTATTTCTGGATTCTTTCCTAATCAACCCCTAAAGGGTTAAATCTATAATCGGGGTGAATTATACAACCCGTCGTATTTCCAGTGTTTATTAAGTTATAACATTCATTTTTGGCACACCGGTGTCTTTTTTAAATATCTCGAGATAGTTTTGACAGTCTTTTAAAATTTCACTTCTAAATGTAAATGGGGGGGGGGGGGTAAAAATGGGTATTTATATTCGATAGAACTTCCCTTGGCTATAGAGACATGAAATTCGGAAAGTATATTCCTTCCGTGATGTAAGCACCCACTATGAAGAGATTTTTCGAAATTCGAGCCCTATGGGGTAAAATGTGATTTAAAGGATACAAATATACCAAGGTTACCCATACAAATTTTTGAAACAGTTATTCTGGACTTTGCCCTAATCAACCCTTAAAGTGGTAAATCTACATTTGGGGTGAATTATAGAAACCTTTGTATTTCCTGAGTTATAACATTCCATTTTGGTACATAATTTTCTATTTAAAATATTGAAAAAGCGTTTTGAAAGTTTTTTAAATTTCATCCTTAAAGGGGTAAATTGGTATTTTTTATTTGAAAGAACGTCCCTTGACATAGAGATATGAAATTCAGAAAATATATTCCCTCCATGTCGCAAGCACCCTCTTATATGGAATTTTTCGTTTTTTTTTTTATATATATATTTCACCCCTAAATTGCATTTTTTATATTTCCCTGAATATCATTGGTACATTGGTATTTTTTAGTAGGTAATTGAAATTCGGGGACTATATTTCTTTCATGACGTAAGCAACCACTAAGAAGAGATTTCACGAAATTCGACCCATAGGGGGTAAAAACGGATTTCTTAATATCTCTTGATGAAATAACGACTTGCTTTTTACTTACTATAGTTACCCGTACGCATGTATAAAAATGTAATTTAGAATTTTGCTTCAATCAACACTTAACAGGGCGAATCTTCATTAAATCAGGGCGACTTATATAATGTTTCGTACCTTATTTGTTTGTTGAGTTATAACATTCCTTTTTGGTATATAATTTATTTTTTTTAATCTTTAGAAAGTCTTTTAAACTTTTTTTTTTGTATCTATAAAGGGGTAAATAGGTATATTTTTGATTAAATACATGGAATTCCGAGAACATATTCCTTCCATAACGTAAGTATCGAACCCTTTATATCTCCTGTGCTTCTTGAGTTATACCATTCCTTTCTGGCATATAGGTGACTTTTTAAAATCTTTCGATAGTGTTCTAACAGTTATTTAAATTTCATTCCTAAAGAATTTTTTATTAGAAATAAGAAATTCCAAGAGTACATTTCTCGATATAACGTAAGAACCCACTAAGAAAGGATTTTTCGACCCCTATGAGGTGAAAAGGAGTAAAATTTTTTTTCACAGATTCCTCAGTATCTCTTAGATCAGATGAGATATCGACTAGGTTTTTACTTATAAAATTTACCCGTGCACATATTTAGAAACAAACTGCGAATTTTACACTAATGAACCTCTAACGGGGTGAATCTACACCTGAGGAGAGAGTCAGCAATGTGATCTATAAAGAACCATGACTTATAATAATTCCACGATGATGGCAAACCGTAGTGAAGCACGGGAACTCAGCTAGTGTGCTATATGTGGGTACATGAACAATTAATGAATGCTCCGGGACAGAAAAAGATTTATATGAATGTGATTTTTGTCGGTAATCAATTGTTAAACTGTTACTTTGAGTTTGTATCTTAAACAAAAATAAAATTGATTATGAACTACCCAATTTTTAATGGAGGCCCATATTTCATACACTCAATCCTGATTCGAACATTTTACAAATTTTCATAGTTAGCGTTGAATCACATTATTTTTCTATTTTTTGAAACAATGCAATTTTGAATTTTGTATATAAGTCTTTGGGCTAGATGTATACCAATTCTAAGATCATTTCTTCAAAAACTTAAAAAAATATCGAGAAAAACAAAAGGGGGGCCCATATTAGGACCTTCACCTCAGCCAGATCAAAAAATAAATAAATATATACATAAGTGTTTCTACTGACTTGTGCTGATATGTAATAGCAATAGGTTAGATATATATTAACACAAAATAAAAATAGATGACAAAATAATAGAACAGGTAGGAAAATTCAAATACCTAGCCACAGTTTTCTCGGAAGATGGAAAAATGAATGAAGGAATTATGGAAAGAGTAGGCGCAGCAGAAGGATTGTTCAACAGCATCAAAGCATCGTTCCTAACTAAAAAAGAAATACAAACTAACAGCAAGGTAGAGGAGATCTTCAAAAAAGTGACAGTACCGATTTTGGCATACGCTTCAGAATCCTGGACCATTACAGAGACGCATAGGTCCAAAATAAGAAGCTCCGAAATGAGATTTTTTAGGAAAATTTAAGGTAAAACAAAATTGGACAAAATAAGAAATGAAGTATTTAGAGAAAAGCTGGACACAAAACTATACGAGACAATAATAGAAGAAGGACAGCTAAGATGGCTGGGACATATACATAGACTGAGTGAAGACAAAATAGTAAAACAAATTTTTGAAGCAAGAAAAGTTAGGCCAGGAAGACCGAGAAAAATCTGGCACCAAGAAACAAAAGAAGCTGCAACGAAGAGAGGCGTAAAGTGGGAGGAGATAAGAAAATATACGAAGAACAGAACACGATGGAAAGAAGTATGGGGAACAACACCAGAAAATAAGTAACTCGAGCCTTACACCGCAAGGTAGAAAGGCATCAGGATTAAGTAAAGTAAAGTAAGTAAGTAATATATTAACTGTTATAAATGCACCTGATGTGAAAAATTTATGAATATCTTACTCGTACTACTTTTCCGCTGAACCCGTCATTTCTAATTGACTTCACCAAATGGAACTGGATAATTATCAAATAATGTCGATAAAAAATCATCAATTAATAAAATAAATAGAAAACTGTCAGTTTAAGTATAAAAAAGTTTAGTATTTAAAAATTGTGGCTTAATTAATGTAAAACCGATGACAAACCATATGGTACAGTTTTTTTCGATAGTTTCTAAAAAGGTTATTAAGCAACTATCGTAAACCATATGCTATACTGCATATTCACAAAAAAAGCTCTAAATATCATGTTCAATGACGCTACATTCATCCATAATCAATGTTCCTAATTATTTTTATAAACCAGAGACTTGAACATACAGACAAAAACAAACTTATACAAGAAAACACAAACTTTTTAGGAGATTCTTTTTTTATATTTCTTAAACAAATTTATGAATAATTTTGTGTGTCCGTAGGTGGCTAAATAGGCCAACCCTTGACTTCCAGTTATTCCTGCAGAGTGGAGCAGTAGTTTAAGGCAAATCATCCTCCTGGGGCTTTGAACACTTAGGTTACGCCGTTCGTGCAGCTTCCTTTTTAGGCTCTTTTGTAACTTGATCCGGTTACCCTCAAAAGTTTCATCGGCTTTATAAATGGTTCGTCTTTATGAAAATCTGTTACGAGCTAACTGCGGCCATATTTGCTTTAAAAATATCTTGGTAACAATTATCTTGCACACAGTGGGTATAGCTGGCGTAAAGAGTTACCAACAATACTTGTTTTTCGTGATAAAAACAGTGTAAATATAAGCTGTTCACTTTTGTAAGAACACACTATGGTCTATTTCAAAGTAGAAAAATGTGTGTAAGAAGATATGAGCTGTTTGTCCTTGCTTCGGATTGGTTTAGATCGTCATCCCTATTACACTGTTAAAATATTGTTTATAGTCCAAGTTGACAGATGTTCAGTGTCGTACATTGGAAATATATATTATTTATATTATTTAACTTTTTTCATATATTTTGTTATTATTTACATATTTAGACTTTTATTTATATACTTGGCGTAGATTTTATGGAGAACATTCTCCATGTAATTTGTTTTTACGCAGTTATATATATTTTAGGTTATCTGACATATAAATATTTTTTGACAATTAAGAGATCAAGAGAGAGGACTAATGTGAGGCTAAAAGACAGCCCAGCTGATTGTGCCCAAAGAAGAAGTTATTGATATAATTTTTAGACCTTCATATATATGTACATATATTTTTAATTTTTATTTACAATAATTATTTAAATAAGAAACTTTAGCTCTGAAGATATATTGTTTGTTTTATTGCTTTATTTAAACTCTTTTAGCAAATCTCTCTTGTTATATATAGTACATCATTTTTAAAATTTTTCAAATTTTCCATTAAACTGAATTTATGTCGTATAAATAAGTGTATTTAACATCTGCCTTGTTTATTTCAATATCCTATTAATCATTTTCATATTAAGATAAAAAATCACTTGCTAACCCAGTTACTACGCCCATGCCCTAGTTGTAACTTATTTTAAATGTCCCGCTATACTGTATTTGTCCAGTGTAAATCGTACTCGGCTCGCAGCGCTATCTACTTTTTTCTACTTTGAAATAGACCATAGATCTGGTTATTTTGGTTACTTTTATGGTGTGTTACTGACTTTAAATGTCAATTAAAAATATTCCTTACGCTGTAAAACCGACTTTAGGTTGATAAGGTTATGATCTCTATAATTAAGATATCATTTTTCATTATGATATATGTCAAATGGATCGACATTTTAAAAAAGTGACATTTTTTAATACCAACATGACATACAGCTTCAAAGGTGCAAACTATTGAAAACAAAATTCACTCTTAGTTTGTTCTTACAAAAGTGAACTGCTTATAAATTAAAATTAAATATGACACATGCCCACAGATATTAAATTTTAAAATAGACAGCATCTGAAAATTCATGTTTTATACATAATCCCGTAAGCGTCAATATACTACTTGTCCTATCTCTGCCATTTTTAAATGCTCGTTTGACAGTTGTGACGTCACACTAAAATGATCTATTGACAGAATTTTGAGCTTGACAGTATGTCTGACAATAATATTCAGCCAATAATATTAACTGTTTTGATTCCTAACCTAACCTAACCTAACCTAACCTTTTTATATTCAAAATGCGTCTTTAGATTGGCTAACCTAAAGAAATAAATGTCTTGTTGAACAAAGAAACCAGTGTTCCCAATCAAACACTGGGGCACAAATGGTTTGCGCTACTTTCTTTAGCTTAGCGACCCTCCGAAAGTTGGGAGCACAAAATTTTATGTTAATTTTTTAATTAAAAAAAAAAAATAATCAAATTGATTCGACTATATTTGGTCTTAATTCTATGACCGAAACAAATGCATGTTTATTTTCGGCGAAACCTGTTGAGACCACCAAACACCTATTTTGAGCTACTTTCTAGTATACAGTGACTTTGGTAAGTATATGATTTACGCGTCAGCCGTCTAACCTTCGTACAGCTACACTGCTAGAAAATAATATGCCAGATTCGCTGAATTGTTATAAGCAGAATCAATTATCCAATTATAATTTAATCTTATTGTTATGATACAGACAGACCTTGGACCAAGCCAACCTTACCGCTCGGATTAACTGAAAAGAATTGACAGTATGACATGCATAATACAAGGCATGACCAACATTACTTTAGCATGAATTTAGTTTGAACTGAATTAAACACTATCTTAATTTATCCTTTTTCACGTCTTATATAATAAACCGCTTTGTCTGTTCCATATTCTGAACTCTTTGTATATACTCGAACATTCTCGGAGTACTATGGTAAGAGAAGCGTATGGTGTCAAGGGTAGCCAGTCCTTTTACTCTGTTATTTAAAATAATAATAGATTTCCAAACGCCTGGATAGGCGCATATCGGAAGGAGGTCCCCCCACCTTCCGTTATTTAAAATAAGAAAACAAATCTCTTTTGTCTTATACATTTTTTCAATTGGATGAATATTTGGCGAGTTACAAGGGACCACCCTAAACTAAAATCCTGAACCTGACTCATGATTTATTTTACCTCAAAAATGTATATAATAAAATCTGTAAAAATGTAAGTATTTACTATAATTTCTTCTCTATGTTTAAGTACGAGTAACTGATGAAAGGGTTCAAGCAAGATTTGAACCTGGGACATCTAAACACAAAATGAGAATCATAGCCCTAGAGCACTGGGTACTTCCGAAACTTTGAATCCCATTTGAATCGGCAGATTTGTCGAAGAACACCTTTTGTGCCAGATTTGTCGATGGATACCGTAGTTTTTCGTTGATTGAATAATAATAAATAATAATTTTCATTTAAAAAATTATATCTATTCCTTATTTTAAATTTTTCTTTACCAAATAAATAATGTTATTTGTTAAAGAAAAAGCAATTCTAAAAAAATTACAAAAGAATAGCAAAAAACAATACTACATAAAATAGTTAATGATCGTGTGAAGGAAGATGCTGTTTTGTGATGACAATCATTGGGTTTAAATCTTGGATAAATAAACATTTAAACGGTTTCGCCGCTCGTTTTAGATGTATTGTATATTAGTGAAGAAAATACTCGTTCGCAAAAATAAGTAGATCAAAATGGCATTAAATATTTTAACATTTTTGCTGTTAATGATGGATAAAAATTTCGCATTAAAAACAAAATTCAGTAAGGCTTTCCTGAAAATTATTTTTTAAGGTTCCATCTTTTTTCCGAATTTTTACTAGTTGATGCTGACGTATCAAGTTAACTTTTTAATTTCGTTTATTTCACAGTGAACGGATCTGCTATATATGTGCTATTATCTTGAAATTGAAAAAAATATTCTTTGGATATATTTTTCAACATTTGGTTGGCAACCTATATCAATGTTAGATTTGTCCCTGAAATTTTCTTACCAACCCTCGGCCAGTAACAGACAGAAACCGAGACGCCGGCGGACTACAGTTTTGGAAACGCTGCCTTAGACCAGCGTTTCCCAACCTTTTGTCATGGCGGACCGGCAAGCGACCTAGCAAAAATTCGTGGACCGGCAAGTTTATAAAGTAATGTGTATCGTAAAAGTTTTATATTTTTTATTGCACTGATTACAAACACAAAAAAAAACAACAAATAAAAAAGCACATATAAATAGTGAAAAAATAAACAACTTATTACTTAAGCAATTCAACAGATTAAGGACCGAGATTATCATCTCAAAATGAAATGGGTTATAACTTATTAGGGGAATAATTGTATAGTGAAAAAAAATATCTCGCGGACCGACGGTTGGGAAACACTGCCTTTGACCATTAAACTTTATTAATATCAAATGAAAAAGAATCAGAGTGCTCCATTCTTTGGTGCTGCCTTAGAATAATAATCATAACAATAAATTATTATTCTTTCGTCTATCTCCTTGTTGGATAAATTGCATTTTTTGCTAATTTTTCTTTCATTTCCGGTAATAAAATTTCAACATTAAAACGCCATAAGTGGGAAAATTCCCTAATAATTTATCTCATTTGTAATAATCAGGTTTGTTTTTTGTAATTAATTGAAATTTTATATTTTACAAATACTATGTTATAGAATTTCTAAATTATAGGTACAACGTGACCTATTTAATGATATAAAATAAAACTAACTTTCGTTTTCAAGAATGCCAAACTTGATCCTGGCCTGAAACACTCGGTAATGTACACAAAATCTCTATTCCGCCCCTGTATCTGTTCGCATCCAAAGGTTAAGCATACTCGGGTAATGTGATATGGAAACATGAAATACAGTCTATCCCATACTCCCATTTCTACGTGGGATCTGCTATATGGGATCGCTGGACAAACAAGAACACAAGATTGGCCTAATGGACATCTGAATCACAGCCATCAGGCACACACAAAGCCCGTACTAGTTCGGGTAAACCGAACTCAGCCGATCGCTCCATTCTGCTTCTATGTACTTGGGGTAAACAATTATATTTGGATGGTAAATATTTTAGTGTTGATAGAATGTGTTTGTTACTAAATCGCGTAAGAAAATTTTGTGTGACAATATTATTTCTTAGGTATATAGATTTTGGATGGTGTTAAGTTACATGACTTTAACGGGAGATTCGCAAGGATAATCTGATTTTTGCCTACATTAAAGGATATCGTGCATGGTCTTTATATTCCACTATAGTTATAATTAATAATACCTATAACTGTATGGAATTAAGCTATTTTTAGCAAAATAATCAACAACAAAATAAACCACCTTTAAAAAATTTGGAAATGTTTACACATTTCAGGATTTCATAGAAATCTAGTAAGCGGCAACATTTTTTAGGCACATTTTTTACTGCAATCCTGTCAATATATATTTTTTTAAATCAATGTACGCCTGTTAATTTAAGCATTAAGAGCTTTTAATAACGCCACATATGAAATAGTCCAAATTTCATAAATTTCGGTATCTTAAAAAATAATCAATAATTCCAAGTGTACTATTTCGGTAACTATGGACTCGCTACGCCCGAAGATTTACATCAAAGATATAAATGACGTTTGTTTTTTTTTTTGTCGTTTGTTCTTCTTAAACAAAGTTGAAAAACCTACTAGAAGATACAAAGAAAATTCTGCGGGGAAGGGGGGGGGTGACAAAACGCTACTGGATTTTCTGACATCTGTAGGTTACAAGGTGTGGAAAAGAATTTCAAAAATATTTTTAGAAATTCTTTTCCAAAAAAAAGCGTAAAAATGTTTTTTTTTTTTTTAAATTTCATATCCTGCTCTTGATATATGCTTTTATTTGATACCCCACCATAGATTTTAAAATACATATACATCTATATTTTTTAAATGATTCTATATTTCTATATTTTATAAAAACAAATTTGATGAAATTTTTCTGTTAGTACAAAAAAATTGTTGTACAAACTGGCATAGTTGCCAGTTCATATCAATATGCATTATTCAGATTATTAGTTCATAGAACTCGGAAAAACAATTGAGACACCATTATCCTTGAAAACAATTTTAACTCGACCAACCCCTGAAACATGCAGTACAATTTTACTCTATTTACACGCAATAAGAAGAAATTTGTAGTTCATAATGCAGCTACGCACTGGCGGAATGGGAGACCGAAGCCAATAAATATAGAAGAAGAAGAAGAATAGTGAAACCATGGAAACGATGGTTTAGGTCAAAAATAAAATACTTTTTTACATATTTTAATGACAAAAAAAATGGGAAATTTGTATTAAGAATGACAACAAAAATCAAAATATAAAAAAAATTACATTTTGAAATCATTCAACCTTAACCAAAAAATATTTATTGTAACTATGATTTACAAAGCTTAAACAAAACTGCAAAAAAACACGGTTCAAACGGTGAAAGTAACTAGATTACAAAATCTAGTTCCGCCTAAACGTTTGGAATAGCCTATAAATAATTATTACAAAAAGACTGGAATTTTTCTCATATTACAACAAGAAAACTGACAAACTATATAAATTAATTTTTTATTAAAAATACTTATTTATCTTAAATTTAAGCAAGAAAAACATGTAAAAATAAATTTAAATCGTGTAACAATTTGTTGCAGTTTGGAAAACATCTATAAACAATAAATAAAATAAAAACAGTTGCATATCTCTCAGATTTTTAGCAAAAAAAAGTGACAAGTACAAACAAATTTAAATTATGTAACAATTAGTTACAGTTTGTAAAACTATTCTATATCTGTTTTCTGCAGTATACTTTATCAATGATCCTAAATCGCATTGTTTACGAATATTCACTGCTAACATAATAAATAATATTATTTTGGCAGCAACTAGCGACAGAAACTAAACAAAATAGTGTGTAATTCATCAAAATTTATCGTTAAAACGGCCTACACAACTCATTCGAGTGTTATATATAAATTTGGATAGTGCTACATATTGTACAGTTTCATGATTTATATTTGGCAATTTATCAGTAACATGTTCACAAGAATAAATATTTCTCTTATGTGATGTTTAAATTATTACGAAATTCATCGATTGTTAAAACAAATGTGATATTGTTTATGTCATCCATGGCTATCTGTATATGTCAAAGTTTGTGTTCATATTAAATTTACTGATTTTTAACTGCTGGAACGTCTGTCAGTTTTATCAAAATAGGTAAATAGAGTCATGTCAACAAATCAAATCTACCTTTATGTTAAATTATTTATTGCTAGTTTGTAAAACAAGAAATAAATTATTTGAAATGGATACAAATAGGTGCGGCGAGTTCTAATGTCCAATAACACAGATATATTTCAACGCCAGCTAGAAATTAACAAACCTTAATTTACAGCATTTCATTCGAAATTCTGCCCTTATTTTGCGGCATAGTTGTAAAACTCAAATAGAAGCAGGAACTAAACTTTATATAAGGATCGGTGCGGGCCTCAGATAGGAATTGACTCGAAAACACTTTGGCATTCAGCATTTTGTATATGTTTTTATTTCTTGTATACAAAATATCTTAAAAGACTTGATACTTAACTGTCTTTTTGATGTACCTGATTAAGTTTAACACATGAAATAAGAGCATTACAGTGAATAAGACACGTAATGCATATGCAATATAAGGACAGAATTTATTAGATCTGGTAAGATAACATTTGTCGGCCGGCAGAAACCCTCACAGAAGTATTGGGTTGTTACATAAGTCCGTTCGTATTTTGTTTCACCATTTATTCAATAAAATATACATTCTAAAAAAAAACATTTATTATCAAGTGTACTGTCCATTATTTTCTATCACTTTGGACAAACGCTCAGGCAATTTCATAATGCTATCTCTCCAGAAGGTTCCGTCTTTGTTCTCGAAAAATCTGTCCAGATGAATTTTGATATCATCCACAGATGTGATTTTGTTCCGTTCAGGGAATTTTGTAGAAATCAGAAAAAAAGGTAGTCGGATGGTGCGATGTCTGGACCATATGCTCCGACTACCATTTGTTCCGCTCTTTACAAAATTCCCTTAACGGAAAAAATTTCGCATCTTTGGACGATATCAAAATTCACTTCTACAGATTTTTCGAGAGCAAAGACGGAACCTTCTGGAGAGATAGCATTATGAAATTGCCTGAGCGTTTGTCCAAAGCGACAGAAAATAATGGACAGTACATTTGATAGTAAAAGATTTTTTAGAGAATTAATATTTTATTGAATAAAAGGTGAAAAAAAAAAAACTAACGGACTTATGTAACAACCCAATATTAATAATAATAATAATATTTATTAAATAGCACAAAAAAAAAGATAAAAGATACTTGAAAAAACACACCAGACGTTATTTAATAACTGGTTAACTAATATGATACTAATTTTAATATACTACTAAATATTGTTGTGTGATGAGTAGAGTGGTGTACCTTGGAATACTTGATATTTTCTTCAATAACTTTTATTTGAATGATTTTAGATCAATGAAAAAACGAATCTTTGATGAATCTAATATTAACCAAAAATAATGTATCTCTTATAATAAAAATTGCCCCGTGGTACAAGGAGAGGTAAGGCACCTGGGCAACTAAATTTGCTCCAAGGGGTATTGTTATAAAACATCAAGTCTATTATGAAACGTTATATCCCGTGAAGTTGGTAACAATGGACAATTTTCGAGATTGCCTTTTTATTCTACCAATTATTTTTACCTCGGATAATAACATAATTAAGTCATCCATGCTTATTTCCTATAATTCATTATTTTCTCGGATGAAGGTTCTTCCTTCTTCAATTTTTTTCAAACATTTTACCACAAAATAATCAACTGCGATTGTAACTTCTGCTACGATATATTAACAGTCCCATATTATAAAGTTGGAACAGTCCCAAGGTACAACTACTTATTTGTCCCAAGTACAATTGTTTACACCAGGAGAAATTGACCGCCATATAACAAAATTAACTAGCATGTAAGTTCAAGATCTACTAATAAATAGACGCATTAATACATATACAGACCCAGAAGGGGGGGGGGCTAGGAGGGTCATATGGCCGGGCTACGGGGACTCCAAGGGCTTTTCTAGATCCTAAATTCAAAATGAAATTTCAAAAAACAGGTATGATAGAAAAAATAAAAGAATAGACATAATTTAGAAAATGCTTATGCTTCAGTTGAAGATTCTTCTACTTCCGTAAATAATAATCAAGAACACGGAGGTACATTTCTAAATTTTTCAAATATATTTGTTAAATTAGCTTCTTATAATCGGGCGAATGATGGTGAGCCGATATCTCAAAGGAAAAAACAAAACAAAACAAACAAGAGCTACTTTTCGTTGCAATAAACAATTAGAATAATACTTAAATTTATATTTTTAAATAATAATAATAAAAATAAGAATAGCCGATTATCAGAACCGATTAATCGGCAAAATGGCCGATATTAATCGGTGCTACTCTAAATTCTACTATTATAATTCATTAAATAAATGTACTTGCATACACTTCTGCACTAAAAAAATTAATTTTAATCTTTTCGTGTCCAAAAGTAAACTATTAAACAAATAAGTTAATAATCAAAAGTTACTTATTAAAATAACAGGTAAATAGCTAGTATAATAAATACACACATCGGAAAAGTCTAGGGATATAAAATAAATATATGAAAATAAATAGCGTATGGTTTCGTTTATACGTTTATTGTATTCTGATACGTTTATTGTATTGTATCAATTAAAATACTCAATAACGAATTATTTACAAAAAACAAAATAAGCTAAATATTATTTATAAAAATAATCAACATGTACAGATTTATGTACAGAATTGTAAAAAATTTAAAAAAAAAAACTAATGGTAATAGAGAGTATGACGTTGGTTGATCACAGCCCTACATCTGCGATTCAAGGACAAAATATCATTATCGATGTCTGTGTCAAGAAGAGAAAGATGTATTATTTGTTACAAAACACAGTTAATTTCAGTACTTAAAATTATACTCATTAAAGTGGCCAAAAGGTTGATAAATTATTATTAGCGTAAACAATAACAAACCCCGGCGGCTTATTTACACAAATAATTTTAAATTTAAAAAACCTCTTAAAATTTTGAAATATCATGAATTTAATTTATTACAAAAATTAAACAAATATTGACAATAATAATTAAAAATACTTAGTTCTAGCAAGATGGTGTGCCTAATAAGGAAATACAGCGGAAAGGTCCGAAGTGGTTTGATCTGAGCGTGCAGTCCGTGGAGCGAAACTCGATCTGTCTACTATAGTTGATGAGTACATCTACTTTCTTGAGCAAATATTGACATTGTACTGTCCACGTATTCCTACGGCCGGGCTAAAATCTTAATAAAATCAATATCCAACCATTGCATCGTAGACATTTCAGCCACAATTCATCTTCAAAATGGATTTCAAATGTATAATACTTCAACGAAATACAGACATTTTAAGTTTGTGTTGTCGGAAAATTTCAAGAGCTTTTAGTGTAATTGCTTTAATAACAACGATGTTATTCCACTGTGATAGAAATTTAATTAACTAACATTACACTCAAATGGGAATTGTAAATTTTAGGTGGAAGCATAGGTGTGCTCATGATCACTAGTTGATTATTAATTTTTAAATCATACATTTTAGAATATGTTCAACAGAAATATTCGAAATTTCGCGGTTAAACATATTGTATAAAGAAATAAAACAAATACTTGGTTGGTTTCATTAATATTTATTAGGTATCACTCAATATAAGTGTATGGAAAGTTACGACATTCTCAAGAATTTAATATAATTTATTTTATAAAATTGCACTATATTTATACAGGGTGTAAGGTAAATGTCCGGCACAATTTAAAAGACAGCATGGTGACGTAGAATGCAATCGATTCTTCCTTTGCCAATTTTCGGTAAATTGTGAATTTCGTCAAAAATAACCGAACAAAACGATGCTCCATATTTTGAAAACCACTGAATTTTTTTATTTTTCATATTAATCCAGAAGTTGTGTAGTTGCCATAGAGAAAAAAATATTATAATTGTAGTTCAATAATAGAATATCAAAGTACGTGTACGTCATAATCTAAAATTTTGTTCCGATTTTTTTAAAAAAATGGCACATTACACAATTGAAGAATATGCAGACATGCATTTTGTGTATGGGGAATGTGCCGGCAATGCTGTGGAAAAACTTTTAAAGCGGTAGCACAACGATTACGCGAAACTGGATCTGTTTTGCCAAAGGGAAGTAAATTAGCAAAACCAGTGGAATTGGATGTTGTAGAAGAGGTATTAGAACAAATTGAAGAACATCCAGCAGCTTCTACTAGAGAGATAGGTCGTGAATTTTGGTTGAGCCATTGGACTATTTGGAACATTTGACTTAAAAATTTGCTTTATCCATACCATGTACAAAGGGTCCAAAGCTTGACCGAAGACGACTATCCACGAAGGGCTCTTTTTTGTGACTGGTTGCTTCAGCAAAACAACCAAAATCCTGGATTTGTTTCAAAAATATTAATGCCAGATGAATATTGCTTCACAAGAGGTGGAATTCTGAATTTCACAACACCCATTATTTGGCAGATTTCAATCCTCATCAGATTTGTGAAACAAATTTTCAACACCAATTTGCAGTCAATGTTTGGGCAGGAATAATAGGAAATGTCTTCATTGGTTCCGTATTACCACAACGAGTAACCGGTCAAGTTTATTTAAACTTTTTAATGGAAACCTTACTAGAACTCTTAGAAAATTTACCATTAGCACTTCGAAGAGAAATCTGGTTTATGCACAATGGTGCTCCACCTCACTTTAGCAGAGATGTGTTTTCAGTTATCATGAACTGTGAAGACAGATGTGGAAGGTCATGACCAATCCTAGGTAAAAAACGAGGTTACAAGTTAAAAATTATAAAACACATGGAAAATGTACGTAGAAATAAAAATATGTAAAAATTAGGTTATTAACGAGACGATGTTACCGTGTCAATAATTTAAAATCAAATGTCATTTGATTAACCGCCTATATGAAATTAAATACGCAACGAATGTTGTGACATCTATGTGCTTTCAAACTAACGGCGTAAATTAATTTTTGTGACTTTTTACGAATACACCATGATATATTGATGTATTATTATTTTTGAATATTTTTCTGTTTATTAGTGCTATTCCTGTTATTGGTATTTTGTCCTGTTGGAACGGCCAAATTGTTGGCCAAAATAAAAATAAATTAAATCAAAAATATAATAAAATACCATCAGGGAGATCGTTATTTCTTACCATATTTCAATAACAAAATTGTTCCCGCAACTACAGCAGTTCTTTTTCCTTTCACAATTTCTTAAATTTATTAAAATCTGCACAACGGCATTTTGTTAGATTATGTAAAGTAAGACAATTAATGTGTGCTTATATATCCGTCTCATTAAAAGTGTATTAAGTATAGATTTTGGAAACTTGTCTGCAGTCCACAGCGCACTAACTATACGCACAATGCACAGTGCACTAAATTTGTAGCTGTGAATGATAATTTAAGTTACCATATGACACACTGTTAAGAGACAATCTACAATGAATAGCTCACTAAACACAATGCGTTAATTTATAGCTCTGAATTCGGCTTCAGGCTGTAAAAGTTTTAAATCATTTTACACAACACGTATGCAAATATTTAAATTGGTATGGTTTTTAATCTGCTTTAGTACAATATGCGAAATATTAGAAAATTTGCGGAGTAACTTATTCAAAATCACCCTCATAAATTCTGAATATAATTTCCGAAATGTTATAACCAACTCAAAATTAATAAGTTTTAAATTTAACTAAATAATTAATTACACAAATTAAGTGTGGTTATAAGAGAGAGATTCATCGTTACAATAATGGTATGAAAATTTCATGTTGATAACAAAAGATCAGCAGCACAGAAAAATTAATTGTTTTCAAAATAACAGTTCCATGACAAGGGTCGGATTCAGTAGCGGATTCAGGAGGGATGAAGATAATTGATACAAATTAATTCACGAACCTGGTACATTTTCGTCGGTTTTAGAAAGTGACCAGATCTCTCATTATATTTGATTAAATTTCTAGCAATTATAGAACGCCCAAATCATTTAATACAAGTAGTTCGACTTAGAATATCATCTTCAAGAGAAGTTTTCAAAAATTCAAATGTTTCTATGGCTGCCTTTCCAAACTGCTCTTCGATTAGACTATCTTAAAAATCGCTAGGGTAAAGAAAATCGAATTACAAAAACCGCTATAAAATTCGAAGTAGTCGATTGATGTGGATATGACACGTGATAAAAATGAAACAGGACAGAATGGAAAGAGGATCTGGAAAAGGAAATAGAACACCCGTCAACAAGTCGGAAGATCTCGCAGATGGAGAGATAAGCTAACCGAAGATTAAGCAAGTAAAAAAATCTTTATTCTAGACAAGAGCTTTCGTAACATTTCACACTACTAAATGACTAAATATTTCTCTTTTAGAAAATGTTCGCAAAAAACTGAAAAAGGACACGAATGAACTTCCACTTCCTGTTGACCAATTTTAAACAAAAGATCAAATGGTGGCACAATAAATACGAAGTTTCATAAAAATCCGTTTGCTATACACGTGTCCACGGACCGACAAACAGACAGACAGAGAAAAATAGTCAAAATATTATCTAGATGCCCCAATTCGTGGACATCCATCGAAATCATCGAACAAAAAAAATATATATGAATAAAATATAATAAATATTTTTAAAAAAGTATCAAATAAAACCTCTTGATTGGTAGAAAAGCGAACAAAAGTTGGCATGTTTTTGTTTATAGAAACTTCATAACCAAATTATCGTTTCAAAGTCTTTCGTCAAGTAGACTTAAATGCAAGATCCGTATCCGTATTCGCGAATCAAGAGGCACATAGTCCGTATACGTATCTGTATCCGCGAATATGACTTTAATGTGATCCAGCACATCACTAATATGCCTGCAAATTTCAACTCTTTTCGTACCGCATTTAGCCACAATTTCTACCGTATAGACAGACAAACGAGTGACGATATAAGGGTTTCTTGAATAATAAAAAAATTTATGTGAAATGTGTATTTTCACACAATTCAGGGTTTCGCAGGTATTTAGTAAGTGAATGATTATTTGGGATGCCAAAACAAATTTTATGTTAAAATATTTTTTTGTTAATTTTAATTCGAGTGCCTAATACCATTATTTAGGTTTCTAAATATGTGCAGTATTTTGTTATATAGCAAGGTTCATTAAGATTTTGAAAATTGCGCCTATGGCTTCCATTGGTTGTTTTAAGTCATAAGCTCCGCCCCTCTGATTTCGTATACATTGAAACATAGAATTAAATTATAATTTCAACAATTGCCACTGGTTATTAAATTTACGCTTTTAAAAATTAAATACAACATTTGCCAACATATAACAAAAAATAATTTAAACAAAATAAAAATGCAAAAAAAAACAAAAAATAAAATTGTCTCCGACTGGAAGCGAATCCGAGTTTTCAATTTAGAAAGCGAGAATGCTAACCATTACACCATGAAAGCGTATTGATTTACTGTGTTATATAACATATTAAATATTTACATCGTCATCAAAAAAACAAAAAAATGCGTTATTTTCCGAAAACATAATCTGATCAAAAATTCCTGTCGTACTATTCCGGTTCATACCAATGTACATTACTCAGAATTTTAGTTTAAACCATCTCAGATACAGGGTATGGGACAAAAAAAATTTTGTACAATTTTGACAAATTCGCGTCAAAATAATTTATTTTGCAATAATAAAATTTTGATCGTTAATCCACGTACTAAGGGCTTTCAT
This sequence comes from Liopterus haemorrhoidalis, assembly GCA_963971575.1. NCBI lineage: Eukaryota > Metazoa > Arthropoda > Insecta > Coleoptera > Dytiscidae > Liopterus > Liopterus haemorrhoidalis. The sequence continues at coordinate 25,066,364 of OZ020621.1, forward strand.
TTGATACCCTACACAGAATTTTAAAACAATATATTTTTTTTTTCGATTAGCACATATTTGTTTACATTTTTAGGGGGAAATGGTTTTTAGATGTTTTAGTATTTTTCCTATGTGCGGGTCAAAGAGTTGTATAAGCATGCCAAATTTCAACTCTCTAGGATTAGTGTTTGGTTACAATTTTTACCGAACAGACAGACAGACGACAAAATGACGGTATAAGGGTTTTTTGGTCATACCTACAAAACCCTAAAAATAATAATAACTGAATTATAATAATGTTATAGTCACAACAGTGGAAACAGTCAAATCTATGGGACCCGCTGTGTCCACAAGCGCAGGGGGGACATGTCATTTACGGGCCCATCGGATACCTTAATAACTTTTTTCGTCATTTTGCGAAAGAGGAAGTTACGCCACTGGACTACAACATATTTTTTTTAATTAAGCCCCTCTATAAACGATTCTACTTAACGGTAGATACTAAAGATGTGCATATAGTAAATTTCAAAAGTACATAAATTTACTTCTAGCCTGGTGTCATTAAATAAATGCCATTATCTTTTATAAAAGCCATACAATATCTTTAAAATGCCACCCTCGTAATACAAAAAATAAAAATATTTTGCCAGAAAATAAATCTAATAACAATACCATTATATTTTTATCCCACCTAATCTTTAAACTAAACCTTTAAAAAAATCTGTCAGTTCAACAATACAAAATACGTAATAATAACATGCAAAGGCACGTTCGCCTAACTGCACGAGTCAAAACAAGAGTCAGAGAATGTCAAAAGAAGACGGTAGAAGTGTGTAAAAAGGGCGCAGTTGTTAAGGTAGGTACCGGATGTAAAAGGTAACACATTGGGCCTTTATAAACACACTAAGTAGTGCGGTTTCGTGGTCTCACAAGTGGGAACGAGGACCACCCACCTTCACTAAACTTACCTGTAAAAGTAAATAAGACGGACCCGCACTTACACTCTCATGCTAATGTAATCATTTAAGAAAATATTAATGTTGCTTTATTGTTGTTTTTTGTAGGCGCTTAGAATACATTTAGTGACAATGAATTTTGCTGTTTTATAGTTATCAAAAAATGTGTAAACAAATGAAATGATACAACCAAGGTTGTTCAGTGTTATAAACAGTATTTTTTAACTATTATTGTGTCATTATTCATTTAAAATTTAAATGTATAGGCTATTCCAAACGTTTAAGGGGAACTAATAGATTTTGAAATCTAGTATCTTTTATCGATTAATTCCAGCTTTTGGCAATTTTGTTTTAGCTTTGTAAATCACTTACAATAAACATTTTTAGGTTAAGGTCAATATTATAAAATGTCATTATCATTATATTTTAATTTTTGAGTATAAGCTGTTCACTTTTGTAAGAACACACTAGATCTGGTTATTTTGGTTACTTTTATGGTGTGTTACTGACTTTAAATGTCAATTAAAAATATTCCTTACGCTGTAAAACCGACTTTAGGTTGATAAGGTTATGATCATTATAATTAAGATATTTATCATTTTTCAATATGACATATGTCAAATGGATCGACATTTTTTTAATACCAACTTGACATACAGCTTCAAAGGTGCAAACTATTGAAAACAAAATTCCCTCTTAGTTTGTTCTTACAAAAGTGAACAGCTTATAATTCTTAAGACAAATTTCTATTTTTACATCTTCCAAAAAATTAAAAATGTGTAACTTACAGTCTGTTCCAAACGGTTAGGCGGAACTGGATTTTGCAATCTAGTTACTTTCATCGTTTAAATCGTGCTTTTCGACCGTTTTGTTTAAGCTTTGTAAATCATACTTACAATAAACATTTTTTGGTAAAGGTTAATATCATTTTAAATTGTCATTTTCTTTATATTTTGATTTTTTGTGTCATTCTTAATACAAATTTCCCATTTATTAATTTTTTTGTCATTAAAATATATAAAAAATAATAATTTAATTTTGACATGTCATTCGTTTCCATGGTTTCATTGTTGGAATTTTAAATTGTGACATTCCAACGTGAAAAATGAAATAACCCAAGCAAGATCCCTTCTCGTGACAACCTAAAAGAACGAAATTCCCATCTAGTTCCGCCTAACCGTTTGGAACAGACTGTATTTTATTTTTTATAATAAAAAAAGTATTTTATAATATATTTTTTTTTTATAATAAATGTCACTTAATAATTAATATGTGGAAAAGGTTATACAGGTTGCAGACATAAATAATGCAACTAAATCTAGCTGACCAGTTTCGAAATAGTTTATTTCTTCAACTAGTTGCATTATTTATATACGCAGCCCGTACACCTTTTCCATCCACATATACTCATTTACGGACACGACCAACTCTACATTAATAATTATTGCTAACATGAAATAACCTAGTCAAGCTCTGTTTCCGTGACAACTTGAAAATACGAAACACCCGTTTAGTTCCGCTTAAATCAAAGAAATTAAATGTATATATTCTGTATGGGTATATTGAATAACACTTGCTCTACCTGGAGTGTTTGATAAGTAAGTGATTTTGATAAGAGATGGCACTTAGATCGCAAGTTTGATATTATTTTTGACAATTGCCACCTTTTGTAGACATACACACTAAGTTTCAAGTAGATCTATGAAATAGTACATTTTTAACAGCGTTCGGAAGCAGAAGTTTGTGTTTATTTGCTACAATGGAAAAAATCGTGTTCCGTGTGTTGAAATCATTACTTTTTGCGTGGAAAAAACCATTAAGGAAACTGAAGCAAAACTAAAATAGTGTTATGGGAACAATGCACTGTTGTATGGAATGTTTCACAAGGGTTACATTGAATCTCGATCTGGTTGTATGAGCACGAATGGTGCTAAGCACCCAAGACGTCCGAATGAGGTCACACCTGAAGAGATGGTCAATAAAATTCATGATATCGTATTGGACGACCGCCGAGTGAAGATACGCGGAATAGCCAATATGGTAAACATCTCAGACGAACGTGTTTCATATCCTGCACGAGCTTTAGGAAAAAGATATTGGCAAGATAGATGCCAAACGCCTGCTCACAATGTACCAACTCACTCGTCCGCAATTGCAATAAACCAAATTGGTCGAATTTCGCTACTAACTACACCCTTATCCACCCTATTCGCCAGATTTGGCCTCTGTTTCTTTCCAAATATGAAGAAATGGCTCGGTGGATAAAGATTCGCATCGAACGAGATCATCGCTGAAACACACGCCTATTTTGTAGAGTTCAATAAATCGTACTTTTTGGAAGGCTTAAAGAAGTGGGAATATTACTGGGCAAAATTTGTCGAACTAAAAGGTTTAGTAAATAAAAAAAAATTATTTCGAGGTCATTTATCAAACACCGTTCGTATCTCATATAATAAAACATCATAATTATTATTATTTTTTGGATTTCGTAGGTATAACCAAGAAACCTTTATACTTCACTTCACTCATGTGTCTGTCTGTCTGTCTGTCTAGCTACTAGGGACCTAGAAAGTTGAAATTTGACAAGTATACACCAATCTTTAATCTGCATATAGAATAACACAGACTTACAGACACACAACGCCTGAAAATTATAAAAAAATTAGTATTTAAGGAAAAAAAAATAATTGTTCTAAATTTTGCGTGGGGTGTCAAATAAAATCTCTTGGTAGTTTAAACAGCAAAACCATTGTCCTTTTATGATAAATTCGGGGTTTCTAACCCACGCCGAAGCTCAGGTTTAAGAACTTTATATTAGTGCTGTCACAAATCGACGATGCCGGAACCGGCTTCAAAAAAAGAACCGGTTCAGGGTTTACCCGATTTCAAATACCCGACCCTAGAACCGGCTACAAGATAAAATTCACATTTAAAAGTTTTAAATGATATTTACAGAATGCATATTTTGAAAAACATTACGTAATTCAAATGAAAATAAAAGTTTGGTCCAAATAAAAATTAAACGTAGTTCCGCAAACGCGTCCGTCTCAGCCTATCACAAATGTATGAATAATTGCTATTAGTTCCCCACTCTTACGGCCACGCCTTCTCGTTTCCTACTGTTACACATACATATACCTAATTCTAATCATACAGCCTAGTTCCAGCCATATTCTAATTTAAAATAGTGAAATTCAAAACCATATTTTCATTAATATTTAGGATAAAAAAGAAATGGTGCCCCATCAAATATATGCTGCCCCCCCCCCCGATTTTAAAAGCTAGCACCGCCACTGGTTACAAGGTCGTCCCATGTTATTAAAATTCTATTCTATAGCCCAATGGTTCTCAATCTTTTTTATATCTGGCGCGTCTTTATATCTGGCCCGTAAGTGACCCTTTTACCCGCTTCCATCTTTCACAATTGGAAATATTGAATGAACCAGGCATTAGTTTTATCTAAAATTTTAAATTTTCTCCAAGCAGCTGGGGGGCAGAACAATTAGTGGGGAGGGCGGTCCCCCCAGTCTCTTCGCTGGCACCGCCACTGCTTGGAAGTTTATAGTGCTGTTAAAGTGAACAAGTTGTGTTCAGAATAACACCATTATTCTTATTCCGTAATTATATAATAACAAAATATTTAAACAGCCCCCGAAACAAATTAAACCTAATGGTTGTATTATATAATAAACAATAACAAAGTATTATAATATCACCATATTTTATAAAAATTTAATTTTTAAATGTATACCTTAATAATGTTCTTGAAATAAATATTTGATCATGTAAATATACAAATATTGATGATATAAAAATAAATAAAAAATCGGGTAAAATTATATTTAGTTAAATCATTAGAGTTTTTTTACAAAATATGCACAACCGTAGTATATAAAGGAAAAAAAGTGGTAAAATTGAAAACACAAAGTACACATTGCAATATTGCTAGGCAAATATAAACAGTATACTTTATATTATGTACAAAGTAAACCATAGAGAGAAAAATAAATTTACACAGTACTTTTAGAATTATGTAGCTAGAGCCATCTAGCGAATAGATTAAGTACTAATGAAACGAGGGCTTTCTTTTTTAACAGGATTTTTTAACAAAATATTTCATGGTGTATTTGTTTTGTTGTAATTAATTTTAACAATGTATTTAATTTTGTATTTAAATATGAAATTAATTAAGTCAAAATAATATTTACCTTTCCGCAAAATTTAGATATGCGGCTTTTTTAGAAATTATTTACCACAGTTATTACCTCGCCTAATTCTATATTTACTAACACAAAATTAATAGCAAATATGAACTATTAAAACTATATTAACTCTCTTTACTTTCCAATTATGAGGTAATGAAATTAAAGGGAATAAAGTATCTATGCAACAAAAAATAGGTTCCCAACCACTAGGTTGCGTATAAGGGCTAAGAAGGTAAGTTCTCCTACCTCAGGCCATAGATGTGAAAGCCATGGTGACGTTTCTACCGGCCCTATTATCCCTGTATAAATAGGTACTCATTTTGTGAGTGTAAATCGTCCACTAAATAATATTAAAAACATATTTATTTACCTATTAATGTATGTACTATCTTTTGTTTTTGATTTTCGATTTTTCCATATTAATTTTTTATGTAATAATTTTCTTGTTTTGTGAAAACAAAGTTTATAAATAATAATAATACTTCTCTTTTGCCATCGAGCAATCAAAAACATACGCATATATGAAAAATTCTTTCACGATAACTATGAAATGACGTAGTAGTTGATAAATTCGCCGTGCTGCCAATTATTTGATTACAAATATCATAAAAGTGATGTTATATTCAACCACTTCTAGAAAGGGATTGAAAACCTATATTTCCTAGGGAGCAAAGGGGATTATGTGAATTATGATATAGAGTTATAACTCTATATCTGGCCCGGGTCCCAATATATAATCTCTATAGAGATATTTTATTATTTGAATAAAAAAAATTGAATATTTTAATCTGAAATGTTCGAATTTATTTTCTTTGGATAACGAATATTCGAATATTATTGGCAGTACTATAGGCTGACCAGATTTTTTTTACAGAAATGAGTATACTAAAACAAAGGTTACACTCCAAAAATACAAGTGATGAGCAAAAAACAGAGGTCCTCACTCAAAAATACTAGTGTTGAGCAAAAAAAAAAGATCCTCACTCCCAAAACAAGTGACCAGAAAAAAAGAGTATATTCAGGTTTTTTTAATAAAAAGTAAGAGTATAGCGGATATTACTCAAAAAAGAGTATAATACTCTAAAAAGGAGTACGTCTGGTCACCCTACAGTACAAATTGCAATACATTAAAATAACTATACAATACAGAGAAGCAAAAATAGGTTTTGAAGCAAGGACTCTTAAAAGCAAGTTCAGAGGAAGATCAAGAAGAACGTGGTAAGACGGAATTCAAAGAGCGACAGTAAGAAGAGGGATGAATTGGGAAGAAACAAGGACTATGACACAAGATAGAAATATGGATAAGAACACCGCAAGATTAAAACGCCAAAAGCCTGGCACAAAAAAATGTAATACTTTAATTTAATTACTATATATACAATAATTATATAATTCTTTAACTTGTAATCACTGTTTAAAATATTGCAACGCAGGAAAGGGCTACCAACCTTTGGGAGTTAAATGTAACGACTGACGTAATGCTTGCATTTTAACTACAATACATTCTAACATTGGCAACTAAATTCACCAAGTATGACGTCATTTCCTAGTTATCCTGAATGAACTTTATACAGTATTCACTCATATGAACGGATAATTTGTGAACACTCATGTAAGCCGTATATCGTGTTACTATCCATATGTTGAAATTTGTCTGAACACTATGATTATATTTGCACGTTATACACAACAACGCAAGTTCTAAAACGCTGTGTAGAAATATTTTCCAAAAAGTGGTTCTCGGTTATCTAAAAAGGCAAAATAGATGTTTTCAAGGCCTGTTTTCATTCGTCAAAAAAAAATATAATGTTTCAATTTTGCGATATTATACAATACTACTTATCATATATAATGTTAAGTATTTTTACGTTTTATCTAAACGTTATATTTCTTCTTCTTATAAAAATTCGACTACACGTGCCAGCGAAGTCACAAGATTGTGTAAAGTTGTTCGTAAATCGTAGTGTCCCGGATTTTGTCTTTTCACTTATAGACACTCTAGGTACGACCCTAATTGCAGAAGAGATACCGCTATCATACGTCTTCGTACAGGCCACCTTTGGGAAACTCATATATGTGCATCTTGTGAGACGTGTAACACAGATCTGTCTGTGATACATATTAAAATATGTACACTAGGTTAAACCTAGTGCCTGCAGTTCGAGGATGTCAGGGAGAGGTTAGGCCTGTGCTATGATCGTTAGTGGCTTTAGTTGACGACAAACTGATGCTCTTTCTGCGGCATTCTTTTTTACATGAACATAATTACATCTTATTTTAATGTATTACTTACTTTCGTTTGTGATATATGGTAACAGGCTCTTTTACAGATCTTACCATCGTCCTGCATTTGTTCAAATATTAGAGCAGACTTTTATTCTAATTTATTTGTGTTTGTTATACAAAGCTTATGTTATTCTGTGCGTGTATGGAAATGTATTTATATATTTATACTTTTATATATTCTAAGTTAATACATATATTACGCAAATAGCCAACGCTTCTGTGCACCACAAATTTTAATTAACTATATAATTAGATACAATACGATACGGTTTTCTGGAAAATTGTTTTTACGCCGAAAATGCGGCAACCAGCATGACACCGAAGTCAATCGAAATGCATACGTCCACGGCGAATTTAACTATGTTCGCCTCAAAACAATGTACCTAATACATATTATACTAGACGTTATGGACACTTTCACTATTGTGATACAGTTATAATTTGATTATATAACATGACTATAAATATCACATTTAAACTTCGCAAATTTATATTTAACCAGAACCTTTTTTGATAAAAGCAGTGACGGTGCTAGTTCGTAAAATCTGAGGGGGACAAGAAAGTTTTGAGTAAAATTTGGGAGGGGGGCAGGAAATATATCAATTCATTTTTTTATCGTTTACATATGAAAATACAAGTGACGATCAAAAAAAATTGGTCTTCATTTCTAAAATACGTTTTTCTCTAAGCCAGACGTTCCCAATCTGTGGTACATGTTTTTTTTTTTTCTACAGTACATCGCCAAACCCTGTTTACCTATAAAAAGGTCTTCAGTTGAGAATTTAGGAAAGTTTTATTGTAGGGCTAGTCGTTTTTTTTTTGCTCGACAAAATTTTTGGGAGAGACAAGGTCAAAATACGGTCTTCACTGGAAAATTTTGGATTTTTTTAAGAAATTTAGTAATTTAGTACCCGTTTATCCAAAATATTTACCTACTGGTACGCCACCATATTGTTACTACATACCGGTACAACATCTTAAAAAGATTGGGAACCTCTGCTATAAGCAATTCTAGGGGGGGGGGGGGGCAGAGTAATTTTTCGAGGGTACCTTTCTCCGAATTCACTGCACAAAATACTCTTCAAAAATGGGCGTCACAAGGAGAACCTCGATCTAAAAATATTTAACTCTGTTCTGGAAACCATGTTGAGAGAAATGAATTGGGTAAGCGTGGGACCCATGGTTGACAAAAACTATCTTATGGCCGGTTGCTAAAGTAAGAATTATCCCTAACTCAAGTTAAAATCATTTGTTTTTGTATGTTGTAACATACAAAAACAAATGATTTTAACTTAAGTTGGAGAAAACTCTTACGTTAGCAACCCACCATTAGGAATCGCAGATGACATAATCCTCGACGCAAGTTCAACAAGTGATTTGAATATATTGATATATCAGAATAACGACGAGTAAAGAACAGGTCTATAAATGAACTAGGAAACAAAAACATATCAATGATTAACCACACAAAAGAGATCATCGTTATGGAACATATAAGAATAGAGCATGTAGAGGAAACGATATATCTGGGTCAATTAATTGCATTCAGAGAGAAACACAGGAAAAAAATTAAATGATGAATTAAAAATACCTATAATAAATTCTGCTCACGGAAATACTTAATCAAAGTAGATTTTCCGTGGCCTAATTTTGAAAAAAAAAAACTGATTCCTATTGCCTGTATTAACGTAAGAATAAAAAATCGGGGCACTAACAAAGAAACAAGAAATCAGTGTACGTGTATGTCAGCTAAACATGAAAACAAATCCTGTCCATCTCCAGAAAACAAATAATAAAAACTGTACCATCAGAGCGAATATTAAAACATATTAGAACACATTTTAAAGACGCAGTAAAATTAGAGAAAACGTTATAATGGATATGGCATGTGATAAAGACCAAAGATAACCGATGGATCAAACTATGTACAGAACGAACTCCGACGGATCACAAAAGACACATACGGCATCAAATGACGAGAAATGTGGAGATGGAGAGACGATCTGAACTCCTTATGCCCGGTTACATTAAACTATTAAATCTAGATGTAAACTAAAACTCATTTAAACGCATTGCGTTGCTAAGCAATTTTGTGTTTTACATCGAGTTTTAGCTTACATCTATACTTCATTTTTTTAAGAATGGAGTGTGGGCAAGATAGGAGCTATTTCGATCTTATTTTTGATTGGGTAAGAACGTGGAAAAGTTACACTGTAGAAAAATAGATTTCTGTCTCAACTTATTCTATTTGTCTCTGTTATTTTAACCCAAATTTGTAAACATAGGCGTACAAACTAAGTTAACAGTGAATATATTACTACCTATTATTTCTAATAAGTAAAACGGGGGTATATGTTTAAATAATGTTAGAATATAAAAGCCATGGAATAAATAGATTTGAAATTAATTTAGAATATATATATATATATATATATATATATATAATTTAGAATATATATATATATATATATATATATTCTAAATTAATTTCAAATCTATTTATTCCATGGCTTTTATATTCTAACATTATTTAAACATATACTCCCGTTTTACTTATTAGAAATAATAGGTAGTAATATATTCACTGTTAACTTAGTTTGTACGCCTATGTTTACAAATTTGGGTTAAAATAACAGAGACAAATAGAATAAGTTGAGACAGAAATCTATTTTTCTACAGTGTAACTTTTCCACGTTCTTACCCAATCAAAAATAAGATCGAAATAGCTCCTATCTTGCCCACACTCCATTCTTGAGTGTGAATTTGATATCAAAAATACAACCTCACCGGGAATCGAACCCGCATCCTAGAGATTACGCGTCTCGGTCCCAAGCCATTGGGCCATGGAGGCATGATAATTGCATTTGATATCAGTGGACAAGTCGTGACTTCCATTATACATAATTCATGTACGAAAGAGAAGCTGATTTTTCTAACGAAAAACACATTTACCACTAATGTCTCAGTCAGTGCGTACACCACCCAAATATTTAATGAATAATGAAATTATTTTGAATTAACAAATATACATTTTTTAATAATGAAAATTTGATATAAAAAAATCGGGTTCGATTCCCGGTGAGTGGTAAATGTGTTTTTCGTTAGAAAAATCAGCTTCTCTTTCGTACATGAATTATGTATAATTGAAGTCACGACTTGTCCACTGATATCAAATGCAATTCTCATGCCTCCATGGCCCAATGGCTTGGGAACGAGACGCGTAATCTCTAGGATGCGGGTTCGATTCCCGGTGAGGTTGTATTTTTGATATCAAATTTTCATTATTAATATATATATATATATATAACAGTTGTTTTGCTGTCAAATGTCATATTCTTTGCAATCGAGCGCCATATTAATAATTTATGTTGCCGTTATATGTATTTACGTCCGTGTACGTTTGTGTTATAGTGTCGATTAAATATAAACTTGAAGTGAAGAAGAATCCACTGATGATTCGGATTGATTTCCAATATTATTTTATATATTTTTCTTAATTATTTTTTAGAAGTTGTGTATAAATAATAAATTTTAATTAAATTTTCAATTGTTATATTATTTTTTATATGTGACAGGTTTGTATAAATAATACTACCTCCGTTCCACAATAAGTGAGCTATTTCATATTGAAAATATTTCTACAGATTTAACGTGATTTTTAAATACACCAGATTATAATACAACAGAATCGTCCAACAGAATCAATTAAATAAACAATGAGTGTTTTATGATTTATTTATTTTTTTATTAATTTATTTATTTATATGATAATTTTTTTAATAGCTCACTTATTTTGGAATTTTTAAATAGATTTAATAGCTCACTTATTGTGGAACGGAGGTAGTATATTTTAATTAAATTTTAAATTATTTGAAAATAAGTGAAAGTGGCCGCGCTGCCAGCGCCATCTACTTCGTTCTTTAAAAAAATATAGTATCGTTTTAAGACTTTTATGCAACCGAGCATTAAAGAAATTGTCCAGAACGACTGATAATGAAAAATGGAAGACGAAAGGGAAGGGATTTGCCCAGTAGTGAGAAGTTTAAGCTAATTTACATTTTGCAATTTAACGTCGGCAGATTAACTTTGTGAAATTGTTTTATATTTAATAATGTTTTGAATAAAGAACATTGTAGATTTGGACTATTATTATTTATCAACTGCTCACTAGTTTCGGTTTTCACCATTTTCAAAGCAATGAGGTAAACTTGAGTTTGTTTCTTATTCAAACAATTATTAAATAATTCTTATTAGATTATTAGATGACTAATGTTAAGAAGAAGAATCCAAATGTAATTTAACCAGGGAACGCTATAACATCTTGGTTGATTTTTGAATAAAATATGGCTTGTCAATTTGCCATGACTCAATTTTGGAATTATAACAAAAAACTATAACAGCTGTTTATGTGACAATGAAATTACCTGTTATTTCCACCTAATTTGCTGGAAGAACCTTTGCCTACTACAACTTTATGAGACGCCAGGATTTTGTAAAACATCGTTTTAAAGACAATAAAATTAAGTCCGACTAAAAACTAGTAACTGGGCGCAATTTTAAAATTTCAGGTGTATACAAAGATCTCTAAAATTATTTGCTATAATAAACCAATTCATTTCTGAAAAGGTTTAATGTATTTTAAAATCTTATTGTTGCATATTGAAAATCTTACTCTTGACTATAATGGTCATATTAGGAAGCATGAGGTATGCAATTATTTTTATAGTCAAGGATAAAATGTGGGTTTTCCCAAAAAGACCAGAGCAAGCTTAGAAAAATAAAACTGAATTAAATACAATAATTACTCACACTATTTAAGTCTGTAATAATACATGAACTATTATCCAAATTTAAAAAGTTCCATACATAAAATAATTCTATTTTGGAAAACAATAACCATGAGATCAATTCTTACCATTGCCAGATGTCTCTCCTCAATCATATGTTTTACTCTGGATAATAAAGCTTCTTCACGTACCCTGGCAGCATCTCTAATCTCTCTCACAATATCCGAAAGCATTCCCGGTTCATACTCTTTATCATAAAACCTCGAACTACATTGCTGTCTCAAAAAAGTCATCTCACTTCGCATCTCTTGCAATTCACGATACAGTCTTCTATTACTATCTTTTAAATAATGTACTTGTTCTACTAAACCTTTAACTAATTGTTCAACATTGGCACTTTCGTTAATATCACTCTCATTTGGAATGCCCGGATCGCTTAATCTTCTTTTATTGTCATTATCGATGCAATCGTTATTAACATAAGGTAAACTTGTAAATTCATCATTTGATTTACAATAATTCATAAAAGGTGAATTAAGCATGCCAAAATTGTGGTTAGGATACGAGTAAGGCTGTTGTAGGTTATATGAGGTTATCGGATCCATTTGGAATGGATGGCTCAAATACGGATAACATAATGCTGGATCGGAGGCTGCTGGGTACATTCTATGGCTAGCACAGAATGGATAATTTGGAACACTGTCAAATGGTTTAACTGGACTTACGTTATTTGTTTTTTTATTTTTTCTTTTCCCTCCTTGTACATAATTATTATTACCGTTTACTTCTTTTTTAGCCGACATTTTTGGGGTTAAATACGCACTTCTCACAAGGTTAGGCTTACAAATGACTTTGTTTCGTGTTTTTGTTATTATTAAAATTGATTGCCCGCATTAAGTTAGATAATTCGTGTAGATAAGTTCCACATAACCTATTTAAATAAATAAGTAAACATATAAACACAACTAAATATTAAAACAATTTATTATTAGTCCGATAATTAATATTGCATATTTTACAAACACTTGTTCTGGAATTATGAACTTTATAATGTTGTTATTATTCTAAAAAATATTAAATGTCAAAACAACTTTCAAGTCAACTGTCAACAAAAGTTTGTTTTACGCGCATGCACATATGCATGCGTAGTGATTCATTATTATTACGATAGATGGTAGAACATACATTTAAAAATTCTTTTTCACAGGATCCCACGAATTTCTATTTTAATTTTATTAATCAAGCCAATTTAGTATATTATAATTTTAAATTAAATGGAAAATAATAACATTTTTCTAACCGACTGCACATAAAAGTTTCACTTCTTCACGGATAGAAATTTAATGACACAATAAGTTGAAAGCAAAATAAATTTATAAGTAATGAGAGAATAACTAACAATGCAAAAATTATGTCTTCATTGTATGCTAAATTTGATTGAACTAATTCTTAATATTAAATTTGTTTTGCATCAAAATCATTCCCCTCTCTACTGTTTTGTGCTAACAAGATTTGGTATAAATCTAATTATCAATAAGACACACTAGTAAAACAAATCGATAGTATTATAAATAAACAAATAGGTACAACAACCTTAGGAACTAAATTTTGGTATTTTACACTATTTTATCTTGTATTATAAATTATAACTGTAATAATTGGCAGGTTACAAGTCGTAATTTTTGGAACCCATATTACACTTCTGTTTCGCAAGTTGCATACTAATAGGATAAAATTTTTACTACATTATATATGTTTAGGTTTTTATATCACTGAAACATTGGAGGATCCACACAACATCTTGGGGGGAGGGTATGAAATATATAGGTATAAAAAAGTCAGACGTACATGGCTGTAGAATTTCCCGGGTCCGTGATTCTTATGGGTCTAGGTAGGGCTCCAATATATTGTTCTCATTACTTTGGGGACCAGGTAAGAATCTTTTCCTCAGGCCCGGGTAGGCCCTCAGCGGCTCTAGGTATAAAGCAGGAATTCAATTGAAATGTTTCAAAACTAATCTCACGAAGCGTAATTTCGTAATTATATAAACCAATTTTAGAAAAATCAAATGTTAATAAATGGAAATAAAACGTGCGACTTACAGTTATGTTGCGATAAAACAATTGTATAGTTGCAATTGTTAGTTCAAGCAAAAGCGTTGACCAAAAGAACAAGCTTGTGGCCGCAAGCGCTCAATCGTTTGTTTTTGCCGTTGACTGCTAGCAAGGGTCCATGCGTGTAAGCGCGCAGATATAAAAATGGTCTGAGGGGATCCATTGCAAAAGTATCTATAAAATAATATAAATTTATTATTGGCCTTAACGGAGCGGGGTGGCTTTACATATTAAAATAATTTTTATTATAAATTGATTTTAATTAATAAAAAACTCGGTTTTAATTTTCAGTTGCTTAGTTCTTATTAAATATGTAAATGTCTTCTGCATTCCAAGGGGGGGTTCGAAACCTTGCCCCTTCCTTGCGTGTATGTCTGCATCTGCATACATGGTTTTAAATTCAGACTGTCAAACAATTTGCCTAAATATATATATATATATATATATATATATATATATACAAATTATAGGCTTTGTTTAGCTGTTTGCAACCGGCTATAAACTATAGATGCCATTTTATGTGCGCTAAAAAAATAGGACGTAACACTGACCATATTACTCCTGAATGTATGTATACAGACTGAAAATATGGTCACGAAACCTGGAAACAGGAGGCCAAGACTCACTTCGGGCTGTCGTGCCAATGTCGATGATGAATTATAAGCTAGGCTCATGGTTACAAACTTGGTGTTATTACATACCTGCAGTAGCGAATTAGGCAAAATCGGGCCCTATCGTCAAATATATCATAAAATAATTATTACTATTATTTCGTATGGCATAAGGTATAATGCCTATGTGTCAGAGATGGCGACTAGCGCTCTCTGACATGACCTAACGACTACATTTTACGGTAGCTGGGACCGCCCCATATTCCCGAATATTAATTCAGATATACAGATACATCATTCAAGGGAATGCTGAGGTGACCTACGGTTGCAAAGGCCAAGATTTTTTTTTTTCTTTTTCTTTGAAATATATTTTGCCCGTATTGTGGATTGATGTCACGATCCCACATTTAGAAAGTTAGATGACCACTACACTACTACAACCACATAAAATAATTTAAAAAAAACTATATAATAAAACCGTGTTACGGGTCCCAAAGAAATATGGGCCCTATACAGTTGCCTAGTCTGTGTACGAACAGTACCACTAAATAAGCTGTTCCTTAAATAATGAAGAAAACTCTTCTTTGCTCTGCTTTGTGTTTAAACTACCATGTAACTAATTCGTAACTAATTTATTTATTTTTATATTTACTATAATTATTATGTTACAATATAATTTATACCTATGTTACAACAAATATAAAGTCAATAATCAGGGCTCGACAAATCGCGACGAATCGTAGTCACTAAACAAAAAAGTTACTCACTCTCGGTAGTAAAGTTACGTTTCTTACTAAGGTATGGAAATCGGACTCGCTGCTGCAGTTTTTATTCGCCAGATGAAAAAATCTAGTCACCACTGGCACATAATTTGTTATTTTAATATCACTATCAATTATCAAATTATTTTTAAACTGGCCCCATATTAATTCGATACGGTTGAAAATACATTTTATGACACTATTTGGCGATATCTATATAATATCCTTCATTCATAGATGTATTTAATATTTAAGTTTTTCGATTGAGTGTACTCTGTTTCACGAATGTGTTTCATTTGTTTCATGTTCTGATAAATGAAGTGTTCTTGATTAAATGTTGCTCTCTTCCACAATTTTTTTTTCTTCATTTTCTGAAACTCCTTCATAAATTTCCAGCATTTCTACTTCATGATTTTCTGAACCGACGAATTCACTCCATATTAACACATTTCCGAGTCATTAATTACAATTTATGGAACATTTAATTTAATGGGTAATAAAATGCTATTTTGTTATGTAATTTAAAACAAATAAATTCGCTTACGTCATTAAATTAGTTTTATTTCTTATGGCAATTGGTCTGTTAGTAGCCACAAAATTTCATTTTCATTTTGTTAAAGTAACCGATTTGAATAAGTAATTTGGGATCTTCAAATGCAATTTATAATTCTGAACATTTTTTGTATTTACAATTTTTGCTCTAAAATGAATGAGTAAAGATTTATTGCTAAATGAAAACTGGAGCCAGAGCCATCGTTGCTGTGCGCCAAAAATTTTAAATAACTAACTAAACGAAAAATTTAACATTGTATTTCAATGAAAAGTAGTTTTAAAAAACTTAAATGTATTTATATTACTCTAACAACTTTACATACTTTTACACTTTAAATTATGTCACTATTTATATATATTAAAACAGCCAATTGGCTTTCTGATCTGGATCATAGTTTTTTGTGGTAGGTGTGAGAATTCTGCTATCTAATGCAGAACGCTGACAATTTATCCATTATTTAGCATATTCTGATGGATTCTAGAATTTTAATGGTTTTCTCAACAAGTTAATGGTCATAAAGCTATATATATATAATATAAAATTTTTAGACTCACTCCTCCGTGTGATTTTAGATTTTAGCACTTCAAAATATCATCAGACTGCAAGGCACATGAAACATGAGGCGTCAACTTCATAGCTTGGACATCTGCAGTGTTGGGCTGGAGCCAGTGTGCACGTTGTTAAGAGGTAAAAATGTTAAAATGAGATTTTTTTATCAATACTATTTGCAGTGATAAGAGGTAAGTAGGATCTATATATATATATATATATATATATATATTTGGTAAAGTTATTGGGAATAGCGGTGGAGGAAATATATATATTCAAATATATATATATATATATATGAAGTTGACGCCTCATGTTTCGTGTGCCTTGCAGTCTGATGATATTTTGAGTGTTAAAACCTAAAATCACGCGGAGGAGTGAGTCTAAAAATTTTAAAAAGTGGAGTAATGCTGAATGTACATTAAATTGCACATTCTTCAAACACGATAAATTCTCAAACAACAAATAATTTTCAAAATATTGTTCACTGTGACGAGATTACAGCAAAATATATAAAATGTCCCAGGCAACCATCATCAGCTTATCTGAAGAACAGTCACTATTAGCAATAAAAGTTACTTTTATAATCTTTGCTATTAGTAAACTACTTTCATCCATATATTTAATACTAAGTATAAAATATATACTTTTATCATTGGGTATTTGACGCTCCTAGCGAAAGCATAGTTCGGAACCTTTTAACCTCTAAATATAACTCAATGGAGGTGCCAGAAATAAAGTAAATACAATTTTTACATACTACACATAGGGGCGTAAAAGTTATAATTGCATGGCTTCCGGCGACACAAAAACTTGTCGCTTCTAGGCGGTCACCTAGATTCGCCCAATGGTAAAACCGGTCCTGAGTTGAAGTATTTCTGCTTCTAGCACAGCTTACAGTTAGAGTCGGGGACTAAATTAAGTGAACAGTATAGCTACCATTTCAAACAAATAACCGTATTTCATAAAGTTTCGTCCAAATCCTTCTTTAACTTTTAATTTACATTTTGTAGACACATGTATCTAAATATCAATGAGCAATACATTTTTTTGGAAACCATAAACAATATTTATTAAAAAATTAAACAAGCACATATTTTTTAAGAATGTACAAAACTGAATACAAAAATAATGTCAAGAGTTAATTAATATTTAGTGTTGCCATCTTTTGATTAATAACGGCCTGTAAGCGCCCAGGCATACCTTCCACTAAGTTTTGGAGATATTCTGATGTAAAGGTATTCCATTCTTTATTTAATCAATTGGGGAAAAAATGACCGTTCGATGGTAGGTATTCTATTATTTAATATTGACCACATATTTTCAATCGGATTTAAATCCGGACTTTGTGCAGTACATATATTAATATCTTTACCGTCGACAGATTTCATGGCTTTTTTGATATATGTATAGCCGCATTGTCCTACTGAAAAACATTTTCTTCAACATCTATTTTGAGCACTGGGTGCGTTTTGTTGGTGGCTGGTTAGAAGTACTAGAATTGAAGCGCAAGAAAACATGGAAGTTAAGTCAAATGGTTTTAGAACAAATAACGAACATATTTCACCTAAATTGATAATTTAAATAATAAACTCAGAATAGAAAAACTTTATAATAGTAGCAAATATTCTAGAAAGTTATGTTTTAGAACAAATAATTGAATTGTACATACATTTTAATTTTAGATTTAACAATACTATATTAAAATCATATAGGTATATATATATTTTAGGACACAAAAATACCTAAAAGTGAAAATTATTTTGAAGCAGTAATACAAAGATTTAATTCTAATACATTTAAAAATCATCCCCACCAAACTTATTCATTCCATTCGTTCGACCTCAAATCATCGAATAGGTAGAATGAATAGAATATTGTCCCAACAAAAGCCGTATTCTGATTAAACCGAAACCAGAATTAATAATAATAATAATATTTATTTATAGGCATATAAATGCCAATACAGTATCACTGTAAAATAAAATGTAAAGAAATATGTAAAAAATATAGCAAATCATTAACGTAAAATATTTATGCACTAAATAAATTGTAATACATTTTTAGATTATATTTAAATAATCTTAAACTGTCGATATCCTTAATATCAGTAGGTAAAGAGTTATACTTTATAATATCTTTATCGAAAATTGTATTTATTGTGCTCTGCTTTTTTTTTCATTGTAACATAAATATGGTTTTTATTTCGGGTATTATAATTATATATGTCTCTGTATCTAGTTACGGAGTTAAAACATGAGGCAAACAAAATTGGCACAACAAAACGCACCCACTGATTCGTCTAAATATTCAGAAATAATTTCTACATATTTTTCAGAGTTAACAATTAATACCAAATTTCCACCGCCATGCCATGAAGAATAACCCCAAATTATAATAGAACCACTACATGATTTTGTCCACTCTTAAAATAAATATTGCTTATGTTTTCCAAAAATATGTTTTGCTCATTAATTTTAAGATACATTTATGTACAAAATCTATATTAAAAATTAAATAAGGTTTTATATGAAATTTAAGCAGATATGGTTATTTGTTTGAAAATGTACGTACTGTCCACTTAATTTAGTCCCCGACTCCGCAGTAAGGAAAACTTGCGCTAGGGACAGAGCCGTGTTTTGGCGCCCTTGGCAAATAAAAACAAGGTTCTCACCTCTCAAAATCCAAGTGACGAGAAAAAAAAAAGGTCCTCGCCTTCAGAATAGCGCCCCTTAGTCAAGCCCGTCAGCGCCCTTTTCCTTAGTGCGCCCAGGGCCGTCGCCCCCCCTTGCTGCGGCTCTGCCCCGACTACATATTATTTTTTGTACTGCATTATATATTTATTTATGACATAAAACATATAATAATTTAATATCAGAAATGTCAAGCACTTGAAAGCTGCTTATACTACTTTGTTTCCTTATGATATTTTAAAAAAAATAGCGATTCGTTAAATTACTTTACAAATGTTACTGTCCTTTACTTTTTTATTATTATTATAATTTTAAACTGTGAAAACCACAATTTAAAAAATTGGTATAGGAAATGAAATAAAACAAAAAATTCCCATATTACAATATTTATTACGCCCGGCCTGATACCAAATTCTGTGTACTCATTTTCATCATCATATCCTTACATGTTAAACACTAAAATACAATAATATAAAATTGCCGATCTATAATCTAATATTTTAATATAAATGCATATATAACTTGAGTTATATACACTTTCAACCTGCTTGTACCAAACTTTATGCCACTTCCAAAAGAACTGTATCACACGATTTCATTTCTCACTAAAATAATGATTTTTGTAACGGCGAAAATCCTACATACAGATTTTCAAGAAATTTTGAGTATAAAATTTTGGATTTGGCAGTTAAAATTACCAATATTACGAACTTTTACATAATATTGTTAACATAAATTGAGATTATTATATTATGTTACAAACGCATTTAAGAAAATCGAACTAGAAAATAAATTTTTAATATTTTAGATAATGCAGCGTACCCCCCCTGTCCGTTGGTTAATCAATTGCGGTTTCAGTTACTTGATGTTTGCATATATTAAAAAACTATTTTTAAAAAAATCCATAAATCAGAAATTTCTTTTTATGGTTGTATTGTTATAACTAATCTATTTCATTGTAGATGTCTTAATATTTAAATTAAACTGTATCATAAGTAGGTATGTAAGTTTATAATTTATATATGTATGTATATAATACAAGGATATTATACACGTTTTCCAACATCCGGTCTCGTGGATATGGGGGAGTATTGTTCGCTTAAAAATTATCAACAAACCCCAAGTATATAACAATATTTACAGCTTTTGGGTTTGCAGAGCCAAACACTGAACAAATATAGGCCTTATAGAATATACTTGCATAATTAATTATTTATTATATTTCGGCAATTTTCTAAAATTAAAATGATTGTAATGCAAGTGCAGAGAAAGGTATATTTGTAAGAAATGTGTAAACAATGTCTGGCGTTAGTCTCTAACATAATATAATAATCCCATTATTACTTCTTCGAATTTAAAAACAATTATAAAATGTAGATAAGTCACTTTATAAAAGAATGCCATTTTTTCGAATTATCAAAATAGAGAATTCAAAATTACATTCAGTCATTTTGCATTCTTAGCAAATATATTTTTACATACAGCACACGTGAGGATTTGAAACAGTTATTATATTTCAAAAAACAATAAATTTGTTAGAATATATATAAGTTTACCTCTTATCAAAAATATTTAATACATAAAATGTATGTAATAATTCTAAAAACTAAAAACTAACTATGGCAGTTAAGACAAAACTTAAAAACTAAATGAAACATTTGTAAAATTAAAAATAAAACATGAAATCCTGTTAATCTGATGTAGGTACCATATAATCGCTTTGAAAAAAAAAAAAAAAAAATAATAATAATAAAACTAAAATTTCTAAATATTGTCAAACTATGTTGAGAAGTCTAAGAGAGCTTGAAGGACGATTACGCTACAATTTAAACTTAATATAAAATAATATCTTATTTAAAATTAACTCCATTAAATAAAACATTACTATTATTTGTAAAATGTTTTCTACAAGTTTTCAAAAAATAACAAATGAAAGTTTAAAACACTTCGAAAAACCTATCAGTCACAGGTTCCATTTTAATTTAAAATATATCAAATAAAATATTACCAAAACAGCTTACAAATAATAGTTAATATTAGAGACTTCAATGTGCATTAATTATTTAATATCAAATGTACGCTATTGTATACAGACATTGTTACACTACAGCATTTTCTCTAACCCTGGGTACTGTGCAATATACATTTATTCTAACAAAAAAAAAAAAAGAATAGAATCCACTAGAACAATAAGGAAACCATTTTCCCGCTAATTTGCACTATACTATCCCAAATGTTTAACAGGATTTATATTTTCCCAAGGTGTCACGAGCGCATTTTTAAACGATTGTATGGGGCTTTTGTTAAAGAAAATAGTCAAAAGTTTCATTCGGTCGTTAAAATTCTCTAGATATCGAAATCTAGTTCCTCTTTAACCAAAGAAACAGACTAATGTGTTTTAAAATCAAAGGGTATTTAGACAATTGAAAGAAAACATACCAATTTAAAATAACAGATTGCAAAAGTGGATATTACGAAATAAATGGAAATTAATACGTTTTAGAACCTGTGGTAACTCATTATTCTGAACACCTAGGGCCGGTTTCTGAAAGCTTAGTTACTTAGCTACTATAACCAAATAGTTAGAAAATGGTTGCGATGGGGACTTGGGATTGTTATACTGTAACCGAGTTTAACCAAAAGATTAAACTCGGCTAAGCTTTCAGAAACCGGCCCCTAATTGCAATAATATAGGATAGTCAATATGCTGTTTACGCCCTGTGAATTAATTTAAGTAAATTAAAAATGCTGTGAAATCCTCAATGTCTCAAATTAAGGTAAACATATTTTACAAAATTATTATAATTATTATCTTGAATATAATTTTACAAAGTTGTGCAAAGGACTTTTGTTTCGTTTTTATTCCTCATTAAATTCATTAAAGACTCACGGGCACACTCTAACGTAGAATTTGGGTTTCTTTTACAAAAACAAAATTTTAATTCTTAAATATTTCTCGCACTTAATTATGCAACAGGAGATCCATAGAGCAAAAAATGGAATATAAAAATAGAAAAGCCTATTTCAATTAATACGTAACTTAACATATATAAACAATAAAAGTTTGTAATACATAATTACTTTTTACGTTGCAAGAAAATAACAATTGCAGTTAGTAATAAATATACGAAGAACAGGTACAGACCAAAAAGGCGATTGGTTTACAATAATTAACTTAGTATTAGTGGGATATGATGATTTCTCAAAATATTAAGTCCGTAACAAAATGTTTTTGCAATAGATACAATGTAAATAAATTACTAATATTAGCAACAGTTACGAACATGTTAATACAACAGAAAAACTATTAATAAATTTAAGAATCGAATTTTACTGGTTCTGCAATGGGACATTATACATAATATAAATTTAAATATAACAAAATAAATTCTGCTGTAAGCGCTGACAACATATTTTATAGTTCTTTTCCATTTTTTGCACTATTGTATCTTTAGATTTCCATCAGCATATCAAAAGTCTCTTGTAAATAATATAATAAACCTATTATCATTCCTATACGATACCCATTCAAACTCTCTCAACTAATACATGAACTCTAACATAAACTCTCGTTAATGTCTAGAGCAGTAAGTAAATCTTGTCCTTGAAGTAGGAAGTTGTTGACGGGTGCGTTAACCTCAAAGTCCTGCTGAGTGAGGTCCAATAGCGATGGTATGGCTGCATTAGGATTTATCAATGACGATGAATTCTTCCTGATGAGCTGGCGGCTGGTGGATATGATATCCGGAGGTTTAGCGCGATTTCTCTGCAGCACTGTTACAGGAATGTTTACAACCTCGCACTCGGTGTTAGGATCCTAAAAAATACAACAACAAATTAGTGGTTTTGGAAAATAAACAATGTTGTTGTATAACTAATTTGGGGCATAAATGATGTTCTTGAATATATTTGTTATAAATTATAAAACATATAAAATAGGTAACAAAAATTAATGGGACTATTTGTGTAACACCAGCTCTTTTTCCTAATAATTCAATTTTGTAAACAACATCACCAGTTTTAACAATTAATTAAAGTTATAAAAAATATATTTCTAATAAAATAATTCGAAAGGAATTACTTCTCTGCCTAACCAGTAATGGTAAATGAAATTAATAATACAATAAACAATTAACAAGTAATTAAATTTGACACATAAAAAGCTTTCCATGTTTCACAATATTTAAATCTTACTATACCTATAGTTACGTAGCTCTCTTAGATTTAATGCAGATTTCCAAAAGGTAATTCACAATCCTAACAAATTAGTAATTTTTTAAAATATAATTTGTGTTTTGAATTGATTGAACGTGCAATTTCGTTCGAAATATTCATTTACTTCATGACCAATATGACGACACTATATTATATATAATTGACAGAGGAGTCCATGTATTCTCGGTGAAACATAGTTAATATAAAATTAATAAATAAATAAAGCACTCGGTTAGTTTCACAAATATAAGTTTAATGTTACTCTATACGTATTTCGGCAGTGAAGCCATCTACAATCGTTTAACGGCAGTTTGTAATTTGAACTCCTGTAGATGGCGTCACTGCCGAAATACGTATAGAGTAATATTAAACTTATATTTGTGAAACTAACAAAGTGCTTTATTTATTTATTAATCAATTTTATACTATATTATATATCGCTACTTTTTACATTTAGAAGGGAGGTTTTACCAAATGTTAAAAAAATTATAACAAATTTCATAAAATTTAAAGTCGGGCTTTATAAAATAATAGCGTTGTACAACATTTCTGTATGCGTGTACTTTGGTTCACACTGTGATAACTCTGTTATCGATATTTGATGTATAGTATAACTACTTTATAATTTTGCGTGAAATGCTCTAATTTATTATTCTAAAATAATTGATATATCACTATAAAACTCGTTATGTACCCACAGACTTAATAATATAAAAATTATTACGTTTAAAAGCAGAAAATTGCATAGTGAATAAACAAGCAAGCAGAAAGATAGACATACGTTTTTAAAGATAATATAAAAAGAAAGAAAATGAAACTTTAAAAGTAATAGTAAATACTACTATTATTACAAAATTTTGGATTTAAAAATATCTATAAAGTATTAAATATATAGGTAACATAAATATACTATTTAACTACGCAATACACAAGAGGTAAAAGAGAAAGATAACGCCAAACAAACAATAAATAACACTAGCACCATATTCATATAAGAATAATAGAAGAAAGTTTTGGTTTGCCTTTATTTGCTACATGGAAATCTCTTTGGATTAGAATAATGACGTGATTTACTCACATGACGTTCAATCAATCTGAACCACTCTTTTGTATGGACAATGTATTAAAAATCTGAATTAAATTAATAACTAATCTATAAATAAGTTATTATATAATTATTTTAGCATGACATTACAATTAGAATAATTATTACTCTATATCGATGGTGCGCGTGCAATATATCTCAAGTGACATAGACATAGTTTGCCAGAAAAAATTAAAAATACCAATTAATATATTTTTTTTATAATATACTATAGTTATTTTCTAGTTATAGTTGGGGTTCGCCAAAAACTTTAACCAACGATTAGAAAATAATATACCATTCACAATACAGAACTAGCCCCATTTTATAGGAACTTTTGAAAGTATTAAATATAAAGCCACTAGATAGATTTTTATGTTATTTACTCAGATTCATCAAAAACGCAGTTTATCAAAAATTGTCAGTTAGGAGGTAATGCGCGTGCGTCGTTGATATGCTTATTACCTTTAAAATTAATGTGATACGAAATTACGCCTAAATACAATCAGTCGCTTAGTATTATAGTACTAATGAAGTTCTTATAACATAATTTTAACATAAACCTAAATGTTTATTTAGCAAAACAAATAAATACGTACTACAGTATTTTAGTAACTTACATGTAATTTTAATATTAGGACAGTTACTTAGCTACAAAAATAAAATGAGAATATGCTGCAATTTCTATTTTTATTATATTTACAACACAATTGAAAACAGAGCCGGCGCTAGCTCTTTTGGCGCCAGGAAGAATGTATATCAAGGCGCTGGTTTTGGCGCCCCTCACAGCGGAGCGCCTTGGACGTATGCTCCTTTCGCCTGTCCTGATTGAAACGAAATCACAGCATATTTCATAATTATTTCTAGAAAAGACATTACACTAATAATAATTTACGCTTAAATTTTACATGATTTTAACAGTTCCAAAATGTGTAGAATGAATTACAATGTTTGTTTTTTAAATGTTTATTATTTTATTTGCAACTTCTATTACCAAGTATACTTAATTATATGTTATTAAACTTGTTATGTAACCATACACTTTGTTAGTTGTCCTTGAACTCCGCGATACAGTCGTCTGATGCTGGATATGATCGATGAGTAATTGTCGGGTAATCTTCCAACATCACTCTGCTAAAATTCTCCGCCGTATTTTTAGAACATAAACAAAATAAACAAATGTGGGATTTGGTGGAAGGGATATGAATTTAAGAACATTCGAATTATTTGTTGTAGATAAATCATATTTACGTATTAAATTTTTAACTAGGTAATGTTCACCAAAATAATAATATAATATTTTTCAATCTCAAAACTTTTGCTAATACTAAATACTTTTTATTACTCAACAATTTCTTATTTATAACAATCAAAACAGATGACCCTAATCCTAACATTTTAATAGACCTTTCAGAAATCGAACATGCCAGAATCGGTCAAACAAAAAGCAGTTCCGGGTTTACCCGGTTTTGAATGCCTGTGCCTAGAACCGGTAATTTGGAATCGGGTATTTATAACCAGATATTCGTAAATCGAATGAGCAAAAACAAAAAAACAAATTGGAACCGGGTTACTAGAAAATTGCGTAACCAGTTTATGCGAAAATTGGAATCATGTATCCGAAAAACCCGTTTTGGTTCCCAACACTAAATTTTATATTTCTCTTGCACATGGGCGGACTATGGCCTAGGCAGACTAGGTAGCTGCCTAGAAATATATTTTTTATGTAAACCGTTTTGATGTATAGATTTTTTCGTTATTTTGTGATTTATTTGACTGGTAGGGCCCACAATGAAACTCTTGCATAGGGCCCCGATATTTCTTAGTCCAGCACTGCACATGCCCTATCTTAAATTATTTGAAATACGGTAATAGTAATTTCAAAACTAACTGATTTTTCGCGTTTAGAAAACATTCCGCGCAAAAAAGGTGAAATTCAAACCCACCCAATTTTTAGCAGGCTGGTTAGCTTCTGCAGTTTTCAGGAAAAAGCTTCAGTAAGTATAATGCAGATAAATCAAATTATTTGCTTTATTAATATATTATTTATAAAATACCCACCGTAAGGTAAAAAACGCAGATAGGACACAAGATTTATCACTATCAAATTCAAGGATTGATCCTATTGTAATCTTAGAACGTCA
Source organism: Liopterus haemorrhoidalis (assembly GCA_963971575.1). Taxonomy (NCBI): domain Eukaryota; kingdom Metazoa; phylum Arthropoda; class Insecta; order Coleoptera; family Dytiscidae; genus Liopterus; species Liopterus haemorrhoidalis. The sequence goes on from OZ020621.1 coordinate 25,093,301, forward strand.
GCCATTTACAAATTAGCTGGAGATTTTTTAACCAAAATTAATGTATGAAAACAAATAATTTGTTTTATATACGTTTAAAAAAAATAATAATAATACACTATATGGGTGAAAAGAGTATATAGGTGGTACGAAAAAAACTGACATTACTAACTAATTTTTGCAATATGTACCTCTAAATATTACTTGAAGGATATTGTCAACTCAATAGTTGTATTTGGGTTATTTTCTTTAGGCCCGGTCTTTCCACCTTCAGTTAAAGTTCCAGGTAACTCTCTGACAGATAAGGTTATTTGTAACTTCATCTGCTGAATAAATGTCAATACCAGTCAGTGAATCCAATACGTCAGTCTCTTTATCGGTTAGATAACTATCCGATAGATACATTTGTATAGAAAGAAGGGATGACATTTACTCAGCAGATGAAGTTACAAATAACCTTATCTGTCAGATAGTTACCTGGAACTTTATCTGAAGGTGGAAAAACCGGGCCTTAATGTAATTATTAATAATAACCAATTCAATTTATCTTATTTGTTATAGAATTTACTAAACTGAAATACTTTGTTTTTAAACATACGACTAGGGAGGTCTATTATTTTTATACTAATAAAGGATTTAGTCACGAGAAACATTAAGGCCCAGTCTTTCCACCTTCAGATAAAGTTCCAGGTAACTATCTGACAGATAAGGTTATTTATAACTTCATCTGCTGAATAAATGTCATCCCTTCTTTTTATACAAGGTGTCTCAAAAGAAATTTTATATTTATTTAGCTTACTGCGTGAACGCAACGTATCCGAGGGGCGCGGGGGTTATGTCGCTATGGAGCGTTTCTCGGGAGCAGACCGCGCGTTATGCGTACGAGAGTTTTACAAAAACGGTGATTCGGCGACTGTAGCGCGTAGAAAATTCTGCAGTATTCGAGGTTTTCGCCACTTAAATGATGCGCCAAGCATTCCTCTCATTCGACATTGGGTTAAAAAGTTTGAAGAGACTGGTACAACGCTGGAAAAATCAAAATCCGGGCGACCTAGGTCATCAAGAACGGTAGAAAACGTGGAGAATGTTAATCAGTCTGTTCGTGACGACCCGAACCTTTCAATTCGGAAGCGCGCAAGTGCTTTAAATGTGCATAGATCATCATTACATCGCATTATGCACAAAGACCTAAAGCTGCACCCCTACAAAATTCAATTGGTGCAAGAATTAAAGCCCCAAGATGCCAGTCAGAGGCTTAATTTCGTAAATCAGGTGATTGAGCGATTTTCAACGTTTACCAACATTTTGTTTTCGGATGAAGCTCATTTTCATCTTAATGACCACGTAAATAAGCAGAACTGCCGCTACTGGAGTGCAACGAATCCGAAACGCAAACATCAGAAACCCCTACATTCGCCTAAAGTGACCGTATGGGCTGCGATGTCGGCGCGAGGAATTATCGGCCCTTACTTTTTTGAAGACGAAAGGGGGCGTGCAGTTACAGTGAATTCAGAGCGTTATGTGGAGATGTTAGACAACTTCTTGGTACCTGAACTGCAAAACTTTCCTGGCTATAACCAAAGAACATGGTTCCAACACGACGGAGCAACTTCACACACGTCCAATATGTCTCTCACACGTGTTCGTGAAATTTTCTCAAGCAAATTGATCTCCCGGAGAGGTGACATAAATTGGCCTCCAAGCAGTCCAGATTTAACCCCTATGGACTCTTTCCTATGGGGTTATCTTAAATCTAAAGTTTACGCCAATAAACCGACTTCACTGGCGCATTTGAAAGAAAATATCCGTCACGAAATGGCAGCCATCCCTGAGTCCACCTGCCGAGACGTCATAAGTAATTTTACTGTTCGATTAAATGAGTGCCGAGAACGCGGGTCTACATTTAGAAGATATTATTTTTAAGAAATAAATCCCCAAAAAGTGTATTTTAATAATTAATAAACATTTTTTCTATATACGGCTTACTTTTTTTTTAATCGATCCACTAAATATAAAATTTCTTTTGAGACACCTTATACAAATGTATTTATCGGATAGTTATCTAACGGATAATGAGACTGACGTATTGGATTCACTGACTGGTATTGACATTTATTCAGCAGATGAAGTTATAAATAACCTTATCTGTCAGATAGTTACCTGGAATTTTATCTGAATGTGGAAAGACCGAGCCTAACTCAGCAAATAATAAAATTCAAATCCGCCCTGTTCTTAGTTATATTTATAAAACGCATATAACATATTAAAATCTTTAAAAAAATAGTTTTAATTAAAATTTAGATATTGCATTAAATTCGTAAGTTCGTACTAAGAATCAAATTACGCACTATTAGAACAGTACATACAACAAATTATTGATGAAAACCAAAGAGGTGTTTAAAGTATTGCGGCTTTACTACTCTAAAAATTTAGTCTCCAGATAATTTTGCCTTTGATTATTCTGATATTAGCACGGTACTATAATGAATAAAATAATAATAGGTTTCTTAGATACCTAGATACGCGTATTGGGGCAGTGAAGGTAAATTCTTAGTTTTTAGATCACCGGCCATAGATATGAAAGCCACGTGGTCAGTATGACGTTTCGATCGGTTCTAATACCCCTATATAAACAGATACTCATTTTAAGTATTAAATACTATAATGAATGGGTAGTTTATTATTGTCTTTGTTGTTTTGTATGAACGAACAAGAATTTTAATAATTTCACAAATAAGAATTGTCCTGGCTAATTGCCAAAGCAGCAAAGGTCATTAAAATAAAATAAAAAAAAAAATAATTTCCAATGTTTTTCACACAACAATAGTACCGTATGAAATAAATATTCAAAACCTTATTTTTTATAGGGTGGCAAAATTTTTGACATTAGTTTGTAATAGGGATGGGAAAAAAACATCGATGTATCGATAACATCGATGTCTCTCCTGAAAACATCGATGTTTTTACCATCGATGTTCAGGTGGCGATAGTATCGATAAAACATCGATGTCTGCTACCGATGTCGATGTTTTGAACTTTGAAATTCAGAAACTACCGCCATTTTTTGTATAAGTGAACGAGGTAAATAAAGTGAAATTTAATAGAAATAATCTTATTACAGAAAAATAATTTGAAAAGTCAGATTATAAATATGTCATTTAAAAAAATATCGTTTGTCATATTTCATTTTGAATAGTGACATCTTAAATATTTTGTAAATATAATACTAACTTAAAATAATACAAACTGTAAAGCCCTTTTTACAATATAACCAAGTTTATAAAAGTCAGTAATACACTATAAAAATCACCAAAATAACCAGATTTAGTTTGTCCTTACAAAAGTGAACGGCTTATATAAGCTGTTCCAAACGGTTATAAGCAGCGGCGGGACATTTGAATGTGTCTGTTACACAATCTATTTAAAAATTTAATAAATGTTTTTTGTGTATTATATGTTACTTTTTTTCGTATTATATGTTACTTTTTTCGTATTTTATCTTTATATTATTAAATAAAATCTGTATAATATAAAAAAATAGTTTTTTTTTAATATTTAATAAAACATCGATGTTTCCGATACATCGATGTTATCCCTTCGATGTTTTTTCAACATCGATGTTTCAGCGCCGATGTTAACATCGATGTTCAACATCGATGTTTTGCCTTCGATTTACAACCCTAGTTTGTAATAACGTTTGAATAGGACAGACCTTGACGATCTCTTACCATTTCATGTATTACAGTGGTTCCCAAACTTTGCAAGCCCCCTTTATAAAGGCTTTAGAAAGGCCCCTTTTATAAAGGAAATATTTTGGCGGAGCCCTATAATTTGGATTATTTTTTAGACTAATATTAATTAATAATTAAGTCGCCAGAATGCAACGCCACCTGCACAAACTGCTTACAATACAGTTGACTACAGTCGTCGGGTTAATTTTAAACAAAAAATGTATTGCGTATTATTAAATCAAAAATATTATTCAACTAGGCAACATCATAATTTTAAAATTTATATCGCGGAACCCTACAAATTATGATATGGACCTCCAGAGGTCCGCGAACCACAATTTCGTAATCACTGCTGTACTACATGAAATATTATTCTCTAGCACACACGAGTCCCAACTTCAGATAATCTGATACAAAAGGAATAGTTTGTTTCTAAAAACGAAAAAAGATTTAGAATAACTATTGGCATTCGAATCAGTGCATGAAATCTAGTACCACGTAAAATTTAAAAAATTATTATTTCCAATTTTTGCGTAAATTTTTAATCAATAATTACCGACCAAAATTCTAGGACATAAATAAGGATAGAACTTTTGTGATAAGGTAGAAGGATCATTAAAATTAAAAACATAATTTTATTAATAAAATCGAAATGTTTTAGAAAATGAAATAAAATCAGGATTTCTTATTGCTGCACCTAAAATTGAAAAATAAAAAGAGATTTAAGTGATTCATTTCTTTATTTTGCAATATTACAACATATATACAATTCCTATCCATATGTATTTATACATTTTATACATACATATATCATCAAACCGTTAATTTTAGTATCACTCATTTTTTTATTAAAATCCACTTTCGGCTACTCATACCTAGAATCGAAGTTGGCCATTGACGCAATGTTTTAATTTAATAAATACCCTACAGGTTCCATAATTTTGCAGTGTTTTCTAAAACTTACAGCAGGACGTTCATGTTTATTTTTTTATTCAGCTGTGAACCAAACTACACATATTACTGCCATTTTAGCCAAATGGATTTGGTGCTTCTCAATTGTTTACGCTAGTCACTAAGAAACAAGTAAAACGACATAAGTTTAGAATTATTTTGGCTTAAGTAGTGGTTTAGATGAGTAGTGTAATTTCAAATTAAGTAGATGTAGAAGCAAGATATTGAAAGAGACACTAAATAAATAGTACTGAATTTATTTTCAACTAAAAGTAGTATTGTATGCAATCCGTCTTTCTAATGTCGTAACAAAGATCTTCAGTTAAGTTTTATAATCTCGATTCTTTATTATCAAAAAAATGAAATATTTACGCTGAAGTTATGAATTAATAATAGTTAAAACATAATGCAATTCAACATGTTTGTTTTTAATATATATCAAATTTTACGAATAATATAGAATTAAATTAATTGAAATGTTGGCGTTCTCACTGGTGCCATTTATTATTTCTATATTCTATGCAATCTTGTATTTTGGCTGTACCATTTTAAAAAGATATATAATATCCTATGTAAAAATGTTTATATTTTTGAACAAATTCAAACTGAATTTTCTATTTGAATTAAATTGTTGTTAAAATATACTCATCTATTTACTAACAAATATGTATTATACTTATTTACAATAAATAATTTTGTAAAAATTATAAAAAGTTATATTTGAATTATAAATAATTTTTTTAAGTGTTGTGATTAATAAATACTTGCCTTTCCAACTTAAATCTAAAACTGAAAATAATAAAAGAATGGATAAGAGAAAGAATAAGAGATCAATATTAAAAATGTTATATAAAATTTTAAAATGTTAAATAAAATTTTCTGTGAAATTGAAAGTTGGACCCAAAATGCGATTAATCGCATTAAAAATTACACTACACCATGTCCAGCCGAGAAAGGCACAAGATTCTAAGCGTGCCCAGGTAGACTAATGGTACTCTAAAATTCGTTAAAATTTTATCTTAAGTATTTGTCTTATGCCGTTCTACCATGAAACAAAATAATAAATTTTCAAATAATAAATAATTATGTATTTAACTATAATTACATTTGTAATTGCAATAATTGTTTTGGATACCAAACATAACAATATATTAGAATTACTAGCTAACAAAATACAATTAAATGATTTACATATTTTTAATACTCTGTGAATATTACAAAAGTATCAGAAATAAAAAAGTCACTGGTTAAAGAAATACAATTTTATTTTCCTTAAAAATTATTTTAGAACACTTTAAAGTAATATCACATATTTAGGAGTATTTCGATAAACACACAATCTGTGTGTTATGAACTGTGAAAATTGTCTAGAAATTTCACTAATCCTGGAACCCTATTCTGAATATAAGCGTTACGAAGTCAAGTTAAGTGTCGAAATACGAAATGCAAACTCAGATCGATTGTTTCATGTTATCCATCGTAAAAAATCAGATATCATCACAAATAATCAGATATTACATTTAGAAAATATCTTTCTGCGTTATAAAACTGGCAGTTATTACACATAGAAGATCAATATAAAAACTATTAAGGTCGCTATTTAAACACTTGAATAGAACAAGTAAAAAATGCTGTAAAATACAGCTCAAATGACATTTAGGGTTTATTTATATTTTACTAATAATTTTAAAAATATTCTAATAATTAAAAAGTTCATGACACTTTGACAATATTTTCTCGTAATGTTCAGAACGAGTTCTCTATCGGCAGGAACATGTTAACACAACAAAACAAATTTAAGTATGCTATGTGATATTATTACTTACTGTCTTTTTTTAGATACTAAGTTAACTAAACATTGTTAAATAATTTAATTTTTTGCTGAAATTAATATAATGTAGAATTCTACAAGAAATACAAAAATTGTTAAAAATCTTTCGAAGTGACTCTCTTATTTTCGAAAACAATGACACAAAATAATGTGTGTGAAATGACACAAAAATATTGACAAATCTCTATTTATTAATATTCTCTCTATACTATTCTAAAAACAGTTCGATATATACTATATATCTAGTTTTAACAGATTTACAATTAACGATTAAAACCGAAGTCTTTATTTTTTCAACTAGGTACTAGGTTCACCTTAAACTTTAGTCGTCTTGATTCAAGAAGTATTCGCGGTACATCACATTATTTAGTACACTTGCAGAAAAACACATCAACAATTACAGAAAAGTTTATATATTTCATAAATACGTATTAAGACAACAATACTTTTATACGTTTCTTGCAGTTTCATTCCATTTTCATACTTACTTAATTTCTTTCAATACTCAATCTTTCGTCAAAGAAATTTACAACAAAATTAAAATAACAAGTATATATTAAAATATAACAAAAATCTTAATCTGATAAAAATGAAACATTTGAAAATGTTTAAATATATTTAAAGACATTTCTAGCAACCATCGCTGTATTTTATATTAAAACTTATAGTTTAAAAACAAGTAATAATGAAAATTCTGTAATTGTTAATCTATTTTTCTCATAAGCACTTTATTTTTATCAATTTCATTTGTACGTCTTGCCAAAATTCAAATTAATTAGACCTCAGAGACTTACGCTTATTACGTTCGGAGACATATCACTTTTCGTTCGCTTACAACAGATATTCAAACCTGTTGCATTTTATAAAATTACATATTTTTTTTTTTGAGCAAACACATCTTTCAATGTATAAACAAACTTTTGAACAAAGTTTGTTTACTTACAATTTTTCAATTACAACAGTTAACATTCAATGACATGAATACAATGATGATGATGTTTAAGATTTAGCTCGAATTTTCGTGGTTTGTTAACAGACGCATTATTTAAGAAAAACAAATTTTCCCAGAATCAAAGGATACGTTATAGAATGTTAAATAAAAGACTTTTTGGTAATTTCCTTATTTAAGATCGTTATAGTAACTGCTAGTGATTTTATAGAAAAAGTAAAAAAGAGAATATACATTTTATAATTTGATATTCCTGAGTTCAAAAAATAGTACTACTTTGAAAATGATAAAAATACGATTATCAGCTTATTTCAGTGATTAATTGTATTAACAATCTTTTTAAATAAAGAAGTTACAGGTTTTAAGGCTTTTTTCTATACTACAAATTGTCCATATCCAATCCGAAATTCCGAAAATCGAAGATTTTTGAAAAGTTCTCACAAGTTGGTCTGATGAAAAAGAGCTGTAACGCGGTGTGTTGACATTTGTGTATTGCCAACGATTGTAAGCGCAAGGTTTTTGTATCAAAGATAAAATTTAAATTGATCTTAATTCAATTATACTATGTTTTAAAAACTGATACACATTTGGTCTTCAGTACTTCGGATTAGGAATACTCAATCTGTATTAATAGTTAATCGTGATATTTTTCAGAAGTAATCGCCTGTTAACTGTACCAATATATTATCGAGTGTAATCTCTCAATAATCCGTGATTACAATGAAGATTTTTATGGAATGCTGTTAACGGTTTCACAAAAACCATAGAACATAGAGAGCTTTTTTCGTTGGTGAGACAGCTAAAACCTATCACAGTATATAAAGTACGCTGCAACTACAAATGATCAGATTATGTGTTTTGGTTTTATATCGTTTTTATATTTTAAAAAATTATTTATACAGCAATATTTTATTAACTATTACATTTAAAATTATATGGCAGTCATAGCACTTATCATTCCCTGAATTGTAATTGTACTTTTGGATAATTTTAACATATTTATAAAATAAATACAATTGTATCTACATATTCACAACACTACTTGTTTGTCAATATCATGGTTTAAATAAATTCTCTTATTAAATTCATCTTAACTTTATGTAGTGATATTTTTCATAGCTGAAACCTGTAAATTTGTTTTCAGTACTTCGTATCAACTTTAAAATATTTATCATTTAAATAAAATTAACAGGAAGGTTTACAGAGACAATATAGCAACGTTAAACGAATAAAACATTGACTCAGAATCTAAAATATAATGTTTAAGTTTGTTTGTTAACACTTTATTTGTTTATCAGTTTAATTTTTAAGTATATAAAAAATCAACAAAAGAAGTGAAGTATATATCATTTAGAATTTGTATAAGTTCACGAGAGATAATTTAAAATAAATTATCTTTTAAAAAAATTCGTTAGTGAATATGCCAGATAAAATTGCAATGCTAAAATGATCCTACGAGTTAAAATGCAGTACAGCGTACATTAATAAAATACACGATTATTTAACTTTTCGACTTAGTCGGCGTTAGGCAGATATAACCTGCCCGAATGTCGAAACCACTTACCAATAAGTTCATTAGGACGCTATCACTGGGCTGACTGACACACGCTGCCGTTTTACCGCCAGAATTCAGTAGCCAGTTATTCTTTCCTTTTGTTTTCTGTCTCTGATGATTGTTTGATATTAATTGTTGCAATAATTCAGATGATAGTTTCTCTTTTGGTTCTTGATTATTTGATTTAGTTCTTTTGTTTGAGTAATCGTAAGAAGAATTACATATGCGTTTATTACTTGTTCTATCTGGTTTTACAGCTTGTCCATTTTTTTCTTGTTTTATACTCCATTCAGTATTGCCTAAAAAAATAATAAATATTATTTTGGTTCATTTCTTTATATATTATTTTTTAAAAGACGTTAAATGCAAATATAAAAAGCTCAATTCAACTATAATTTTTTCTTATTAAATTAATCTACTAAATTGTATTAATCTACGTAATTGTTAGCAAAAGATAAATAAGACCTTCAGTCTACCATTTCCATCCCTTGATAAAGATTTGAGAACGTTAAATTATAAAACCACGTTCTTCAATATCCTAATTAAATTTAATGTTCAATTAAAATTTATGTACTAAATTAATACATTTATTTAGAAAATAAGTACACAGTTTAACCCCTTTATCTACAGGTTTTTTTTCCTATGGTTTCAATTTCCTGCGGTTTGAAAATATCAAATAAAGGCTTTTGATCCTCTGTATTTTATTCTCATTATCAACTTTTCATCATAAGAACGAAGAAGTACAGAGTATAGTACACAGGTGTGCTCATTCATATACGTATTTTTATTACAGTACAATAGACAATTTGCGAACATTGGAAGGCAGGGACGTCCGTAACGCAAAAACATCCATACGCTGTTTTCCCATTTCTACGATTTTACATGCCCTACGTTACACGTTACGAGGTTTTCGCAAATGATTAGTGTATTGATGTATAGGTCTATAGTTTATCTCAAATGTTTACGAGGAACTTAAAGGGGATTTTTATTTTCTGAAATTGTAACTAGCTTTGATAAACAAAATAGTCGAAAGCCCCATTAATAGTCAAAAGTTACAAGATTTAAAAAACTAGTTACGCTTAAGCATTTGGTATAGACCAAGGGCAGTTTTGAGATAAAGGCAAAAGGGCAATGCCCCCCAAGAAAAATGCTTTATTTTATATTTTTAACTCACTAAAATTTTATTTAATAATAATATCAATCAATTTATTATAATTCCAAATATATAAAAATGTTATGATTCTTATTTCGTTTATAATTTAAATCCTTTTAAATGTTTAAATCCTAACAGGTAGTTTGTTTTTATACGTTGCACTATTTGTTTTCGCGCGATTGTTTATGAACAGCGCTGTGGTATATCGTGCCACTCTCACTTTTCGGGGACGCAATTATTTTGTCCCAGACAATGCCTATATCTTTATGCAAACTCCTCTTGCATCGCACCGTACCGGATACAAACATTTTAACTCCTACGTAAGGATATATTGGGACACTGCCCGAGACTATGAAATTAGCTATACTATGGCACGATAAGAGTAGTAACCCGTTGGGTTAATTTCTGAAATCTGAATAATTTTACAGTATTTACATTTGTTTAGATTCAAGATCAGGAAATTGTTTAATTGTTATTATTGTGACAGAATAATAAGTGAATATCTAAATATGGATAAAAGTGAAGATATAATTTTACGTATTTTTGATAATATAAGTAAAAATACAAAAATTGAACTTCTATGCAAATAATTTAATCTTAATCTAATTCATATATTAAATATATTTGTCCGAGTGCGTCAAACCTAAAATTGGTACAAAGTGTGCCGCATAGTTAAAAATTTCAATGCCACTACCGGTTTCAATTTTATCATTAAAACTGATTTCAATCACAAAACTGTATAGTTATATATTTTTGACACACTACATTAAAGGCTATTTGCACCTACACCGCCCCATAAATATCAAATGGCTCATCTGAACAATCTCTAATATGAAAGCAAAACTGTATAACTGGTAAGTTTTTGTATTTTTTTTAATTAAAACTTTGATTGCCCCTCCGGCAGCTGATTTAATGTTAATAATTTTTGTTATTGAGTATAATTTTTGTATGTATATTTAAAAACATATATTATATAGGAGTTGTACGGGTTTTTCTTGGATTTCCACCGAAATAAATATAATATAATTATGTAAATTCTTTATTAAAGCGACTAGTTTCGCTCATTCGAGCATTATCAAGCTATAAAAAAAATTTGAAAATAGAAAAATATAATTTCGAAAATATAAATAGATCAAATGATGATAAAAATAAAAATAAAAATATAAAAATTATAAAACACATAAAAACGTACCTGATTGTTGAAAATGATAAATACAAATAAATAATAAATAAATAAAAGTTAACATAATGGTCAAAATACGCGGTAAAACCTTGTCAGAAAATAAAATGGAGTATGCTAACGGTTGCTTAGGCAAGTCATAACTTTTGAATACGTCTGATGTGTATTGTTAATTGTTTTACCGCGTATTTTGACCATTATGTTAACTTTTATTTATTTATTATTTATTTGTATTTATCATTTTCAACAATCAGGTACGTTTTTATGTTTTTTATAATTTTTATATTTTTATTTTTATTTTTATCATCATTTGATCTATTTATATTTTCGAAATTATATTTTTCTATTTTCAAATTTTTTTTATAGCTTGATAATGCTCGAATGAGCGAAACTAGTCGCTTTAATAAAGAATTTACATAATTATATTATATTTATTTCGGTGGAAATCCAAGAAAAACCCGTACAACTCCTATTACATAACCACCAATAATCTTATACATTCAATATATTATATAGCGTTCGGTATTTTTTCACGGTTTTAAGCATCCGCTGGGGAGCTGAAACTATTCCCAGCGGATATGGGAACACTATATAATTATAAAGAATATAACCCCAGCAAGTAAAAATTGTTAAAATTTACGTCATTTTGTCCATTATATTCAGGAAATAACTTTCTTGTAACTTTATTATGGCCACTATTTGATAAAAGTTTTCCACAAATTTGAAACTCATCTCGTTGGTAAAACTGAATATATTTGCAAAACGTCTTTTTAAATATTTTAAAGATAATCTGACATGTAAGCATCAAGAAACTAAGTATTTTCTTCCTTAATGATTTATGAATTTGTCAGTAAAGAGTTCAGAATATCTTTAAAACTAGGATTTATGTTTGCCTCTTACTTTTGATACTACTTATTGCTTCTTTTTTAGTCTCCACCAACCCTCCGCCGTGATCATTCATTTTCGCTGCAGACTTAGTCACAGATGAACACAGTAAGTGCGCTAAACTTGAATTGAGATCAGGTTGTTTAGTACTTTTCAGTGTTTTTTGGTTTGGTATTGCATTCCACATAAGGTCATTTGAGGTAAGCAGGGGGAAATCATCTCCCCCTGTCATAGGTATATAAGGTGCTTTAAGTGATAACTCTGGATCTTCCTCGTCCATCTGTATTGATATAAATGTATTCATGTGATCATCTTCTCCTAATGAGTTACCCGGACTGCTTAGAGATGGCACACTACAGTCTGGACTCTGCAACAAAAAATAAATATTAGAATTCTGTCAAATTACTACAATATTTAGAAAATCACAAATGTGCACATATTATATCGCAATTAGGCACTATAGAGCCTTGGACTAAAAAATAAATTAGAACTGAAAAAAGTTAAAGGGAAATCTAAGTTGATCACAACTGGCGTGTTTAACAAACGCAATTGCTGAGTATGTTGGCTTACAGATCGCAGTTGTCATTTCGCTTGCTGTTCGTACAGTGAACTGTCAACAGTAATCACAAAGTAAACAGGTTCAGTTCTGATTCTCAGCAGTTCCGTTCACTAAACGCGCTCAATGTTTAACACCCTGTGTCTAATACGCTCCTATTATTTTGGACCTTTTGCAGTTAGTCGTAGCGACTTGTTATGATATACCAATTATAAATATTTGTATCTGTATAGATGATTATCGTATTGTATCGCTAAAAAATTATAAATACGTTGAAATGACATTTCTGTTGTTTATGTATTTTGTAAATTAATATATTATTTTAAAAATTCTTGTTTAAAGTTAATAGACAATTCCAATTCACTTTAGCTTAAAAAAAAATACAAAAAATGATTCAATTTTAGGGTTTAGTAGATATTTAGCAAGTGTAGAAGTATTAATAGCATTAATTTAATTCACGCCAATGTGTATTAATACAATTTTTTCATATGTTTAGATTCACTCCTATGGGTGATAAGGACAACAACAATTTTTGAAAATGGTTTTAAATATAAACGAGAAAAAAAAATAATATCTTTTTATTATTTTTCGTTCTCTAATCTACGCTGAAAGATTTTTCATCTGATACCCCATAGTAAATTTTGAAAAAATCATAAATTATTTCAACGACCCAAAAAATTTCTGTTATACTATGCTGGTTGACATCAGTTTGCATTACTTAACTTTTTTAGATTTGTTTAAAACACATGATTGTGTTTTGTTTGAAACACAGACATGAGAGTGTGTGTACATTTATTTATTTATTCTGATGAGTTGAGTGGAAAATGGGACATGCCGAACACAACAACTACATTTAAATACAATATACAAAATTTAAACAATTGTTAAACAAAGTATAAAAAAGAAAAGAAGTGATTGACTAACAATTAATAAAATGAAAAATTACAAAAAAAATACACATGATTAAAAAAAAGACAAAAGATTACAATGTGACAAATTAAGATTAATAATTAAAATTAAATGCGTTAAATGAAAAATTCAAAAAGTAGTAGACTATAAATATGTTTATATAAATCACATGAAGGCGACGCTTCAATGTTTTTAAATTTGATGAAAATGGGTCTATTATCATCGGTGCATTATTTAAAGAGCTAGCAAGACGAAAAAGTGGTGAGTTTTGACCAAGGTTACACCGAGCAAAAGGCTGGTGAATTAAATATGTAATTCGCAGGGTACGAATTGGTGCGTTTAGACTGATATTAGACAACAGCTCCATACAGTCAATTTTATTGACTAGTATTTTTAAAATTAAGCATATATTAGTGCTCACTCGTCTGTCATAGAGACTATCATGTTGAAATAGGCGCATTGCGTTAGATACAATGTGCTGCAAACTGGATGACGTCTTACTAAATGCGAAATTAATTTCTTTTGTAATGACTCAAGCCTGTTAATGAATATGTGATATTGAGGATTCCATATCACGGTATAATAATTTAGGTGACTAACATTATATTAAAATAACTGAAAAAGTCTCTAGTTTGTAATATTTCACATTACAACTGTACACATGACACAGAACATACGAATATACAATAAACGTCAAACAAAGTAAAATGTAAAAAGAAAAAATATATGAAAAGTTTTAAAAATTAGAAAAATGCATAAAAAAATGTATTATGCGCATTTTTAGGGTTTTGTAGGTGTGTCACTCATGTGTCTGTACGGTAGCAATTGTAACCAAACGGCGGAACATAGAAAGTTGAAATTGGGCACATTTGTACAACTCTTTGCCCCACATATTGGAAAAATACAGAGTGTTCAAAACACTCTTCGCCGGAAATTTCAAAAATATAAACAAATATGTATTTTAAGAAAAAATAATATATTTTTGTGTGGGATACCCCCACACAAAAATATATTATTGAAAAATGAAAGATCTTAATGCCTGGATAAACAAACAATTTTTTTTTTTGAAAAATTCATTTTTTTATGGGATTTTCACCAAAAATGTGTCAAAATATTGTTATCCCCCACCCTGCTTCCTAGACGGGTTCATCTCAAAATCTGATTTTTTTAATAATATACATTGATAGGAACCGGAATAGTACAACAGGAATTAGATCAGTTTTTCGAAAAATATCGATTTTTTTATGCCGTTGAAAAAAATGAAAACTCTAAAAACGTAAATTAAGGAACAAAAAGTAGTTTCTGAAAATCTTTATTTTAATACTTTTGCTAAAAATGCGCTAAAAAATCCCTTGTCCCGCACCCTTTCACTCAGGGGGGGTTAATCTGAAAATGAAAAAATTCTGAGCAATGCACATTAATGCGAACCGATACAGTATCACAGGAATTTTTAATCTGATAATTATTTCGAAAGTTTCGATTTTTTTTGCAACACAGTGTTTACAATATTTATCTGACTGACTGGAAAACTGGATAGCTGGGTCTTGATGCGAGTGCATCTAAACTACAGTTGTAAATCTCTAGATGGAAGCTCGTGATTCCATTCATCAAAATACTTACAAATATTGAAATGTGTGAAAATTCACACTTCATTTTTAGGGTTTTGTAGGTATGACCAAAAAACCCTTATACCGTCATTTTGTCGTCTGTCTGTCTGTCTGTCTGTCTGTCTGTCTGTCTGTCTGTCTGTCTGTCTGTTCGGTAAAAATTGTAGCCAAACGGCTAAACCTAGAGAGTTGAAATTTGGCATGCTTATACAACTCTTTGACCCGCACATAGGAAAAATACTAAAACATTTAAAAAACATATCCCCCTAAAAATATAAACAAATATGTGCTCATCGAAAAAAAAAATATTTTTTTTAAATTCTGAGTAGGGTATCAAATTAAAGCCCTTAGTACGTGGATTAACGATCAAAATTTTATTTTTGCAAAATAAATTATTTTGACGCTATTTTTGCCAAAATTGTGCAAAAAAATTTTTGTCCCACACCCTGTAGCTCAGATGGTTTAAACTAAAAATCTGAAAAAATTCTAAGTAATGTACATTGGTGTGAACCGGAATAGTACAACAGGAATTTTTGATCAGATTATGTTTTCGGAAAATAACGCATTTTTTGTGTTTTTTGGTTGACGATGCATATAGCTTATACTCATATAACACGCTGAGTTGTTAAGCGTGTGGTGGTCTAGAGGCTATGTTGCGCGCCAACTATACAGATTTGTTATACACGACGCAGGTTCGTTCCTAGCTTGTGGAGTCAATTTTTTTTTTGTTTTTTTTTTTTAATTTTTATTTTGTTTAAATTAATTTGTTAAAATTCTAGTTATATTTTAGCAAATTTTGAATTTAATTTTCAATTGCGTAAATTTAATAACCAATTGGAATTATATTTTCATTCTATTAGTCATTATACGAAACCAGAGGGGCGGAGCGTATGATTTAAGACAACCAATGAAAGCCATAGGCGCAATTTTCAAAATCTTAATGAACCTTGTTATATAAAAAAAATACTGCACTTATTTAGAAACCTAAATAATGATATTAGGTATTCGAATTAAAATTAACAAAAAAATATTTTAACATAAAATTTGTTTTTAAAGCTCTGAGATTAACAGACGATAAATTATTTTAAAAAGATCGTTCATTTTGCCGTGGTTACTACAAAGCAAAATTTGTCCTACACAATCAGCATGCCGCCTTCACTTATTATATACCTGCAAAACCCTGCAATGTGTGAAAATTCACACTTCACATCAATTTTTTATATTATGATTTGTGCATAATTGTAAATTAAATTTATTGACAGCTAAGAAAAATATAGGTGTATAATATAGTTACATATTACATTAGAAAATAATCATGTAAAGATATCTACAGAACAATGAGTTGCTTCTTTCGTTAAGATGAGTCAACTATTCTTAGAAGCCACACATCTAAGCGCCGATAAAACGGAGGCTTTTACTATAAGCTAAAGGAATCAGGTTAAGAAAAATCGATCGAATTGTTTTGCCCTACTTCAAAGGTTAAAATTTGGAATTTAAAGTTAGTCGTGC
This sequence comes from Liopterus haemorrhoidalis, assembly GCA_963971575.1. NCBI lineage: Eukaryota > Metazoa > Arthropoda > Insecta > Coleoptera > Dytiscidae > Liopterus > Liopterus haemorrhoidalis. The sequence continues at coordinate 25,110,096 of OZ020621.1, forward strand.
ATCGATTTAATTAAAAAAATATGTGAATATATTTAGAACTGCAAAATTAGAATATATAAAAAAAAGATTAATTTAGAACTGGTATTTATAGATGCTAAAAATCTTTATTTTTTTGCCACACATTTGCATTATGTAACATTAATTTATATTCAGACAACAAGAGATCTCAGCACAGAATTCTGAGAAGTGCAAAAAAGAAATGTAAAAAAACATACGGGATTTTTATAATCGATTATAAAGAATTAAATTTACGTTAAGCAAACGTGGAATTACATAATTCGATTTTTTTGTCCAGTGAAGCCAGTTTTTACTGCTTGAAAAACTAATAACAAATACTGCAGAATTTGTATATAATTAACAGCACGTATAAACAAAAAAAAAAAAAGATAAAAAAAGTTATTAAACAATTATTGAGTAGTTTTGTACTTTGTATGTGAACCATGCAGGTGAAAATTTCAATTTCGTTTTAGCAAATTTACATATTAATGCACTACGATGCTAGTAATTTCAACACATTGTTAAGCAAAAAGTTTATAATTTCGTTAATTTTAATAGAAAACAATTTATCAAAGACAAAATAAAATTTTAATATATACTACAGTCAAATGTTCATAAGAGGGACTCTATCTGGTGGAATTATGTTGAACTAACCAAATTGACAAATTTGTTATTGTTCTGAAGCATGTGTTACATTTGTTTGGATTTGTTTGGATTTTTAGATTTTGTATCTGTTTGGCAAGACAAAATTATTAACAAATTCTTTCTAAATGTGAAATTACAAGGTATTGTCCATATGTCAAAATGTTGTTATTGTCTATTTGGTTAGTTCCGATTTTGCCACTTTGGCGTTGCAATCTTAAAAGGGGTTACCTATAGGCTATTTCAAACGTTTACGCGGAACTAGATTTTGAAATGTAGTATTTTTTATCTATTAATTCAGACTTTTGGTCATTTTTTTTAAGCTTTGTAAATCATATTCATATTGCAAATTCTAGATTAAATTGAATGTCATTATAAAATGTCATTTTCATTGCATTTTAATTTTTTGTCATTCTTAATAAAAATTTCCCATTTATTTTCTGTCTCAAAAATTATAGTAGAAAATAAATTTCTAATACAAATAAAAGCATTTAAAAATTTATCAAGCGCAACTGAACCAAACAACGAAAAAAAAAAAAAAATATTTTCGCCGGAACGAAAACCTGAACCGAACTGATATATATTTTTTTTAATTGAAGCGGTACGAAAAACGAATCGAAAAAAATAACGGTTCGAAGCCCTGATTTAAAAATATCACTCGGAATAACTGTGTTTCCCGAAACCCTAGGGTTCTGTATGAGTCATCCAGGAATTCAACGGAATTCACTTGAATCAAGCATATTCGACAAAATTAAATCGATTTTTTGTTGCGTCAAATAAAGTAAAGTACCATTATTTAATTCAGATGTGAAGCATTTTCCGAATTTTTCTCAAATTACATTTTTGGATTATATGACGCTAGTGTACCTTTTCTTCATATAAAATGTATTACATGAACCGTATTTATTAATAAGTTCCGCACCGATTTTCATACTGAGAAGGTTTATTCAGATTTCTCAAGTTTGAAAACTTGCTATACAAGATACATAGAAAAAACTGGAATTTAACATTTAAAATAAAGGACAAATGTGTCAAAAAGGAGGACCAAATATCAACGCAACCGATACTATCCACCCACGATATATTAAATTATATGCATTAATATGTTTAAAGATATAAACTGAAACTCGTATTTGACAATAGATATTATATACTCTATTATAAAATCACTGTAAATTCTTTGTTGTACGTATGTACGTATGTTGTTGTTATGTCCGCTAACAGCCATTTGTATGCGCCGAATTTGTATTCATTAGATCCTGTTGCAAGTTTTACTTTTTGGTGTGTGTCTATTTATTTTTACCAAAAACTAATGTAATATTGTAATGAATTTTGTTAAATTTTATTTTAAAAGTATTTTATTTTACTAACTACTAATAATAGAGTGATTTTAAGCAAATAACATTAATTAGCATTGATAAAATAAATCAATAAAAAGCAACTAGTATTACAAGTTTACAAATAAACCGGTATATCTAACTAAACATATTTGCAATTCCAATATACTCATTTATCATCAGTTCTGTATAAGAGATAGCGGCACCTAATATAAGATTTAATATTTACTGAACCCTTTTATTGGAAGTGTTGAGATTTTCATAGTTGTCAGTTTCCACAAACTAACATCAACTTGGGGCATTATTTTTTTATACCAACAACTGTTACGGAAAAAGAATTATATGAACAAACTCTTTCTGAAAACTGATCTTCTGTTTTACTCTATGTTTTCTGTGCAATTATTGGATTATATCGGATTTTATCGGATTTACCTTTTGAAACTGTAGGTTTCAAAAGTACGCTATACCAATTTGCCAGAGCATCTGAACTGTAAGACGAACAAGTGTAATCTGAAAAGCTAACCTGTTACAACAATATTTTACAATGTACAATTTTTCAAGCTGTAAGTAATGAGTGCAAAAACTTGCTCATAAATTCGATAGAAGCGCTACAGAGATGGAAAAAATATTTTGAGAACTTACTGAACTGTGATTCTCTTTCAGAACCTGGAGAGAAGACATCTATGAACCAACACTATCTGAGGTCAAAGCAGCGATAAACAGATTAAAGAATAACAAAGCTGCAGAAATAGATGATATCCCCAGCGAGTTTCTTAAGTTTGGTAGTGAAGGACTTCACAAGAGAATACTTGATCTTGTTTTGATGATATTGAGAAAAAAACAACTTCCCGAAGAATGGAAAATAGCTGTAATATGTCCGATCCATAAAAAATGAGATTAACTGGATTGTGGAAATTTTCGTGGGATCTCACTTTTATGTACATCATACAAGATCCTCTCAAATATTGTTTTGCATCAATTATCACGTATGGTGTACGTAGAAAAACTTATCGGTGACTATCAGCTGGGTTTCCGATCTAGCAGATCGACAACAGATCAAATAGTCAAGACAAATTTTTGAATAATGTTGGGAACGTAACACCGACTTTCATAATGTTTTTATTGATTTCAATCGATATTGATCAAGATGGATGATATATGTGAGCGAGACCAACAGTCAATTCGACTGACAGTGCCTAAAGAAGACGAATGTGTTCACGTCATTATTTAATTTCAGAATTAACTTCAATAGTAAAAAAAAGCAAAAATTGATGTAGTGTGATTTTTCACACATTTTAGGCTTTTGTAAGTATCTAGTACAGTGGTTCTTAACCTTTTTAAGCTGCGACCCAAATTTGAGAAATATATTCATGTCGCGACCCAAAAACAAAAGCCAATTTATTAGCTTTTTTTAAAAAAAATCTTCAATTTTAAAATGATGATTATTTTTTTTTATTTTTTTATTTTATTTTTTTAATAATAAACAAAAGTATTTTTTGATCCAAGGGATATTTAATGACTTAACATTTTGATAGATCTTCAAACCTCGGTCGAATGCTTGTCAAGGAGCACCTTATACCTATTTCAGGATGTAACTTGTTCCGGTATGTTTTTGATCACACACAGAGCCGAAAAAACAGCCTCGCACATATATGTTGTTTTATCCAGAAAGCATAAAGATCCGAAATTGTTGTGTTTTTCTCGAAATTGTATCGAAGAGCTTGGTCACTTTGTATTTCTATTAATTGTTCTAGAAATTGATTAATATTAACAAATTCCTCATGCAAATATACTTGAAAATATAGTCTGCTGGGAAATATCGATCAAAGTCTGTTATTAGTTTTTCTAAATGATTAATAATAATTTTCTGTATTTCAAAATCTGTTATATCAACATTATTGTCTCAAGAAGTAAATTAAGAATCGGGAATGCGCAAATTTCTTTACTTTAACTTTAGTTCTCCATAATTTTCGTTTATTTTTAAAATCTGTAATTTTTTCAGTTAATTCAATAATAGTATGATTACGTCCTTGCATAGACGTAATTAGATTATTAATTTCAAATAAAATATCTAAGAAATAAGCAACTTGAGTAATCCACTTCAACTCGGAGAATTTAGATGCTAATGGGTGTTTCTTTTTTCTCAAAAATATTATGACTTCTGTCCGTAATGGTAATACTTTTTGAACAACTAAAGTTTGTGACAGAGAGCTTACTAGTCTTCCTTACGCAAAGCAGTGGCGTGTGTATTACTCATTATTTGGTGTATTACTAAATTTTTTGTTTCGACTCTGCGCGACCACAGAAATATGCTTCGCGACCCAAAATTGGGTCGCGACCATGGGTTAAGAACCACTGATCTAGTACGTGACAAGAAATTGTGGGTAGGTACCTATTAACAATAAAAAAATTCGTTAATGCTTCCATTTATTAACTTGTGCCCAATAACTAGGTGGCGGATATTGGCAAAGAAGATAAGATTTGTTTCTAAACTTCCAGCACTATATATGAAAATTAAGTGCCTAGCGTGACTTCTCGAGCGATCCTGTTATTCCTGATTAAACAGGTACTTACTTTAAATATTAAATGCTATATTTTAGTGTTCCTCCATCATATGGAACCTATATGGAAGGGATGTCTCGAACTCCAAAACATAAATACGAATATAATACGAAGAAATAGCGTGCCTAAAATCTTCCATATATTATATTAGGATCAATCTAGTCCTTTTACTTAGTAGTAAGCGTAGTAACTTCCTCACATACATCTGTGAATGTGCATTTTGCATGTATCACAGATATATGAGACCTACTATTTTAACGTGGATTCTAATCCAATTTTATTTGTTTTTTGGGGAAATTCTCGTGGACAAATTTACCTCGGTAGCAAGTCCTTCGCTTTCAGGGGGGAAACGTCTGGAAAACTATATGAAAAATTGGTGCTGTATTGAATGAAAAATAGTCGAGATGATGATTGCGTAGAAAGACGTAAACGAAGTATAAGCAGCATCAAAATAAAATAATATAAATAGAAATAATTTAAATAGTATGATGTTTAATAGTATGATAGTAATATGTCTCACAGTCGTTATTTTCACTACAATAAATTGGATGTGGAGGTTAAACTGAAGCAAAGAAAAGAGGAAAAATGCATAATAAATCTGTAAAGTGATTCCATTAATGTATCCTCATTTTATAATGATGACAATGTATCCCAGCATCATTAATCATTTTTATTTTTGTCAGTTCAAACGTAACCTTCAGTTACTTTTTGTACAATCTAAACTGATTACACTTACAAAAAGTATGACATAAAGAAGCTACACACTGAAAGTATACCCAGAGCATATTGATTCCCAGTGGAACAGACTGATCCTTGTTCGTGGAAGAAAATGTCAGTGCAAAGTAAAATATCGAGTGTAGTACTTTTTACCCCAAAGCATTCAATTCAGCCCAGTGAAAAACTCTACAATACATCCCTAAGTTACAAAAACCTAGCACATAAATTGGGTGTCTTATTAAAAACTAAACCGCGGTTTAGCACTTTGGAAATATTAGTACGTGATTGTATTACACTCTAGTGCTACTAAGTAGTCATTTAACACTCTAGCTGCCATGTCAGTCATATTTAACCGACAAAGTCCGACAAAAAAAAACCTTCTGGCAGCCAGAGTGTTAATAACTGCAAGTATAATTACCTTTGACGATAAACTAGGTGATAGTAAATTGGTTGAATTAGTATTGTCATCATATTCATCCTGATATGAGATGAACGGGTCACTGTTTTTGCTGCATTCAGAGTCGAGGGAATGCAGATCGTCCGTAAATAGTGGACAATAGTTCTCTCCGAGGAAATCGTTCAACATATCAGAAATCAATAATGGACATCCCTCCTCAAGAGGGACGCACACATCACCAGCTGTTGGGGCCAAGTGTGTTAAATCTTCTGGTTCATCTTTCAACACTGAAACAAATAGAAACAATACGTTAATACAATTATACTAACAAAATACTACGATACAAAATATGTGGCGAAATTAATGTAACATATACTAACAAAGAATAAGTCAGGAACGACACTCAGGAACGAAGGGTTTCAATTTAAGAGGAATCTGTACTATTTACGGATGAAAATCATTGCATTTGTAAATAATTCAGTAACGAATAAAAACATAATAATAATAACAAAACTATTGAAACTACTAATAATCTATGATGTTTTCATATATTTTTGTTTGGTTTTGATCAATATTACTCAAGATGTGTTCAATTAATGAAAATCAAACAGAAAAAATGGTCAGCTGTGGTCAAGATAGGTTCGACCGTCGTCAAAATAAAAATTATTACTGAAAAAGATAACAACGTGTTATATTACGTTGACAATTTCATAATGCATATTTGTAATTTACCGTAATCATGGAAACGTACCTACATGTATGCCAAAATAGAAAAAATATCACAAAAATATGAAAAGTAATAAAAATTTAAGTCTTATCAAAAAATGTATTTATAAAAGTTGTTACTTATTACATGTACAGCAACTTTTTTTAGACATTTCTTTTTTAAATAATAATAATAATAATAAACAACTAGTCTCTAGTATAAGCTGTTCACTTTTGTAAGAACACACTAGATCTGGTTATTTTGGTTACTTTTATTGTGTGTTACTGACTTTAAATGTCAATTAAAAATATTCCTTACGCTGTAAAACCGACTTTAGGTTGATAAGGTTATGATCATTATATTTAAGATATCATTTTTCATTATGACATATGTCAAATGGATCGCCATTTTAAAAAAGTGACATTTTTTAATACCAACATGACATACAGCTTCAAAGGTGCAAACTATTAAAAACAAAATTCCCTCTTAGTTTGTTCTTACAAAAGTGAACTGCTTATATGACGTGACTCAAAATGTAACTGAAGTTTGCGAATAATGGACACAGGTCAAGATCTGAAAAATTATATAAAAAAATAAATAAATAAAAATAAATATATAAAAAATATATATTATATAAAATATTTTTTTTAAATTTTCTCTGCTATGAAATTTTTTTGAAACGCATAAAGGTGACATCAGAAAACTATCCATTCTGGTGGACGGATCTCTATCAAAAGTTGATCAAACGCTTGAAGCTTAAATATGAAATTTCTTAAGAATCCGTTCAACCGAATTTACTCTAGATATGTCCACAGCTCGACAGACAGACTAACAACACGCTAAAAACATTTGATTCATGTTACAAAAGTCCAATTCGTGCTTATTTGTAAAAATCTCGAAAAGTCAAAATGATCCTCTCTATATGTGTGACAGTCGGTAAAAATATATAAGGATCACAGACTGTTCTTTGTTGTTTCAATTGATATATTTTTAAATTAATTATTCTTTATGAATTATATGCAAATTCAATTATTCCGTTGCGTAAAAGGTGAAGGATCATCTTAAGTGAGAAAAAATATTTCCAGTGATGTTATCGTATATGCGCCAAGTAATGACGTCAAACCAATGGAGAGACGATTTGTAAACGGTTCGACATTCATTGGTCGGGTACACGAAGCGCCTGTACGAATTCTGTTTTCTCGTGTTCTCGTGGGAAAACACTCTACTTAATTGAAACTAATAACTAACAAGAAAGGGGAAAATTCAATTTTATTCATCTTCCTCTAATTTTAAATAAAAAACATTCTTTTTGTTTGTTTGTTTGTTTGTTTACTATTAACGTTATTTCCGAAATTAAAGAATACTGTGAACATGTTGTATATTTAAATAATAATAATAGTTTCCCAATGTTTAGATGGACAAGAAAAGCGAGTTATCCGTTTTTACACTTCAGGCACTAGACATTTTGACCCGTCATATTAATTCTCTATATTTATATACTAATTGAAAAGATAATACTTGAGCCGACACCTGAGCAGTTTCCACAATATCATAACGTGGAAATTTCCAAATAGTGTCTTGAACTTGATCCTGGGACCTTGTACTTAAGAGGCAAACTGTTTACGACGGAGGCACGGCAACTGGTTTAAATATTTTATCAGTAAAAATTTTTCTTATTGAAGTGTTTTGTATTGGAACATTAATTCTGTTCTAACTTTAATTTCCCAGTCATTCAATATTTGAACCTTGAAATATATTAGAACAGTGTTTGGTTCATATTTAATCATTTCATAACATCCATAGTCCAGAATATAATATCACTTCTTAATAGGGTTCAAGGTGTATCAATTGACGGCTTATGAAAATATCTCTCTCAGGCTTTATCTCGAAAATGTTACGTTTATCGAACAAATAATCGTTAGTTCAAATGTTATCTATTATGTACAAAACATTAGATAATATTATTTTTAATGGTTATTTATTTTTGTCTGAAAATAACAGAAAAAAGTATTTTGTAAGTGATCTGCGTAATCAGTTTTCGTCATTGATATCAGTAATTTTTTATGATCAAAATATTTAACATAATAATGTAATTTTTGAATTATTAATAGATAAAAAACATATTTATTTATCAATCTTTGGTTGTATGTTGTATCCCAAAGTTTGTTTGGATGTCACAAGTTAGAAATTTAATACCTGTTTAACAGAACTGAATCATTAGTCGTTGAAGTTCGTCAACAACATCTGAGTGGACTATCAATGAAAAGCATGTATCAAAATGCAAGTATGGAGATATCCAGAGCAGTTCCTAGTGTTTGCGGGGGTTGTTGGCAAAAATAAAAGCGGGACCAAAAAAACTTACTGACTATTAAAAATACATAGACCGGACTATCTGAAGGGCAGAGTGAGGACTAAACCCAACATGCCCCAGAACATAACTACCTTCTATGGCCAGCTCTGAAGATATCCGAGCGTTGTACTCGATGCCAGGAAACAGGAATACAGTGGATAGGACATGTGATGAGATTGTAAGAGAACAGAATTGAAGGGCTTATTGTCTGAAGGTGACAAGTCACATTTTTTATAAAATGAGATATATCAGATATATCAATCACGTTCTGGAACGAAAGCTAGTCGCAGGAATTTAAATGTAATAAAACAATTCTTAATACCTTGCACCATCTCATAGAGGGTGGGTGAACTACTTCGTGTGGCTTGTTACATTATTGTAAAAACTGATATATCTGATATATTGCATTTTATAAAAATCAGCTGTGGTCACCACAGGACCGACCGCCATCACAAAGTACTTGTATAAAATACATTCTAGCAGCAGAGTAGTTATTATTGTCTCAAATAAAAGTTGTTAGTTATTGCTTTTATATCAACTTTTGTAAAATACGTTCTTTTCGAAATATTTCTCTGTTGTGAAATATTCGCAAAAATCTTAAAACCGACACGAGTAAACTCCCATTTCTAGTTAACCGATTTTTACCAAAAGTTGATCAACTCGTGTCATTGACATCAAAAGCTTAAATATGAAGTTTCATAAAAATCCTTTTAGTCTAATTTGCTCTGCACGTATATACAGACCGACGGACAGACGGACGGACGGAAGGACGGATGGACGGACGGACAGACAGACAGACAGACAGACAGACAGACAGACAGACAGACAGACAGACAGACAGACAGACAGACAGACAGACAGACAGACAGACAGACAGACAGACAGACAGACAGACAGACAGACAGACAGACAGACAGACAGACAGACAGACAGACATCATGTTAAAAATAGTCAAAACGTTATGTAGGGACCTCAATTCGTGGAGATCCATCGAAATCTCGAAAAGTCAAAGTCGGTATGATCACAATACCTCCCTTATATATGTTGGCGGTCGGTAAAAATGTAGCTTGTCACCTTGACAATAATCAATAATAAATTGTCACCTGTCGATCAGTGGGAAGACCTCGAAAATATGGAGGGATCAGCCAACCGATGGCCTAAAAAGTATTGATATTGATATACATGGAAAGATCTGACACTTAGTAGATCAATGGAGGATTTATGTAAGTAAAATGAAATGAAATGTCAAACTGAACAAGTCAGACGCGCAACCAGGATTTTTCTGGGGGGGGGGGGGGCTTAGAAGAGTAAATTGTTTCATTGGGACCTACATTTCTACGTTTTTATCGGGCCAAAAACCAACGTTTTCCCCATTTCCGAAATACAAGTAATGATTAAAAAAAAAAAGCGCTCATGAGCTCTAAAATTTGAGGGAAGGAGTGAAACACAAGCGTGTTCCTTAAAATCACGATTGTTGGAGTTCTGGGGGGAGGGGGCTCAAGCCCCTGAGGCCACCATGGTGCGCGCCGGGAACATGTTATTTTATTTTAACTGTTAGCATGTAATATGACAGTATAGCTTGAACTAGTGTTGGGATTATTTAGATAAAATTATCGGAAAAAATATCTAGATACTAGACTTTTTATCTATTATCTTTTATCCAGATTTTTTATTTGTTATCCTCTTTTTACTTTAAATTTAAATATTTCAGATAAAGGATAACAGATAACTTATTATTTGGTCTTCTTATTTGGTCTTAACATTTTCCTCTTTTTTATTTCTCTCTTCACTTCCATCCGTTATCTGTTATCCAATATCGGCTTTTGTTAAATAAATAACACTTAATACTATCTGTTGTCTGTAATCCAGATAGTTTGATGAGTACTACCCTTATCTGTTATCTAGATGTGCTGGTAATCAAGGAATTCTCCCAAATATTACGTAATTCGTGATTGTCGCACAGTGCGTTATGGATGTAAATATGTTACACCTGTCGCCACTAACTCATTTGTAAACTCGTTATATTAGTGAGAGATGCGAATAGAGCCGTGATGTCTTTACATCGTCTTGTGAGCGAATATAGGTATACGCGATACCTAGGAACGTCCGAAACTTAACGAAGCAAAAATGAAGAACATATTTGTGAGGGAGTCCTTAAGTTAACACAAGTGATAGTGCCCAAAGAAAGAGAGTATCAAATTGATTTATGATTATTTTAAATTATCAATTAAACTATCATATATCATAATATTAATATTAGCAAACAATATCTTGAAGTTTGAAATATAGGTGAATAATATCTAATCTGAGACCATAATGCCAAAACTGATTTATAACCATTAAGATTAAGTAAGAATGCTTACATTTTGAAGGTCAAGGGAATATTAACTTCATTATTAATTAAAATTGTATAATAGGGGAAAATGCTAGTAGATTTCTTTAGTTATTACATCGTAGGCAGGCAAACGCTTATCATGTAAGCGAGAAAATAAAATTTTTGTGTTTGTCTTTGAAGGGACTCGACCTAAAACATAGGCTGTATTTCTTCGCGATACGAAGCCTGGTCATATATGCTCATGGGCCGAGCATATAATTGTAATTTTTTCGCACAGGATGCGGAAAAACAATTGGTAAGATATTTGTCAATTATCATCATACATAAAGGGCATATTATATCGATAAAGAGGTAATTTAATGAATTACCCGAAAGGATATCGTGACTCTATGATTTCTACAGTGTTTAACCATGTTTTTCTATCTTGCGCCAATTGTGTTGCTTCGTTCATTATATGGCATATTAGATTTTTCATCTGATCAGCTCATGTATTAGACTTTTCCTCTTGACTGCCTACCATTTACCTTGCCTTCTACTATTATTTTTTCCGGTGTCCAACATATCCTCATAGATATTCTAGTACGGATGTTCAATTGTTTTAACATAAAGGCATTTTCCACACCTATATAATTATATTGCAATAATTATGACTTTTTTCGTGAAAAATAGTACCAATAAATAATTACAGTGAATTATGGTTCCATAATTCACTGTTTACGGCCAATCACCAACCTACATTTCCATAATTCACTCTCGTTGATCCAATCATATTTGACAATGGCAATGGGAGGGGCCAAAACTGCCGTGGTAGCAGGCAACATGGATGATGCTATTACTTCCATTAAAATTATAAATTTTGAGTCTAATTTATTCGTTTAACAAGTTGACTGCCAATGTCGAGTTTTCTCGTAGTTAGCGTTCTTGCCCAGGACGCCGACTACGCGATTACTTGTAGTACATTGACTTAATAATATAATATGGCTATATAAAATTGACTTCTGAGACAAGAATCCTGAATCTTGCCTTGGCAGTCAACGTGTTAATAGGTGTGGAAATAGTATAGTATTACATTGGCGATTATGGCCATTATTCACTCAGATGATTTGCACCACTCGCCTGCGGCTCGTGGGCTCAAACGTCAACTTCGTGAATAATGGCTATCATAATCGCTCATATCATAATATACTATTGTATGTCGTTTTGTCCACGATACTCAACATACACATACAAATCCACATTTCAAAGCCATCCATATTCCTTTTATTCCCTATATTGATGGGTGTTCCTGCAGTTTACGTTGTGATGGGAAAAAAATGAAGATTTAACTAACTATAATTTAATACAGATGTTATTGAGTTTCTACATGTCTTCTATAGTTCTACCATGGCACTTCTCGCTAGAGTTATTTGTCGTTTGATTTCGGCATCACATCCGCCTGTATTTGGGACCATGGGGCCGAGATATACGAATTCATTTAGAACTTTGAGTCAACTATTTCTCTGCTGCTAGTAAGGGCTTTTGTACAATTTATTATCACGAGTTTTGACTTATCACTGTTTAGTGCTAAGCCGTATTATTGGCTAGTTTTTCTGAAAATATTTACTAACTCCTATAACCCATTTATGTAGTTTAAATTTAATAACAAAGTATTTTTGTAATTTTCCTTCTGGAATTTACTGCTTGTTATTATTAGCAGAACCACAATTTCATTATTTCTGTTTAGTTATCTATGTACGGGTAAATAGATAACTAAACAGAAATAATGAAACTGTGTTTCCACTTATAGTAACAAGCAGAAAACTTCAGATGGAAAATTACAAAAATACTTTGTTAAATTTATACTGTGGTCATACATATATATATATAATTCTATGAAAAAGATAAATAAACAATAAATAACTTTAATATAAGAACAAATAGCTTCAAAATGGCATTACTAGTGGTGGAAAATAACAATATAACTAAAAATAAACATTAACAGACTAAAACTATTTAACCTAGTATTCTAAATTGAGTAAAACGAAAAAATATGGCACAGTATAATAAAAGGTGAAGGTGGTGGCCAACCACTGCTGCCAAAATACAAAAAAATTTGGCAAATTCCCTAGTAGTCGAACAGTTGTTCAATAGACATATATAATAAATACCCTATATCAGGAATAAGAAGTTACAATGTTATGCTAGTAATGAAACGATTTCATGCACAATTTAAATTGGCTATCTGTATATTGTATATAATAATTATGTTGATATGACTCATGTTCTTGGTTTAAGATTATTATATTAGTAATAAAGTAACCGCAATAACCACATAGCATTAACAAAAACGATGTTTAAAAAGGTACCATTTCAAAGTGGACCTCGTGATATTTTATGTTTTGTCCAGAGGATTTTATATTTTATTTTTTTCGGATTAAAAATTAAGAGATGATGTCCAGGGAGGTTTATATAGCGTAAATAAAATTCCATTCTCTACTACAACATAATGGTTAATGGTTACAAGATACCTATAAAAATTGATGCACTACCATATGGTGGAAAAATATACTATATTACACTAGGATAACACACTTAATGAAGCCAGTTATCTGTTGGCGAAACATTTCGTTTCTAGAATAAATACATAGGTCCGGTTTCTAAGAGCTTAGCCGAGTTTAAGCATTTGGCTAAACTCGGTTACAATATAACAATCCCATAAGTAACCATAGCAACCGTTTTTTGACCCTTGGGTTAACTAAGCTTTCAGAAACCGGCCTCTAGTGTCCAAATCAGCTGAATGCATTTTATTCACTCTATTCAATTTTAACGGAGAGTCTCACGGCTTTAAAAAATGTAAGAAAAATGTATAATAAATACAGCGTAAAGTAAAAAAAAAGAGTATTAGATGGACGTAAAATTTACAGTTACTCGCGCTTTGTGGTTTATTAAATTGTCGTCCGTTTAAGTGCTTGTGAATGTAACAAACATTACGATTTTACTTTTAAATTGCCCTTAATAGACCTTAAGGTTAACGACTGAAAAATTACAAAAGCCATCTTAAATACATAGCACACAAATTAGTTGGTTCCCAAGTCTATACTTAAATTTTATGGACAAAATTAGATTTTAGCATAAACATAATGAAAATAGACAGGTTAATCGCTTACTACTGGAAAGCGGTCAATCTAGGTGTTAATACGTTTTATTAACATTAAATATAAAAAGAACAATAGATTTTTCCAATTAAATAGGTTTAAAACGTATTATGACCTAACTTAACCGTACTCTACTTGTTACCTCTCGGTAAAACCTTCGAAAGTAGACGAGAACAGAAGGCCAGCGAGGGTACATTAAACAAGGAGCGAGCGTGTGTATTGTAGAGAGGGCACTATGTTCTCTGTCTATTGATCCAGTGCTAATTTACTATATATTAAGAACATATTGGTGGTATATTTAGTTTTGTTATTAGAGCAAAGATGGATAAACTGTAGTCTATAATCTTCTTCCTGTTACGTCGACTTGAACCTTTGTATATTATGTATTTTTGTGATTTTAGTGAAACTTGCTCAAAAGATGAGGGGTGTTTATTTGCAAAAGTATTACTGCACCAATATTTTTAAACATATACTTTATAACGTTGTTCCGAACAATATGATATAAGAATATAAACTCGGAGAGAATGAAACCGTATACATATAATTGGATAGGCACGTGTTGACCACATCAGAATATTAAAAATGATTTTTACATGACAACTGACATTTTCAAATGACAGGTGACTTTTAAATATTTATATTTCAATTATCGCTTTGTTATTTACCTGTTAAATCGTGTTCATACATTTCTACACAATATGTGTTCAGAACTTTTAATACTTAATTTTTCCATCGTTATTCATTTAAAAAATCCCCTTTACGAAACTTGCTATTACAAAGTACTCTTTCGTCTAAATACCGTAAAACAATGTTAGTATATTAATTTAAAGACAACATGCGTTTATAAGAGGTTAGATTTAAGTAAATTATGATATTTTTAATAAACTGAAAAGAATACTATAAAAATAGTGTCGTTATAAATAAAAATAATAGATTCCTATAGCCTAGGCTCTGTAACTACATATAAACGTTTTAAAGCATTACACACTACAAGCTCCGTCAAGAATCCCCCTCTGAATAATATCCGAAGACGAAAATTCTGTAGTGGTGACCGGGATTTGAACCCGCGTCCCTGTGCTCCATAGGCAACCGTTTTAACATGAAGCCACGGAAACTCACAAAAAAATATTCATTATTAATTTGATATTTAATCATTTTATTAAAATATTGTAGAGCAAGCAGAAAATGAAACTGAAACAAAAAGGGCAGGTCTGCGATTGGAAGTAGACGTCTGATTAATGATGTTGGTGAGATGAAGATCTTGCATATTTTAATTATGACTCATGAAAGATTTAACAATGTAAATAAGCAAATCATCCCGTGTGAAAATTTGGTTGTTTATGGTTCATTGATTTTCATAGTAAATGTTTCAAGGACGACAAGATTTTGGAATTTAAATGACAACGAAAATGTCCTTTTCCGTTCTTGTCTTATTTACACATTCCAGCATTTATTATATAATAAGATATGAATGAGTGTAAGTACGTAATGTATCATAACAATAAAGACTTACTAAGCGTTAACTGTGTAAAATTTCCAACCCACACCAATGTATATTTAAACTTACATTCGTTTTCTAAAAATATCCCAGTAAATTATTTCTTCAAATATTAACTAATGAACAGCATTTCAAGTTTGAAAAACTAATCAAAGCACGTGTACAATTAAAGATTCGAGCCAAAACATTAGCTAATTAAACTATATCGGTCCATACGTCATTCAATCGCTTTTGTCAGACAATACGATGGCATTCTTTTCAGTACATCTGTCATGGTGACTGATAAACAAAAACATTCTTATGTAATACTATTTATAGTGACGACAGGAAAATTAATACCATTGTATTTTTACATAGCAAACTATTTGTGGCAACATTTACGTCACGGATTCTTTTCTGGATTTAATACACAATTTTGGTGCGATACTAAAGTTTTGCGGAATTTTTCTAATTAAAATAGCAAGAGATTTTAGCTGCTATGATAAGATTGCAACCTTACAAAATAAAACTCCATCCCAGAAACTCAAGGCCATGCTCTACCAAACTATTGTATGCTCCCATATTTGTGTATGGTTCTAATATATAAATATTAGCAAAGCGAGACACATCGATAATACCCCACATTTTTTTAAATTAAAATGTTACGCCGAAATATTGGTCCCATTCAAATGAATGGTAAATGGACAAGAAGCAAAAAAGATGATATCCGAGAAGTGTACTCAAAGTATCACATAAGAAATGAAAGGTAAACGATTACAGTGAGAAAGACACGCAACTAGAACGAAAGAGGACGAAATGGTAATAAGGATTTGAGAAGGAAAATTAAGTATTCGTCCACCAACTAAACGCAGATTAATAATTATCAGTATACAAGTTATATGGAAATATGTTACGTAACAGATCGCGATGGACTTGCATAAAGACGAACACCCGTGGCGGCCTTACGAGCCTGACCCCTAAACACTCAAAAAACAATCTTTTAAAGGACACATTTTTCTTGTAATTAAGCGTGAGTCCCCCCCCCCCCCCCCATCTGACTTTTGAGACCCCTTTAGACAAATTGTTGTCTTCTGAGCCCACCCACAATTTTTTTGTTTCGTTTTCCTTGGTCTCTGTCCAAAATGAGAGAAACGGGGATTAATCACAGCGTGCCTTTCCAATAATTATCTGAATGGATTAATTTTCCATTCAAAATGGAATTAGTATTCCATTGATTTAGTTATAGAATAGGATCATTAATCTGTAAAATGAAATATATATTTTTTTATTATATAAATTAAATATTAACTTGATCATGCTGTTTCAAGCTAATCTCTTCATGCACTTTTTTTTATATAGTGTTTCTTTGAAAACAATACAAGTTTTACAAAAATGGTACAACCATGATCATAAACGCTTTTTGATGACCATATCTGTCATAATCTACGTTCTCATCAACAAATCAGAAACATGGACAGTAACGACGACCAAAAATTATCACTGCTTTCATTCGAAAGAAAAATTATTTTGAAAATATTTTAAAGTGTCTGTAAATGTTTTTGAAGAAAGAGATGCAATCAGTAATAATATGAAACATACAATGGAAGAGACAACATACCAGAGATGAGACATTGTTACTTTCATAAAAAATTAAGATTAATTAATAATAAAAAAGCAGGACAAGTAGTGAATAAAACGTTTAATACTGAAGCAGTTAGAGAACTAAATCCAAATTTAGGGCTATTTTCGAAGAAAAAGTAGAAAAGCATACTAGAAAAATTTAGATGACAAATTGGAAAGGTACAACTATCACCTGAGCCTAATGAGGAAAAAAACTAAAGTCTATTTGAAACTGTAGCACCATTGATGCTGATGATGATATTATTACCAAGCAACAAACAGAATCAAGAATCAACTTGATCTTTATTTGCATGTTCCTATTTATTCATTAAATTACATTACATTAATTCCCTTTATTTAAATTTTGTTTCTCCACCTTTCAGCTTTAGTTGGTAACTTTACTCTCTCAATTAATTTCGCTTTCTATTATATTCAAAATGTCCCATTTTTAACTGTCAAATGTTCTAAAATGCCTTAATTATAATCAATTTTCACAGCAGTTTTCCGGGTTGGTTATTCGAGCATGGACCGAAAGACAACAGCCCTCTCGAGAGAAGAACGATGTAAAGAGAAAAACGCCGATAACAAACTAAGAGCATTAATTCCCTACAACGTACGATAATGGCATTAATTGTTACCACGTGCTTTGAGCTCGTCTTAAGATTGAGTGGAAGTACTTATAGAACTTGTTGCCTGGAGAAATGACGATACAAAACTTTGATGTATAAACTTTTAGTTTGATATTTGTCACAATTTTACAGCATACTTTAATTAACAATAATTTAGGAACATAATAAGGCAGATTTTTAATAGTTCATTCTCACTCCTGTGAACAAAATTTATTTACAGAGCTACATTTTGACTTTGAAAACAAAACAAAAATGTAATGGTTGTAGAATGAATAAAAACTAATTTTAAATCCAGGTGTTATGATCACTGATCACTGTGATATAAGTACACTTTTTATTATCAACCTAGTTTTTAACAACGAAAAAAATAAAAAAGTAAAGATAAAATAAAGCGTTAAACACAAATTAGTTTGATACCGTAAGTTTTTTATGGAACTATGCATATGGGCATAATACATCCTGAAAAATTTTAAACAAAATGCCACAGTGGTTTTGCAATATGTGCACAAAACAAAGATTTTTTATTATTTTTATTAAGGGTGGTTTCGGGGAGACGTCAAGCTATAAACTGGAAATATTTCAATTATTATTGATGCAACGGTAAAAGCGTTTACAACAAAAATTATTTAAAATAAGAAATAAATCGTTATTGTTTTTTTTTTTCAATTAGGTAGAATATGAATATTTAGGAAGTTAATATCTCACTTATTATTTAATTTACATCAAAAAAGTATACACATGAAAATAAAAATGTATGTTTAGAATGAAGAATTGATTTTTAACAGCAACAATAAAATACCCATATGTATTAAAATGAAGAAACATTTCTTTTCTGTTTTATGCAGCTTTAATGCAATAAAAACTTGAAATATATCTTAAAATTAGTGGCAGCGCTAGCTCTTAAAATCTGGGGGGGGGGGAGATTTGAGTAAAATCTGGAGAGGATCAGGAAATATTTGAGGAGGGCACCATAATTACAAAGTAATGCGCAAAAAAAGGTCCTCACCTCTAAACTAAAAGTAACGAGCTAAAACAAAAGTCTTAACTCCTAAAATAAAAGTAATAAGCTAAAACAACAATAGTTCTCACTCCTAAATAAAAAGTGATGAGCTAAAAATAAAAAAGGTCCTCACTTCCAAAATAAAAGTACTGATGAGCTGAAAACGGGGGGGGGGCATCTGGGGTCAGATCAGTTTTTGGGGGGGTCCCGGTTCCCCCACTAGTGCCACCAATGCTTGAAATATTATTTACTTACAGCACAAATTAAAAAAGTTGTTTAAAATGAAAAAATCAGCTGTGGCCACCACAGGACCGACCACCATCACAAAGTACTTGTATAAAATACATTCTAGCAGCAGAGTAGAAATAACTTGGCCTAATATTTTCTAACAGAGATATTATTTATCTTGACCATGCAAACGTTACATATAAGTATGAAAAATAAATCGACACGAGTAAACTCCCATTTCTAGTCAATTGATTTTTACCCAAAGTTGATAAATTCGTGCTATTGATGTCAAAGCTTAAATATAAAATTTCAATAAAATCCTTTTAGCCGAATTTGCTCTGCACGTGTACACATACAGACAGACAGACAGACAGACAGACAGACAGACAGACAGACAGACAGACAGACAGACAGACAGACAGACAGACAGACAGACAGACAGACAGACAGACAGACAGACAGACAGACAGACAGACAGACAGACAGACAGACAGACAGACAGACAGACAGACAGACAGACAGACAGACAGACAGACAGACAGACAGACAGACAGACAGACAGACAGACAGACAGACAGACAGACAGACAGACAGACAGACAGACAGACAGACAGACAGACAGACAGACAGACAGACAGACAGACAGACAGACAGACAGACAGACAGACAGACAGACAGACAGACAGACAGACAGACAGACAGACAGACAGACAGACAGACAGACAGACAGACAGACAGACAGACAGACAGACAGACAGACAGACAGACAGACAGACAGACAGACAGACAGACAGACAGACAGACAGACAGACAGACAGACAGACAGACAGACAGACAGAGAGACAGAGAGACAGAGAGACAGACAGACATCATGCTAAAAATAGTCAAAACGTTATGTATAGACCTCAATTCGTGGAGATCTATCGAAATCTCGAAATGTCAAAATCGGTATGATAATATTTTATGTACTATTTTATGTATATAATACTATTATATGTATATGTTGGCGGTCGGTAAAAACGGTTCTTTTCTGTTCAAACGTAATGCAGTTTATTATAAATACGCAAGAAAACAATAATGATAAATATAATAGTGAACATTAAAAAAGAAGGTAAGAAAAGAAAAAACTTGATAAAAATAAATAATAACCATTACTAGCAACAGATGTCGTTATTGTCAATTTTTCGTTTACCCTAACCGATGTTAAGTGTATCGTCCCTCGCCTACCAGCATTATTTTTTCGCTAGCGAGTTGTCATAACAAATTGTGAGTTAGCAACACCTATAATTATCGAGGGTTGCTAATACAATATTAAGAATATACAAAACTGTTCTATAATTAAACTGGTTCATTCAACAAAAAACTTGCCCGACCTTAATATATAAGGGGCAAGTATTGTAATCGCGAAAATTTTCGATGTCGAGATTTTGACGGATAACCACGTTTCATGGTCCAGGGAATCCAAAAAACCTATTTTCGAAGTGCCGTCCGTATGTGTGTGTGTGTCTGTGTGTATACACGATAACTCAAAAACGATTTAACTTAAAGAGTTCGTTCTGGTACTAAAAAATTCTCCTAATAATTGGGAAGAACCCTATTGTTTTTTTATTAAAATCCGAAACCGGAAACGGAAGTTATTAAACTTTAAAATTTAAAAAAATTCGTAACTAGTAAACCAAGCCTTGGACAAAAACTTGTATAGGACATTATTTGATGTATTTTTGAAGATTTACCTAAATATTTTTATTTTAAATTAAAACAATATATATATATTTATTTTTTTTTATTATTATTTTTTTATGGGAGGGCAAGTCTAGCGGAGGTCTCCCTTCGCCACTGGTTTTATATAAAATTCCTATTAATGAAACAAATCGATTTCTTGTAACAAGTAATTAATTGTACTATCTACGATCTACCATTTGGAATTTCAGTTGTACAAATTGAAAACAAATAAAATTGAATGATTTAGTGGAAATATTGTAAATTGAGATTCAAAGAATGGCAAAGAGCTCCCGTTATTAGTAGAGCTACGGAGGCGTGTCGGTACCAAACACACGACACGACATAACGTAGGCTGATATTACGTAAAAATACGTAGTCCTATGTTAAGTACAAGGGTATCACATTCCATAATAATCCTCACATTACTCACATCATTACGTTATTAAATTTAACACCAGTCTCCCGACTATAAAAAAACGTTATTGTTGGTATAAAAGGATTTTCAAAGGTATTTTAATAGATGTACAGTTGTTTAATGATTTCAATTAAAACACCTGAATACATCTAGTTCGACAAGTAATGTAAACAGAAAAAATAGCAATGATAAGTTTCCAATCTTTGAAAGGAAACGTCGTAAAAGAGAAAGAATAACACAAGCATACAACTGAAATTAAATTAAAATTAAAAATCTATATTAATAAAATTGGAGGCTATATCTGTTTTTTTATTTTTTCGGCATCATTTTTGAGTTCTACACGTTTTAGTTGATAATAAGACGATATCCACAAAAAATCAATTTCTGTCCATCATTCAGAGATTCGCGCAAAAACGGCAATCCATATTTTTACGTAATTTGGTACGCCGATAGATTATAACCAGAATTCGTGGCCTCTCAATATTTTCATTCTAAGGGGGTGCTTTGGGGTTAAAACTATTTACTAGAAAACTTAAAATATCTCCCTTATTATTGACTTAACAGAAATTGTTTATAATAAGAAACTTTTTTGTTCCCTTCATTTTTCCCTGGTTATTAAGATGGTCGTCAAATATATAATTAGAAAAATAGCTGTACAGCTTATACTGTATATTTAAAATTTAATTTAAAATTGTTAAAAAGTTTTCGCGATTAAATAAAACTTATTGTTGGGGTAATGAGATTTGGATTTTTCGAACAATGGATTTTCCGTTAATTTAGTTATTGTAATTTAAAACACATATATAGATCTATTCCGACCTGTTGTATACACAAAGTAGCCATGATGATTGCCAACCTTTAATTGAGAACGGCGGAGAAGAGAAACAATAACAACATAAAAAGAAAAATAACAAATCTAATAATTTTTCATTATCAGTGGGGGCTTATGAATATTATTAACGGGGGGGTTGGTTAAAACTAGAAACATAACCAATTTGGGGGGGGGGGGCAGTTATTAAAATATTTGTCAAAAAATATGCTGCGTAGCACATACTGTTATTTAAAATTAAATTCAAGATCGTAAGCTTTTAAAATCATCACAGGAAAATAACAAATACGCAAACATAGAGTGCATTTCCCACGAGAACAGGTCAGTAGAATCATCGTATATGCGTATCATATATAATGACGTCAAACCAATGGTAATGCAGTTTACAGTCGGTTTTATGTCCGTTGCTTAGTAAAGACGAGACTGAACGAATTCTGATTTTTACACATGTGTCGTCAGCGGCCTGTTCTCGTGAGCAAAGTGCTTTACTAAATCGGGCTGGGGTGATTGCAGCCTGTAAGCTTATTGCACATTGCAACATGATAACAGTAATTTATTGGTTAAAAATAACAGAAATTTATAGAAAATAAATTTAAAATATTCATAAATATTTTTAAATAAATTTATTTAGTTCTAGGGAGGATCAGAGCCGTAGCAATGTTTTCGGCGCCCTTGGCAAAAGAAGTAAATTGATAAAATTTACTTCCCCAAAAGCAAATGAAGAGCAAAGATAAAAAAAAAAGGTTTTCACCCGTTGCTACGGTGCTGGGATAAGTCATTATGAACTAGCCCCTGGTCATTATACAGATGTAATTTGGACAACAAAATGAAATATTTCTCAGAAGTATATATTCATTCATCATTCATTCCCCGGGTACTATTTCCTTGTTAGATAATAATATACGTGTTTAAGTTTTAAATTTAATTTGATAGATCTCAAAATTGTATTTACTATGTCCTATTATAGATAGGAAAATATAATACAAACTGATAAATATGTTTAAAAATAACTATTTGCTTTCTAACCGATACAGACATTAAATTCACCGTGTACATATTTATTAATTTGTAGAAGCATCCTGAATTCGAATTTTCGAAAACCGAAAAGCTCCAAAAATCAAAGCTTAAAGAAAACGAAAAAAACTAGAAATTTTCTGAAAATCGTGAAAAATTATATGGGTACTTGTAATTCTGACAAGGCATTTAGGATTAAGAGAATCCTGCACTGTTTCGTAATCATCATTGGCGCGACACTCTAAGGTGAACCTAGGCCTCCTGTGTCCAGGTTTCAGACCATATTTTCAATCCGTGTATATTCAAGTGTCATATGGTCAGTATTACGTCCATTTTTAGCGTATACAAAAAGGCACCTACACAATGGCGGTCGGTGAACCATTTTTGGGAGTGCAATTACAAGGAATACACACGCTCGTGCTTTGTCGTTGCTATACTGCTGTTGAGCGATATAGTACGAGCTTGTCCGATCATAGTAATTGCACACCCACATGTTTCACCGACCGCCACTGCACCTACAGTTAATAGCCGGTTGCGATGCTTAGCTGACAAACAGCAAATACAAACGATTCAACGCTTGCTGTTCAGCCTTGCTTCTGTTAACGCAAGATCACTATATTTGTAAACAATACATAAAGAATAACTAATTAAAACATTAAATTACATAACTGAATCAAAGAACAATCTATGGTTTTTACATATGTATATTTTTTAGGTTTTGATTAAGTTAATTAATTATTAAATATATTATAAAATCGCGCGTGTACAGTTTTTACCCATATTATTCAATTGATCTAATAAAACAAAAATATATGTTAAGACCATAGACTGATTCAGTTGTATTATTATTTGGGGGTTTGTCAGATATTGATTATTATTATTATTATTATTTAATGCGTTACCCTTTATGAATTATTTAGAAATACATTTATTTACGTTCACAGCACAGAATCCTCTTAAGTTGTAGTTCTCAAACTCAATCTAAATGCATATGGCTAAATTGGGATTTAATTATTGCTTCTAATTAGGCACACAGAAAAATGGTATGGGGTATATATTAATTTAATTTAATTTCTTTCAAATTAATCATAATTTGATTTTGACGTTAGTAAAATAAAGTTTTATTAATTTTCAGTTGCTTAATTATTTAGTTTTTATTAAATAAGTAGATATTTTCTTCGTTCGTGAGGGCGAGTCCGGACCGAGACTTCACACACCGTATATGTGGGCATGCCACTGGCAATCGTTCCAGGCTGGTCATTATAAATTAAATTGAATTTGTTAAAATAATTTAAGTGTGTAATCTTTATGCATTTAATGAAAACAAACCCATAAATGTGGTAACTGTATCAAAAATTACGTTATTAAAGACAAACTTCAAGCATAGAATATATCATTATTTATTCGTTACTTCATCCCTTGTCTTTAACACGATGGAAAACAATATTAACTGCGTATTAACTGCAGTATTAAATGTGTATAATTAATGTATTTTTAGCACAAAATGAATTTAGTTTGTAAAACAAACTGTCTATTATTTGCAAACGATAAAGACTAAGAATACTTAATTATCATCCGCAAGATAAAAAATTTGTCCTTCAACTTATGCAAATACATTTTTTGTGCACGCAAATTTAACTGAGGCCCCGGGGGAAATTAATTTTCTATCAATTACACTATCTGGAACGGCGATATTTACAGAATTTACTAACCTAACACAACGAATAAACAAATATGCCATCTTTGGAATTTATCTTTTCAAATTAAATATCTGGGGTAATTGCTAAATATAAACATAGATAAAAGAAAAAGATAAACCTGGTGAATAACATATTACCTGGTTTTTAATTTGCTAGTAATATGCTAATGGCTGGGCTAGTCCGATAATATATGTATCTAGAAACCGTTCAACTATTAGAATGCAGTACAGGTTAAATGGAGTAGCTTGTTTTTCATACCCTCTAATATCCCCCAATAACACTATGTTCTCCCAATAACGCTATCCTTTTCTTTCTTGGTTGCCGGCTATAAAATGCGCTGATCTGTGAAAACTCTGTACAGGGTTGTTCATTTTTGCTACTTTTTCCATATATTTCAATAAAGTATCAAATTCCGCATAATATTTTGGTTTCATTGACGTATTTGGCAACACCGCTCTCATTTCCCATAAGAGCAATACTACATTCTAACAGTTGAACGGACTATAGTTTTGAACCAGATCATTCATTCAATAGCAGAGACAGGAAATTAACATGCAATAATTTTAGCTGGGATAATGTTGAATTGTATGTTAATATTTAACAACGTAATAAGAGAAGCTTATCATAAAGGCCAGAAGTTCATTCATAAATCTTGTATAATGAATTGTAGCACAAGAGTGCATAATATACAGAGGTTTAATTCAATATAACGGGAAAAAATACTAAAAATAGTGTACCCATCATTTGTCCCATAACATAATTAAATATCACCAATATACTAACACGCTAGTAATACATATAAAACCAACACTGAATTAAATGACGAAGAACACAGTACCCCCGCCACAAAACATACGCGTTCTCGCCTTTTTTTGATTTATCTTAGCGTTATAGTTCATAAGCGTGAACTTGACATTTCTAGAATATTTACATCTTGTTTTATAAAATCATTCTGCAAAATTATTGGCGGCTCAACTTTACTTTACAACCTGGAACCTGTAGTTCCATATTATAAGAATATTAGGTTAATTTATGATAATAAATAATCTAGTACAGAAGAACCCGAGCGGCTCGAATTAAGCTTCAAAAGTATTCTAAACTAAACTCTTGTTTTAACCTTAGAGCCAACAAAAACTACTATAATAAAGTTTTACCTTATTTGCTGAGTAAAATGTTTTTAAGGGGTGTTTATTAAAAAAAGTTACAGTACAATTCTTTAATTTTGTATAACTATTTTAAAATTTCGAACAGGGTTCCTCAAAGTTCCACGAAACTCTGGAGGTCTCTAAATGGTCGCTAGCGGTTCCCTCGATTAAACTGACCAAACTTTTAATTTTACCTATTACTAACGAAATCTGACCTAACGTAATATGATATATGCTGACGACACACTAGTTATATCTATAAACGAAGAGGAGTCAAGAATACGACTTAGCACTAAATGATAAGAAAAAAAAGTAATGATGATAGTTGCAAATCACTTCTTTACCTCGGCACCATAGTCTCAAATAATTGCAAATGTGATGCCAAAATCAAACAGCAATTAACTATAACGAGAAGTATCATGCTAAAGCTAGTGAAGATATTGACTGAGAGACTCAGCATATAGTAAATACTCAGATACTCAGTCAATATATGGAAAAGTATTAAGCCTGGTTTATTATTATAAATCAGGCACCATATATTGATGCATATCATAAGTGTATGGCATGGCCGCATAGCATAGCTGCATACGGCACAACTATTGTGTTTATAATGATATAGCATAAGAACATGTACGGATATGTTAACCAATAATCGCTAGAATTTTTAACATTTTGTTCCAATAAAACTAGATTAAAATTGAAAAAGATAGTACATATTTCTTCTTCAACATTATGTATTAACACTATGTATTAACTTTAATAATATTAAAAAATCGATTACTTACAACTTCAAAACTTATTATGACAGCTAAGAAGAACGGTACATGCTCGTACAAACGTAAGAACAGAAAGATCAACTTGGTGAACTTCTGTGCTATGCAGTTTAGTGTCTATGTTATGCATTCGCATTATAAACAGAACAACCATAGTCCTATAATTATTCTTCATTATGTTATGCGGTCATGTCATGTGCGTATGCTATGCATCTATTATAAACCAAGCTTTAAAGATACTTCATAACCGACTGGGTTCTCTAATATTGCCAATGCATATTAAACGTGCCGCCAGTGTAAAAAGGTTGATAAATTTTGTCTTTGAGGATAATGGTTACTGTAATTACATGTTCAAATTGAATTAAAAAAACTAAAAAGTAGCTTAGCGTTAGTTATCTTCGCAGAATAGAAGTTCTTTACTTTTATTAAAGAGAAGTTTCATTACTTTACTAGAGAATAGCACGGTTTCAAGCTCGATAAGTAAATAAAAATTATTTAGATAAATGTGATCCTAACTAAAAAACATAAACAATGGTATTTGCCCATGATGTTTGGTTACCATGAAAATTAATTAGGACTAGTTATTCAATCGCTGCTTTAATACACTTCTGCGTCTGATCTGAATCACTTGCCAATACAGTTGAAATAATAAAAGTTTTAGGCAATGATTGAAATCGAATCTTTGAAAAAGTTAAAAGTGGACTGAAATATACTTTTATATCAACAGATAAGAATAAATACAAAAAAGTAAAAAGTAAATGCAAATAAATTAGTTAGACCAACACACCTACAATATCTTTATATAATTTTAAAATATATTAATTGCTCTACAGATGCTACACCTCTATAGAAGAATAGGAAGTAGAAGAATAATTGCTGCATAATTTAAAGTTTTGTTACTCTTTGTGAAAAGTTAAAGAAACTCTAAGATCTGTTGATGTATGTGTAAACAACAAAAGTTGTAATTTTTAATAAACGATTAAAAATAAATTTTCTGTAATTTTATATTAATCATAAAATATTAATATATTATAATACATTTTTGAATAATTGTATAGGTACATTCGGATCCCTTGATTTTACTAAAGCGGTTTACTACTCCGAGAATTTCATTCATGCCATTTCATTGAAGAGAGACTTCCTAATTATTACTTTTTTTCATAAAAATGTTCCAAAAGAAAAAGACCTACACAGGATATTTGTCAGTTTGTCTTAGGAATATTGGAATTTAGATAAGAAATCAAGAGATAAGAAGCTCCCTCAATACCTTATTTCCTACAAAAGTACATTAAAGTAAACAGCCTAATCTTATTATGAATTATGAATAAGTATGAATTAGTGTGTAAGGTATATAAAAAAGAAATGACTTACTTGTTAATCCAGGTTCATCATCCGAGAACATCAAGAAACCCTTGTTCATCTCCTCAGTACGTGGTTGGAATAGTTTAGAGGTGGCAGTTTGAGGTCTGGGGTGAGTCGAACTGCTCAGCAAGGGTGTCACCACTTTAGTGGGCAGCTCTCTACGTGGAGCACTTAATACCACGGGAGAAGGCACGCTCGTGCCAATATTCAGTAAACCCGCTGAAATGTTCGGGCTGGTCTCACGCACCGGTATCACTACCTGCGCTACCACTTCCGGAATTTGCTGTTCCGGTAATTCCGCAGGACTATTTACCGGACTATCAACTGTTTCTACTTTCACAGATGATGATGAAAGTTGATGTGACGAGTAAATTTCATCTTTGCATTCAATACCACTAAAACAAAAGTTGAAATCCAGTTCCGGGAAAAACGTAAAATCCGGGGAAGCCAGATCTTTTAAGTTTACTTCCGGTTAAAATTTTTCTTCTTTATTTCTTCTTTTATAAGTTTAAAACGTTATTGTTATGAGTTAGGTTAACTTCCGATTTACTACGTGCTTAGTTACGTAAAATCACTTTTATTGAATAGCCTCACTTTTTGTATAGTACGGTCGTCTCACGTTTATATGAAGATTCACAATTAAAATAAAGCTTTTTCCTATTTTTGTTCCTGATAAAAACTTAATAAATAATAGGAGATTCACTGTTAAAATTTATAAAATTCCAACACAAATCTTAAATTAACATCCACAGAAATGCTCAGTTTCGATCACAAGTTAGTACGTTTATTTTATAATCCAATAGAAATCAACAAAATGTTAATTAAAAACTCACAGCAAAATTACACTAAACTAATTTCATCTCTAAATAAATAAACTCCGACTAGAAGCACATCTATTGGCACAGACTCGTATCGTACCGATTTAGCGTTCCCTAACGCGCTGTTCTGACTACTACAGGCACGAAGCTAGACGTACTAACTGCTAAACTGCCCCACTCTGCCGGCATATGACGTGATATAACTCACGTGACACGTGGTGCATTTGGAGAAGAAAGTGAGTTGAGAAAAAGAGTTATTTCGCTCATTCGAAACCGGTCACCGGTCCTACTCAACCTGGAGAGATCATGTGCTACGTGTGATCGGTCATGACACTGATACACATTTTGCATGATGGTATTTTAGTTCAAGGTTGCTCGAATTTTAAGAATTCGTTGGGTAATTTCCGCAAGAGTAGTTGTGGTTTTTTTACATAACTTGTATTGGTTACAAGATAACACGTCTTTAAAATTTCCAGCACAAACTTCCTATATATTAATTTATATCATGACCAAACAGAACCTTCACGATACCTGAAAAATTCCCAGTGGGTCTATTCGAGGTTACTGATATGCTATGTTTGGTTTTAAAGGGACTATTTTAAGCCTTATTTCCCATGGTGGGTTTGGAATTACGCTTCAATTCTTTCTTATTAGTACCCAGTGGCGCAGCCAAGGCGGGGGGGGTGACGGGCCTGGGCTCGATTAGATAAGATAAAGTGAAAAAATGAGGTTGATTCGGCCCTCCCCAAGATAAAATCCTGGCTGCGCCATTGTTAGTACCACACCAATGCGTAATTGGTTTTATAAAACAATAACAACTTAAGTAATTTGAGCGAATTATAATACAATTAGGGCCAATTTGATTTATTTTGGTAAGAAAACAAAATACAAAGATTGACTTATTTCACGGTAATCGGTATTCGTTAGCTATTTATATGGTAAATTTAACGTGCGCATATAACCTATTCCAACAAACATTCCAAACAACAGTCCCAAATAAAACTATTGTTAATTTAGTTTTTACATGATACTAAATTCTTATTACTACGTTTATCGTATATAGATTTTTGTTACGCATCAAATAATAAAGTCCAAACGGGATATTTATCAGTTTTACGATTCAAACATCAAATATAAAATCGCGCTTTACGATTAGTTAGCGTAGTCTGATTTCGGTAATATTTTTCAAAATACTGGTGCCCGGTTGTATATAAAAGTCTTAAAACTAGATATAAGCTAATATCGATGTAAAACGTAAAATTGCCTAGTAACGCATTGTGATCCTAAAGGAGTATTAATTGCACAGACTATCCCATCGCAGATTTTTTGGGGGATTTTTTTTTTTATCTCTTGGATTATTTGTAGCATAATAATTACAAAATAAAGCAGTATTTGTATCTAATATGTATAGTTTGTCTTTAATGTATACTTCAATTACAGGCGTGAAACACGAAGATTATTTTATTATTGTATTAGACAGATGATATCAACAAGTTTTTGGGAAATTAAAAATATCCAAATTATGTAGGTATCGTCAACGTGAGTTAAAGGATCCTTTACTGAATTTACATCTGGTTTACTTCCCTGAAAATCGTGGAGCAGTCAGTGAAAGATTTTACCTGGACATTCAAGATATAGAAAGAGGATCAGGGTAGATGGGACGTGAAAATGACGGCAGAGTACTGTTGAATGTAGAAAATGAAAATTATTAATGGTATATACGCATTAGAGAAAAATATCGAAATAAAGTTATAAGAAATAGCCTGAGAAGCTGAGGCAGGCACGCTCCAAGAACTCAAAAAAACGTGGTTTTAGTGTTTTTTTTTTTTAGGTCATCACTGGTATTTTAGAATCGATGACCTTTTTTTAGGTATTCACTTGCATATTGGAAGTGAGGACCTTTGATTTTAAGTCAACACTTGCATTTTGAAAAATAAAGTGCTTTTGGTTAGCACTTACCGAATTACTTCCCGATCCCTACCCTTTTTACAAAAACAATTTTGTCTTCTGAGCCCCCCCCCCAGAAACTTTCCTTGGCGAGCGCCTGAGCTGATCATTAATTAGTTAACATAAAAAACATAAAGTTTTGGCTTCAAAACGCAAAGATTTGATTTGGAAAATAAAAAGTGTTCGTTTTATGGAACAATACACTTTTCTTTTTTTTTTTATTGGTAATAATTTTATCGACATTTTGCTACGAATATAAATAAATCAAAAATAATACTATCAATTTTTGAGCTTTTTAATTTCGTATTTGTCAAAAACCTTACTTGTTAGTAACTGAAATTATATTTGAAATTAGATAATAAAGAGAATAGTGAAGAGGACCTGGGAAATAAGATACTCGTTGACAAATGAGAAGATCTCGTAAAAGATGGAGGGATTAGCTATCCAAAGAATCACATGTATTTGTATACAGGATTATATAAGAAAAAGAAAATTTACTACATTATTTTGCAGTAAAAATGAAAAAAAAACAAACCAAAATATTATAAAAATTAAAATAATTGTATTGTTGAATAATTTATTATTTGTTAAAAGCTTAGTTCACATTTTTTATTGACAACAGTAATAAAAATAACTATGAAAAAATATGTGACAATTTGCTGATAAATTTAATTGAATTCGTCTTCAGTAAATCGTACACATATGTATACGAAACAATACATCTACGAGTATTCTAAATAACTTTGTAATATCCTTTAGAGATAAATATCGTTGAAAATATTTCTGATGCAACGAATTGAAATCATTAAAATATCGTTTCACTTATTTACATTACCAACGCACGTAAAACTTACCCGGCACAAATGAATCACATACCTGTCTTACGTAATTGTAAATTTTTTTGCATAATTTGTTAATAAATTTTCCTGGAAGGGTGTAATGAAATTCGCCCTTGGTGCCTAATAATAGCATTGTGATTTGGGCAAAATTAGGCTACCAAAATGTTACATCAATTATATTACCATTACAGCGGCAGCGAAACGTAACACATACACAGTAGCCCAATTATGTATAATTCAGAAGAGGTCATGTATATTTATTTACAACAGAAATAATTTTATATATAATAGAATAATTAGAATTAAATGTTATTGTTATGATAAACATTTTTCAAGTGTAACAACAAGCATATTTTCCTTGTTCCGTGAAATTTGTGTCAAACCGTATATTTATTAATAAATTAAAACTTTGCCAATGAAAAGTCGTTTTGATGTACCTGGCTTACAATTTGACTATATTTTCAAAAGATTCTGTTCATATTTAAAAGACACTGATTTTTTTCACATCAATCATATAACCCAGTGGTTTGCAATATTTTTGCATCCATGATACACTTTTGAAGGCCTACAAATATGCTGGCATACTAAGTACAAGTGAGATATAGACAGTAATACTTTGAATTACTTTCACTGCTCTTAAATAAAATTTCAAATACAACCCTTCGTTAAGTCCACGCGCTTTCCATTTACTTCCGACAACGTCAAAGTTCGATTACATAAGCCAAGTTGCCCACACTAGTTGCGAACATTTTCTAGTACACGTTTGCGTGATTATAGCTAAGCTAGGAATGGAAATTGAACATCCGTCGACCAGTAGGAAGAACTCACAAAAGATGGAGGAACCAGCTAATTGAAGATCTAACAAATATTGGTACAAGCGGTGGAGTAACTAGTATTACGGGTGGTTAAGCGATGCTTAAAGATCCAAGAAACAAAGGGGTCAGAGCTAGCTGGAATATTTGCGACGACCGAAATTTGATTTTTATTATAAATACAAAACAATTTTAAGCAAAATATTTGTTATTTGTTAAATATACATAAAAATGTTTCTCAAAATTTTCTCAAAACGAAGAACCATATCAACCGCGAAACAAAAGCCAGGAAGAAACACCATTTGCTTTTGAATTTAGGCCGGCTGTCGGTTATGAGGCCCAAGCACAGGCCAGGAGTTATTTTTGGGGTAGGAGGCTTTTACATATTTTGCTTGGAGAGCTAAAGTTCCTAGTTAGGTGGTCAAGTATACGAAACATGGAAAGACACTTAATAAATCAAGATGGGAGACTTATGTACAGAGCTGTCGTAAAATCAACAAAAACTGAACTATATTTATATCGTGAATACCAGAGGGCAACAGACTCGAATCATGTTAAACACAACTAAATTTAAAAAAAAAAGGGTTTACGCTGTTCATTCAAAACAAAGAAGAAGATTATACCCTCCTTACACCCGTATATCCTCAATTACAGCCCTCCTTAAGTACATAAATGAAGCAAAAGTCAACACAATTGTCTGCACAGAGAAAAAGAAATAATACAACGCAGAAGTCCAAGTTGTTAAGTTAAATGTCACCCAAGTAAATCATCACTTCTGGCTAACTGAATTTATTAAAATGTCAAATTATCAGCCTAAAACTTAAAACTAAATATACGTATTCCACAAGGAGAAAAAACCAGTTTATTAAATTAAAGTTGCTGAGAACGGATATGTTACATGGGAATTTCTCAAAAATAAATTATGCCACAATACATAAAAAAGTTCTTTCAAGAAAATTTCATTACATATTTAACAATTTTGATCATCTATTCAGTATATTAATAGTGTTCATTACATGCCTGTCTGATGTAAACTCAATATGAAAAATGTTGATGATTACATGTTTTTATATGAAATAGTTACTCATTTGGTGTCATGCGGTAGAGCAATATGAGCATATTTAGATTATTCGTTCCTTGTAAAATCGGAAGATTTAATATTCAAATTTATACCGGGTTTAAAATTACTCTATAAACCGACTCCATAAATACATCTTATTTCACTATATGTAAAGCAATAAAAAGCTTTATGCTTCTGGGGAATTATTCATTATACATTATTTATTTTACAGTGCAGTTAAAATGTAGAAAACCCAGATTTTCTTCTAAGTCTATTTCGGAGAGTAAAATGTAACCAACAATAAATTACAAGTATGTAAATGTTCGTAAGTTGAACACGCATTGTGCGGTAGGTTCGCATGTGACTAGTCATGAGACCACCGATATATTAATATAGACGGCACAGACTCTTTGCCAATTTTTTGTATATTTTCAAGGTTATCATGTGAGATATTTGGCAGGTTTTTTAGAGGAAGTTTCAAAAGGAAAATTTTTACAACTTTCCGTAAATATAATAAGTGCAATGTGACTTCTAACCTTCCTTAATACACTGCCAAATATTTTTACAGACATTAAATTTTCAAATTCTTAAAATATTTTTTTTTCTAAACTGTACTGTTACTTTTAAAAAAAGTAAACTTAACTATTAAAAAAAGGATCTTATTTCAATGTGGGATAATGTGACACTTTTTTTAGCAAACACATTTCTTGGCTACTTGTTTTCAGATTGCATAAGTAACCACCTATCGTTTTTATTTTCTAATATATTTCCGGTCTACAAATAAATTTTTAAATAAACTATTGCATAAGATAAATGTCTGTCAAAGTAGTTTGTCATCCATTTTCTAAAAGCAAATTTTGACAGGTAGTTTTCAACAAGTTTGAGAAAAATACATTTATTTTCGCCTTATAATTAATACACCTGGAATTTTTGTAAAACAACCAAAACTATTTATATAAATTATTTTTTCTTGTAACATAGTTTTGTGCGTCACAAGAGAAGAATAACTTGCAAAAAAAAAAAAAAAAAAAAATGCGTTTAACATTAGTGTGACGGTCAAATATATTTTAATATTTTCAGTTAATTTTAAATAAGTGTGTCTAATTGTGTCTGAGTCAACTATGGATAATTCAAAATATAATAATTAGTGATCGGACAAAATAAGTCTAAGAAATTTGTTAAAAACATTCATATCAAGCAGCTTATATTGTAATGTGTTTAACTAAATATTATGTGTATCGCTTCCTTAAAAATGTTAATATGACTGTGGTACAATTGTCCAAACAAGTAATTGTCTTGAAATGTGTCTACAAGTCAATTTGTTTTTTACTAATTGGGTGAACCTTTGCAGAGATAAATTTTTAATGAGATTAATAAATTATTTTTTATCATTATTTTAAACATTATCTTTGGCGATTGAATGTAACTTTTTTTTGAAAATGAATAATAAAATTGAATATAAAAGATACCAAATTTTATATTTAAAAACTACACCTATGAAAACATATTAAATTTAGTTCAGAGCCTAACACGTACGTCCTAACAGTACGTCCTAACACTGATAATAATATACTTATCCAAATGA
Source organism: Liopterus haemorrhoidalis (assembly GCA_963971575.1). NCBI lineage: Eukaryota > Metazoa > Arthropoda > Insecta > Coleoptera > Dytiscidae > Liopterus > Liopterus haemorrhoidalis. The sequence goes on from OZ020621.1 coordinate 25,145,248, forward strand.
TTCTAATCATAACTAAATCGATTATTTTTTAATTTAGTGCTTGGCATTCATTGGCTTGCGAGCTTAAAACAAAGTCTTAAGGCTGTTTTACATTATACTTCTCACTACACAAACTTCTGAAGTCATTCAAAGTTTTAATTTTTTTCCTGAGGTAAAAATCGGCAGAAATAGGCATTGAATGCCTATTTCCTTCTGTCTTTTGTTACTTGTCACTGCCAGCTTAATAATTTGAAGAGACAAATAAAAGTTAGGTTATAATATCCAATTTATAAATATCGTTTTATGCCAGTTTATATTTAATTATAGTAATGATATAGTATAGTTTTTATTTATAAAAATAAACGTAAAGTTGATATGCCTGACAATGTTTGGTACGTCAGCCGAAAGTCTGATTGAATCTAGTTTGAAAAGTTGGGTAGTATGTCGAATAGCATTGAAAGTATTGTGTTTCACATTATACTTTTTACATCAATACTACGTCAAAAAATCGTAGTACTACGGAGAAAAGTATAATGTAGAACAGACTTTATAACGTATAGTCTTTGAAAAAAGTAGTACACCGTGTCTTTGGGTTTCGACTGAATTAGTGTAAATTTAGCAGGCGCAGGAATAAATATATTAGGGCACTGTACTTAAAGCCGAATATCACACAATAAATGTAGGTGATTATAATCGATAATATACACAATGAAGACAGAATGACAAAAAAGAAAGACAGATGATTGAACATTTCTCGACCCGAGTAAAGTTTTCACAAAAATACCACAAAAGAATATCTAACAGAAGATCTAGCGAATATACGAAGTTCTTATGAGATATACAAGATACCTGAAAAAATTATAAACTTAACGGAGCATATTGGAGGATTTTTGGGAGTCGTGATCAACTCGATTCACAATGTTCAAGAAGAAGAAACATGTGAATAGTGATCATAAGACTCATTGTTGTGATAAAATCTACATATTTTGTGATAACATATAAGGTATTCAAGAAATTCTTCGTTTCATTTGACATTTTGTCATTTAAGAATGATATTACGAAAATATTTTATTATAATAAAATTTATGTTATGCTCTGAGTTATAACAAATGAGACATATAAAGAACTATCAAACTTTTAAGCGGAAATAAAAAAAGTTCGTCGATTTAAAACTGCGATAAAGAACAGATGACTAACGGGACAGCGTTTCTTTTATCTTGCGGCTAGGTCCTGTGCAAATATATTCTAACTTAACATTTAATAGCTAAAAATTTTGAGAGGCGTAATTAAAATGTGATCCATTCTTTAATATTAGTTCGTTCGTAACATTTAAGGGACACACAAGCATATAGTTCTTATTAATTTCTTATACAAAACTTACAACCTGAAATGAAATTAGTAACAATTTATACCAAAATTTGCAACAAATTTTAACCGGTCTTAGGATATTTTTAATTATAAAAAAAAAAACTATTATGAACTTGTAAATAAAGAAATTACAAATTATATTATGGACACCATCTTGTAAACCAGTCGACACATATTTACGTACGACGCGGTAAATTGTAGCTTAAGCTTTATTCTACATCATCTGCTCTAGTATAAGATTTTCCAACGAAGATTCTAAAATATAAACATTCATGTCGACAAAAATGTTTGTGCATTATTTGAATATATCTACACAAAACTGTATAAATATGAAAGTTATTTGAAATCCACAAATATATTTAAAAAATTACAGAACATTGTTGTCTGATTTTTATATTTTATCCACAACTAAAAATTAACGATTAGATAAATAAAAATTTGTTGCAAAATTTGTGAAATGTTCTATAATTTATTAAATATATTTGTGGGTTTCAAATAACTTTTATATTTATATAGTTTTTATCACGCTGACCACTGTCATATATATGACCGGCGGTCTAGAAACGGAGAACTTATCTTCTCTGCCCCATATACACCTATCTAGGCGTTGGGAACCTATTATTATTATTATTAAAGTTTTGTGTAAAAATGTTTATATAATCTGTCAATATTTTTTTCGACATATTGTTTATAGTTTAGAAACTCCAGCGACAAATATTGTACTTGATGATAATGGAATGCCACTTGATACACGTGTTCTTTAGAAAAATTAAATCTTTTTTACCCTTAGCATCTATATTGAGAACCGCGGCAGTTACAATTTGTTGCATAGTACATAAATATGCGTTTATTGGTTTACAAGATGGCGTCTATAATGCAAATTGTTTAATTCCAATTACATGCATTTTTTTTTTTTACAAATCCAAATATCTTATAATTTCACATTATTCGTTTTGAATAACAAACAATGGTTATGCGCCATCCTAAGGGAAACTACAGGCAATTAATTCAACGTGCGCGCACCTGGAACGGTATATGTAATTAGTACGGATGCTCGCAGAATCAACAAATATTTCTAAGGTACCCGTAACGCGTTCTGAAAGTAATCTGTAGGCGTTACGGGTAACTTACAACAGATTTTTTGAGAAAAAATGTGTTAAAAAAAAAAAAATCTGCCTCTGAAGAGCTTTTTTTTAATGCCACACAATAAATTTAGAAAAAAAATATATAATCACTCAAAAAATGTGACACTTTTCAGAAAACTAATCTGATTAAAAATGCTTGTTGAACTATTCCGGTTCCTATCAGTGAATATTATGGAGAATCAGTGTATATTTTCAGATTTTTAGACCAACCCATGTGGGAAATAGGGTGGGAGACAAAAGTATGACATATTTTTGGCGAATATTCCACAATGCAAAAGAATTTTTCAAAAATAATTTTTTTTTTGATCAAACTACGCATTAAAAGGTTTCAATTGATACCCCTTTGAAAATTTACTCTTAAAAAGGTTGCACAGAATTGACCTATATATTTTGAATATTTCTTATAAATTTTTTAATTAATCTAATACAAAATAAAGATCAAAGAAGATTGAACTTCCACCAACCAGCAGGAAAACCTCACAAGACGAAAGTATCAGATGGCCAAAGATTAATTAACCAATTATTAAGTATTAGTATACAAGATGCATGGACAGACACTTAAGAGCGCATAAAGGAGGTTTTATCCAAGTCTAAAAGGCAAACCGACTGGCAGTACCCAAAAAAAGCATGTACATATGAGAAAAGGAGCAAATAAGGCCGTCACCACAGAGATTAAGATGAATTAAGTAAGGCCAAAATCAAGCCAACTGACGGTATCAAGAAAAAAGGCCGAGAATATTATCAATTAAAGAACCCTTGCACATTTAAGCAAATCAAAGTTGTTCAATCTGTAGAGTCATTTAGATTATAAACTGTGTAGAAATTTTGGATAACGCATAAACAAAGAACTACAATTTTTATTATCTTATATTTTTATCGAACTGACAGGAAAAAGCTACTAGAAATTCTTAAACTTATTAGATACTATTGATGAGTTTTATAACAAGCTGAAACTGAGAAATACACACTAGGATGTACCTTAAACTACAATTAATGAAATTAAAAGAAAAAAGGTCAACACTTTTCAACCTAAACAAAAACAAAAATAAATTTGAATAAAAATGCTGTTTATTTTTTACATAATCCCGCGATTTCCTGTTTATATTTTACATCTAATATGGCAGTTTTGCAAAAACGGGTCTTAAAAAGAAGCTTAAACTAAATGTAGTAGAGAAATCTCTTAAGCCAGACTCATTAATTTATATATTCGTTTATTTTCTTGAAGACGCGTAATGCATAAATAATTTTCACTATGTTACTTATATCGGTACACGTAATCTGTATGCAAATCACCATGGAGACAAATTTACATTGAGTGTAATGACAGACATCAAATAAATAATTTTATAATGAAAACTGACTTCTAAGGCGATGTTTTTAAATTGTTTATTGGATATCTAAATTATATTTTCATTACTTCAAATGTGTTCACAATAAATTTATGTGTTGAGTAATTTCTGTGACTAGTTATGGAATTTTCCGATCGCAAAATTTATTTTAAATGAAATTGTTTCGAAAATTATTTTAATTATATAATTAATAATAAATTACTTATTTTCATTTATTATAATTTGTTGTTAATAACTTCAAAAGCTTTGCGCATATTTTTAATTAATGTGAACAACTGTTAAAAAAGTAAGGTTACATGTTTTGATTTTTGGGTGAGGAGTACGGAATTTTTCTTGGGGTTGGTTTTTTTAACACTATCATGACAGCGTGCAATTAAGTCTATTTCACAGTGCAATAAATACTTTATTGTACCTCACTTTTTAGGGATTTGTAGGTATGACAAAAAAATACTGTCTGTCTGTCCGGTAGAAAATGTGGATAAACTGCTAGACTTAGTAAGTTGAAATTTGGCATGCAAAGAGTTCTATTTGACCTAATTATAGGAAAACTATTTAAAGAAAAAATAAACTTCTTAAAATATTTGAATTGGGTATGAAACTTTACTTGAAAATGCAACTTCTTAATGCGTTGATAAAATAAAAAAATAAAATATTTTTGAAAAATCTTTTGTTGTACATATGAAATTTTCACAGAAATCAAAATCAAAAGAAAGCTCTTACGACGTAAATTAAGGAAAGAATATGTATTTTTACTAATACTTATGTATTTTTTAATACTTATTTTAACACTTTTTTCTCAAAAATTTGCTTAAATCTTTTGCCCTATACCGTATAATCCCTGGGTATTAATCTAAAAATCTGAAAATATTCTGAGTAATGCACAATAATATGAACCGGTACAGTAGAACAGGAATTTTTGATCTGATTATTTTTTCGAAAGTTATCAAACTATTTGCAACACTGTGTTAATAATATTTAATTAAATAACTGGAGAACTGAGTAGTTAGCTTGATTCGCTCACATCTCGTAATTATTTTCAGACTACGTGCTTCCGTAGTTTATTTTTTCAAAAGTTATCGAATTTTATAATTTTTAATATGAAGCCACAATTTGTTATAACTTATTGGATACCTACCATGTGTCAAAATTCACATTTCACATAAATTTTTTAGACAGATTATTTTTTAATATTATAATCTCAGTTGTAGATAAAACATTGTATGCACCTCGTACGCGAAATACATACGTTTAGCCAGCAGTATTTATATATAAAAATACTTTTTTCTTTTATATTTTAACCGTTCATTTATAAAATAGTCATTATTTACCATTTTCTGTGTCTTTTTGGATCAGTATAAAAGAGAAGCACAAGCCTTCATGGTGGCAATCATGAGTTTTAGTTAATTTGCAAATATAGGCTAGACTCGTGACTAAAAATGTCAAGCCAACACATTGGAGAGCAGTCATTGTAAAAATACTCGAAGTATTAATAATGCATGAGTTTCAAAATTAGAGAATTAATAATAGAAATAGATTTTTAGATAACAGTTGAAGCCATGCGACATCTGTTGAAAAACTTTTTAATATTGGGAATGTGAATGGTTTGTGAATCATTAGTTCTTAGGTAGAAACCAGTGTTATTTGTCTTATAAAGGATAAAGTTTTCGTAATTTTCACATCTTCGAAAACTTATAATAATTATATGGTAAAATTTTATATAATCACTTTTTTAAAGTTCAGAATGTGTAGTGTTTTAAAGATCAAATATTTAAAAATAAATTACGGCAACTTGCAAGTTAATATTAACACTTTTGATAGAGTTTATAACTTCAAATAACTAGGCAACAGTGCTGTAGTCGTAAATTAAGCAGAGGGTATACTGTATATAGGTATATTCTAAGAAAAAAAGGGTATATGGCTTATGTGACACTGGGGATGTTAATACACAACTTCACACTAGCATAGGGTGTACCCTATTCATTTGAAACAAAACAGAAGGTATATACTCGCCATTACAGCTCTACTAAGTAATATAGAAACATCAAAATGAGGCTCTATCAAACTATAACATGCCACATACTTATTACACCAACTGTTTGGGCACATTCAAATTAATAATAAATGGAGAAGCCACAAAAATGAAAATATCTGCAAATTGTACAATAAACCAAGTATTACACATCGACGTAGAGACTTTACGTACAATGGATAGCACAAATGACCTGGATGAAATAGGATAGCATGATAATAAGGATCTGAGAAGGAAAACTGAACAACCGTCGACCAGCTAACTGAAGATCTAACAAGTATTTGTATACAAATATACGGGAAGAACTGACAGTTAACGTAGTTGAAGGACTTATGAGAGTGAAGATAAAAGTCAACCGGAAGGACAATATCTGAGAGAAAGAGAATTAGCTGCTTAATACTAGCAGAATAATTAGGATGACCAGACGGTTTAGGGGGACCAGATGGTTTTGTTCCTATTTTTATATAAATATTTTCAATAAATTATCAAAAAAATACAACACAAATATGGTTAACAGGCATTAATGCGCGCGTAGCCAGTACGGTAATGAAAATTCTCGGAAACTGTACATGCGCATTGCTGCGAATTTATTCTTTCCCACACAACACACATGCGCATTGGGACGTATTTATCATTACCGCATCGCCAGCGCGCGCACGAGGGTAACATGCGAAATTAAGCTAATTTCCTGTCAACTAACAGTATCGAAAGTAAACAGTTCCATAGTAGTCGTAGGAAAACTATATTTTCTAATCGCTTCTAGTATATTTCTACCTCGCAGGCAATGTCAAAAACTTCGGACAAATTCGAACACAAAAATCTATGATCGGTTCCGATCGTATTCGATCCCTGCTATTCGTGCATTTTTGAAAAGATGATAATTTTTAATTAGGTTATTCTAATTTCCATGTGATTTTTTTATTAGGTATTATTAACCTACATAATTTATTTATGTGTTATTTTGTTAGAGTGATATGATTCATTCATATTATATGATAATTAAACATGTTCACGTTTAAGAGAAATCTACCAAGTGTTCAAAGCAGTGGCGTATTCAGGTATTAATGGTTAGGGGGACACTTATGACGCTTATCTGTAAAATAGGGAGGGGGTGAAATTGCGGCTCACGGGCCTTACGTGACCCGGAACATATTTTTATGTCGCCCATCAATGTCAATGAAAACAAATATTAGCTTATTTAAAATAAAGATATATTTAAAAAACTAAGATATACTCTCTTCCTTTTCTGTTTATCAAAAATTTACAGGGAGCCCCACGGCATATTTGAGGTTGCGTTGTTGCTTATTATTCTTTGTATAAAAAATGTATCCGCGACCCAAATAAGTTTGACACAACTGCTTTAGGATATTCAAGTAAATATCAAAAACAAAAAAAGACGATAGCTTCATTTTAAAAACTGTGTATTTTTCATAAATATGGATCAAACAGTTATATACGCATGTCAAATTACAATTCTCTAGATCCAGTCGTTTGTCCAAAGTTTCTACCGAACAGACGGATTTGAGTGGTGGTATAAGGATTTCATACCAACGAAAACCTAAAAATCATAAAGAACATGAATGTGCTTTTTGCATTAATTTCAATACTGATCTTAATAAAAGATAACCTATCGCTTCTAAAATGCATAAGTGATTTTGCGGTGTTGCAAATTAAGCACCATTTTATCCCCAAAATGATTTTATCTACTTTCATCATGAACGACACTTAACACGTTCGCTTCCGACATAAGAGAAAAAAACTTTCTGAGACCACATACTTTTTTTGACAGGAATTAAAACAAACAATGAACGCAGACCATATGTTTATTTAAGAAAAAAATAATTAGCAATTATCGAATAAGTTCATGTCTCATAAATGAGACAGTGGACTATTTATAATTTTTTTTAAAAATAGAGGAAGCTGCTCAAATGTGAGTCATGGTAAAGAGAACAAAAAAAAATTATTTAAATAATAATAACAATTCTTAGCAAAATTATTTTAAATGAAGAATTGTGAATTTCAAAGCATGGGGAAGGACAAAATCCAAGAAGTTTTCCTATGTCACTCACACAGAATTTGCAAACAAATTATGTTTGTGTTCCTTTCTTATGTATGCGCCATACACGACATCTCACAAAATATCTCCAGAGCTCTCGACTCACATCCTAGTCAGAAATTCACTTAGACCTTAGACCATATAACGATATGAAGACTTTAAATATATACCGAATGAAAATTTTGCCATCAAGTAAGCTTCAGCGGGTGGGTACTCTGTGAATCGATAGCCCATTCCTATATTTATGCTGGCTCAAATATGAGCCGGTTGGTAGCGAACGTGTTAAAAAACAAATTTCATTTTACATTCTACATACCACGTTACATCAAGCGTAAGCTAGAAATGCAAAAAAGTGGTGATTAACAGATGTGTTAATACGCACGATTTCAAAGTTTACCAAATATATTAACCCAACAGGCACTCTTCAAAAAAAATTGACAATTTGACAAAACTCGTGTATTAAAGCTTCCAATTAATATTACTACACGTAAAAATATAATCTGTCTGTCGTTATGCCAACAAAGTCAAACACAGATGTATGTGTAATTACTAATTTATCAATAAGTGAGAATATTCACAGCACCTGCCAAAATTTTTACATCACTTAGTTGTGACAAGTCATTTTTATGAATAGAATATAGAATAATAAATCATATTTTGTTGTTATGCCAAATTATTTCCTACAAGTTCGTGTTAAATTTTGCCAATTGTTAAATTACTCATGGTTACTAAATATTCTAAAATCACCAAGAAAAACAAAACATTATTTTTATAGCACAACTAACAGAACAAAAATAATTTTACATGCCCATTATTGTTAAAACTATATTTACAATGTACAGCTTTCATATTGCAAAAGAACGATAACCACTGCAAACCTATTAACTAAAATGTCATTATGCATTTAATTTTTGCAAGAGTAATTGCATTACCATAAGAAATAGCAATATGATACCTGATTTAATAAAATATAAGTTGGCAAAAGCTGGTAAGTAATAAAAAAAAAAAAACACTTTGTGATTAGGTTTATTGATTAACAATAATAATATCTTAACCGGATCCTGCACTGTTTATTTAAGTAAATTATAACGATCAGGTGCGCACACAAGGGAGATTCACGGGCTTGAGCCCCTCTCTAAACTAAAAAACCATGTGGTTTTACTCTTTACGTAGGTCATCACTTACATTTTGAAAAATAAAGTTTTGGCTGAACTGCTTTCGTCAGCATTTGTTGCCGAGTAATTTTTCGATTTTCCCCCCCTCCAAGAAAAAAATACTGGTTGCTAAAAAATAAACTGGTAAAATAATTAATCTATCTATCTTTTTCTTTGCTTTTGTTATTTAGCTCAAATTATTATTACAGAAAAAAATGATAAATTATTAAATACCCATATTATTCAACTGATCAAAAGGAAACAAAAATATATGCAAAGACCATAAATTATTTATTGTTTCATTGTATTTTTTTAATTCAGCACTCTCTTTGAATTATATAGACATGTAATTATTACCTTACGTAAACAAGCAGAATCCTTTTAAGTTTCTTTAATAAAAGGGATATATAATTCTAATCTCATTAACTCTACATAAGCTAGCGGCCTTGTGTTTGACGAGTATATACAGGTATAAAACAGTCAATAGTTGAATTCCATCTCGCTATTATTATAATATTTGTCGATCTCCCTACACTGTCTCGTGAATGCACTCATTTAAACCCAACCTTGGTTATCTTAGAATCTCTCTTTAGTATCTTCAGAACTACAAAAAAAAATTGTATGGGTCATTTGAAATCGTCATAAGAGTCACTGTCTGACCCGCTGGTCATTGGTTCGCCATCACTGATGTAGGCTATATTGCATGAAGATGAAGTTTACCACCCGAGCCGTAGGCGATAATTCAGATTCGAATTTTTTATAATTTTGAAATACAATCATTGGTCTGAAATTGGCAAAATTGTGTTTGTTTTCTGTGCAACAATCATTCAGGAAAAACTTTCCAACTCTAATAACGTCAATAAATGTACAAATGTACGTCTTTAGGTGTGCCTCGCACTTTAATAAAACAAAAAATCGTTAGTTGAATTTAAAAACATTTTATTTTAAAGATTTTCCTCATTTTTCTCAAAACTCTATATTATTCATGTAGTTGGTTTTTGCACCAGTCCCTTCAATTACACATTTACATTTATAAAAATTTTGCTTTATTTAATACTGCGAAAAAAGATATTCAAACCACTTGATATATGTAGCGTTTTATCAGTGTGGTGTTACAGACGTCAAAGTTATGATTCATACATTTCCAACTTCTAAAAATAGCCACAATTCAAATAGTGATTATCAAAATAAATATCAGAATTATTATCTTAAAATAAGACTTGCATAAAAAATACATTCATTATCAACGAACAATGATAAAAAAAAACCTTCTGGAAAAATTGCTGATAACAGTGCATTCCAATCTCAGTATTTGCAAAGGTGTATCCTTTCGATAACAGCTGTGACATAACACAATTTTGTTGACATAGTGACATTACGAGATTATTTGGGAGTCGAGAACACAAAGTGATTTTTTTATCAGCAGTCGGTTTCTTTTTTATCCTGTTTGCATTCAATAGTAAATTTCATTTGTTCACTCTCTGACGTCACAGAGGCCAATTGCTAGTGACATCTAGTAAATTAATAAATTGGAAATGTATCTTCTAACCAGTTATATGCGCTCTACACATATCAACTTTATATGATGTTGCAAAAATATAAATTAAATATGTTCAAATTTAAACTTCTTTCAATTTTTAAAAGCTTGTTCAGTATCTATTATTTTAAAGACAAGGAAGTTGAACACTAATTAACTGCGATGTCAATGTCAATTGTTAAAATGTATTGTGTTTTAAATTAATAGTTTTCTGTCATCACTGCAACACCTTTTTGAAAAAATTAAAAATTAACACAAATTGTTGTACGCATGTTACATATTTTAGTAAGTGGCGCGTCAACGAAATTTTCCGCCCGGGTGATAGACTTAATTTGCCGCCCCTACGTATGTCGACAATAAAACACAATAAAATTTTAAATGTATCTGTACAATCTCATATTTTTAAATCCATTTGAAAATTATTATTTGACTGTAAAAAATTGAAAAAAAAAAACTCACATTTTAAATAACTGTATTTTATTATATAATACTATAGTAAACATTTAGATAAAATATTATTATTATTATTAAACAACGATTGACGAGGATTTTTGCCGCCCCTGAAATTTGCCGCCCGTGTGCGGTGCACTCCTTGCACCCTCGGGTTGGCGCGCCCCTGATTTTAGTAACAAAGATTCTAAAGAAACGATGGAGTTGTTAAAGCAATCAAATCATTAGACGGGAGTTGTTTAAATTAAGTTTCAATTAAACCTAGAAAATATATTATAATAATGTTATGCATACTGCCCTGTTAAAGATACAGTGGCCTTGAAACGGACAGCGAACTTTGAACATTAAGTTACTCGAAAGTTCTAGAAATCTATGGAACGTTTTTTGATCCGCTTCAACTATAATCCATATAAACATGTTCATTTTGAATTAAAATTCATTTTCATTTCGAATTCAACATTTTAAGTATTAAATACTCTCGGCTGAGTCGACCCCTAAACTGTCTGCACAGTGACCGGGATTTGAACCCGCGTTCCTGTTCTCTCTAAGTAAACAACTTACCACGAAGCCGCAGTGATTCATAATTTTTCTGAAATATATATCCACTGAATGGATTGCCACTTTGGACATTAATTACAGAACCCGTTAAATGAACAAATAATGTGAATAAAGTTGGATATAGTGTTGACAGAACAATGTGAAACATATCATACAAATATTTATGTTAAATGTCATCATGTGCGAACGTATGTTTCTATTCACCGTTTCGTACAATAGCACAAAAAGAAAAACTGAAAAACTATTTGTTTTACAAGTTTAATATTCTGTCCCCCCCTGGCTTATTCATATACTAAAAATTAACTTAAGCCTCTTACACTATGACAAAAAATATCCCAATATTATAAAAAATAAATTCCAAGTCATAAAACAAAGATACGAGAATAGCAATTTTATATAAACTGATGCATCCAAGATTGGCGATAAAATAGGATCAGCTATAATTATGAATAACGAGACACACAAATACCATCTTCCAAATAAGGTCAAAATATATACCGCTGAAATGACCAGCATATGCTTTAGTCTAAAACACATAGATCAGCTAAATACAAACAATACCAGATACGTAATATGCTCAGATTCTCACAGTTCACTTTCAATCCGTATCAGCAATATTCCCAAAACATCCCCTTGTAAAATTTATCCAAGACCTTTTATTCCACCTCTCCCAAAAAAACCTGGAAATTATTTTTATATATGGTAGATACCGTCACATACTAGTATCACTGGAAATGAACAGGCTGATGATGCTGCTAAAGAGGCTACTAGCCTCGCAATAACCAAAGTAGCAATCTAGGCATATGACCTCAAAGCCCAAATAAAATCCGCTGTAAGAGATAAGCTTCGAACAATCCAGGACACAATTACCAAATAGCAGCCAGTAACTGGAAGACGAAGAGACCAAATAGTTTTAACAAGATTGAAGATTGGTCACACCAGAATTACGCACGACTTCCTATTTAAAAGAACTGATCCAACCATCTGCGAAAAATGCAATACAGCATTAAGTGTAGAGCACATCTTAATCCATTGTCAAAAATACCAGCTGGAACGGAATAACCACCAACTACCAACAAACATCGAAGGAATATTGGACGACATTAATACCCCAAAAATATTGTCATTTCTTCTTGATACTGATCTGATCAATAAAATATGATTGTATTAATATGCTATTAAATATTTACATTTGTCAATGTTATACGATCTGTTATTGTTAATTTATAATTATAAGAACATGAATTGTACATAACTGAACTGTAAAGTGCTAATACCTAGATAAGGTGAAGCACATTAAATTCAAATTAAAAAAATAAATAAATAAATAAATAAAAAAATCTGCTAACAAACTGCTAATCAAACCTTTTATTATTTTAAATGCAGAATTTGTTTAAGTGAGGTTAAAATTACATCCATTGTACGAGAAATGAGAGTATCAATGCTAAAAAATATTTAAAAAATTTAGTCTGAAAACTTGATATCAAAATGACAACTTTTCGTAAATATTTAATTAAAAACAAATGATAACTATTGGAGAAATTTCATATATTTAAATAAAATTGGTGTTTTCTTGGGTTTCGGTCGATATTAAAAAGCACAGTTAGTCAAATATTTAAAATTATTTTATTATTATTTGCTTACTAGTTTCGGTTTATTCAAAACAATTATCAAAGCCTAAAATTGAGTACAGATTTAATATAATATGTTGCACAAAATGAATAAATATTGTTGAACATTGTTACACTTATTTGCAAAAACATGATGTAAAAATGCAAAAAAAATATTATAATATAATTTAAAACATATTAATATTGTTAGATGTTAATTTAACGAAAAAAATAAAATAAAAAATTTCGTAGTTTTTACATTAGTGTTGTCAAAGGGGTGGAGTTTAAGCGGTTATTTTGGCATAAAATGTCCTATTCCAGTTTAAAGAAATTAGTTGTAGTTTTTGACTTTAGTCTGAACAAACAAAAATGGAGTTTTCGAAATATTATGTAGCAGCTAAACGAGAAAAGGTGGTGCGTTATCAGTTAATGAAAAAATCGTGGTATTAAATTGCTATAATGCAATAAGACACCTGTAAAAAAAGTGGATGATTATGTGGAAATTTGTTGAAAAATTATAGGTGTCAGGTGAAACATATAGATATAAAGTGTTAAGAACCTGCTACTTTTAGGGGCAGAAAAAAAAAAAGTCTCTGAAGACGATAAAAATAACATTTTTTTTCTGCCATTCCTAAGCATGAAAAATGTGAAGGGAAGCTAAATTTAGAATATTGTCAAATAATTATGTACGTAATTTATTATTATTAATACATTTAATTCCAAATAATATACGTTACTATTAAACCCAATGATAATTTCTGCGGGATAATTATGAGTACCAATGAGTGAGAGGATTACACCACAGGTTTCATTGTTAAAACCATGTAGCTTTAACCTCTTTCTGCCACTATTACAAAAAGGTCACGACACCAATTATTCAGAGTAAAAATGTACTAATATTTAAATGTTATTTGCAAGCCGCTGCTAAGAAAAAAATATTCATTACTACTGAACAAAATAAGGTTTTACAACTTCGGGTCATTTCTGAACGGAGAAAAAGCATTAATTGATATTTTCTCTTCAAATTGTACTATTCCGTGGTTAAAAAGATTGCATGAAGCCCAAGACCCATAAAATTTAAGTGGAATTATTATACCCATAATTTATATTTTTACATTATGCAGCGTTCTGCGATGTTGCTATGAAGGAATTGACAGTTTATTTGTCATTAATCACACTGCCAAAAATATACATAAGATGTATTTTACATCAAAAACTATAAATTATATTTACAATATCTAAAATATGCAATCTGGGCTAAACTTCCATATGGATCCTACGCTTCAGTTCCTAAGATTCTGCTTATAATTAAACTTTTTGTAATAAAAATTAGGTTACGATATACCTATATATGGAAGTTTTAACGCAATCTGAAACTCTATTCTATTATGTAATGACGATTGCTAAATAAGAATTCTAGAATTACTGACCATGTCTAACATCCAGTACCAAGTAAAACTAGTTTAAAATGTAAAAAACTACCGGCGCCGATTCATATCTAATAAATAATACATAATAATTACATCATAATTACAAAAGAACAAAGTACATGCGCAGATATTTTTAAACTTGTTTTAAAATCAAGATTCTTATATTAAATCAATAGCAGCCAACTCATCACATTTTCCGATTCTATGATTTTACAACAGTCAGATAAAAGTTGTTGAAATCCATTTTTGGAATTATCTGAATGCTGGTAAGTTTGAGAGCGAGATCCATTTTATGATATGATATTTGTGACTTGGTTACAATAGAATGAGAAAGTGGGAAGTGAAGAGAACCAGGAAAAAGATATGATGGGTGACAAACAGTAAATATATTGAAAATATTTTACATTTTGTTGACATTTATTGTGTAGAAGTAGGTTATTTTTATCAGATTTTATTCGTTAAGTGTAGAATATATTTTATAAAAATGATTTAGAATGTCAGTTAACATATTTTTTACTGAACAATTATTACAGCTTTAAAACAGTAAAAGCTCGATTCTTCGAAGTAATGTGAATCGGAGCTATTTCGCATAATCAAAAATTCGGATAATACAGACAGCGTAAGATTCTTATGGTACATACAAGTATAGGAATTATCGTAAATATAGCACCGCGTCGGTGCGTTATGGTCATTCGCATATAGATCACCAGATAGGTAAAATATATACAAAACAGCATTTATATGTGTTGTAGTGTATCCAAATGCAAGTACATACTACCAAATAAATTATATCATATTTGTAGGTAAATAATTATATTGCATTTTAAAATCATCTTAATATTTATATATTCCGTTCGGATAATACGGACAATCGGATACTCGGGGCACGGTTAATCTGATAATTCTATTGTATTCATGCTTAAACATATCAAGGTGTCGCGACACACCGGGTGGTAAGCACTGTAATAATAATAGGTTTCCAAAGCTCAGGTGGCATATTATATGAAGTAAGTTCTGTTTTTAAATATATGCTTATTTTAAATAGTAATAAAAATAACTGCGTATTTTTCAGTTATACTGATGCAAGATGCATTTATATATTGTTACAATAAAATATAAGATGAATTTGGTTGCGATTTTAAATAATTATTAAACTATTTAAACATTATCAATTATACATAGTTAATCTGTTCTAGGTATCCTCATGTAGTCCTGACTGATCCAGGTATTCGATTAACTAAATCACTCAGTTACCGTACTGTATCTCCGTCAGTATCTCCACTTGAGTTCAATCACTTGTATAACTTATTTTGTCTAAGTTAAATGCATGAAACTGACTTATTGACGGCCTTGACCGTCTCGTTTAACCAATCTAACTCAACCGCTTGAATAAGACCAACTCGACTAATTGTTTTTAATGATCCGCTAAGCTGCACTGCCTGAATAATAAATATCATTTCGGTCGCAGGCCAAAAACAACAAATCGAACAAAATATTTTTTAGTGCTTCTTAGGCCCGTGACCCTGCTGGGTTTGCGTCTGCTCAGCAACATTATCGGTGTTCCTACTTTCAAAATATGAGGGCGATAAAGTAATCCTGATGGGTTAAGAAAATTCAGGAATTTGACTGGATAGTGAATGGCATTTTGCTCATTTACAACTGTGTCGACAGACTTTTGTACAAAGTACGGGGGAGAGATTCAAAATGACCCAAAAACACTTTCCCAGTAAAAATTGTCGTAACTTTGAAACCTATGTTGTCGCTGATAATTTCAAGTAATTGCGTTAAGTATGATAATTTCACATTTCGTTTTACCAGCGCGTACAATTTTTACTATTTTTTTGGATCTAATGAACCGATTTTAATGAAACAAAACCGAAAACCTGATCAGACGATGTAGGTACAGTTAGCAAAAAAAAAAAAAAAAACTGCATGAGAATCAGAAACGTAGTTATCCAGTGAAAAGACATTCAGACAGCCAGAGAGACGTTGCTTTTTATATATATAGAGATAAAAATACATCTAAAATCCAAAGAAATTTCATAATTTGCGTTTAGATAATAATTAGCTGCTAAATGGTTAGTTTCTTCCGTTTTATATCTTTCAGACTTATTTTCTTCTTCGTAAAATTCGTAACTGGCATCTCTTAGTAAATTGAACACTTCTAACGTTTTCATAGAAATACAATATTCCCATATTATAAATAGAATCCACCACCTATGTGCATTATAAATTACCAGCATATGTTCAAGTCTGTAGCTCAGTAGGAGATCATCTCTAGAATAACTGTTGTTAAAAATAATTCTCGGTTGCAGAGGCGCGGTGGCGTTCAGATTTTTCAATGCACGAGACCTGAGACTGCAAGTTCTCTGAACCCAGTTACAAAGCATTCACTAACATACGCGTACGCAACCTGCATAAACTGTATTAATAGTACTACGTGCACTTGTGGAGGTACACACTGAAAATTGTAGACCAATTATGTCATGAGTATGCGGGAATCATATCTCGTTACAGGTGTCTGTAATTTAATTGTATAACCACTGGAGCAATTAAATACTTACAATTAATTGACCGTAATGTTGACAAGCAGTACAAGCAATAAAGTTACTTTATTAAATTAGTTAAAGAGAAATTGGGTAAAGATGCAAATATTGATGGACTCGTGGTTACGAACAATATTTCAAATAAATCGTTCAAAATAGATTTCCCCATAAGAAAAGTTGGGTTTTACAAGATAATTTAGATGTATACAGATTAGCTAGAACTGCTAAGCTCTTATATGCATTGTAAGTTTAAGCCTGTAGTTTAGTTAACATTGTTATTAAAGGTTACATTTACGGCCTAACTAGAATAATTCCTTATCACATTAAGCAATAGAATGTTGTCACTTTATCCGTTTTAATGTTAACGTCGGTTTAAGAAACTGTTCGTGGCTTATTTTCAAGCGATAACTTGTTTGTTCTTTCAATAATACCTTCATTATTTTAGCCATGCTTTTCCTAGGTATGATCAAAAAACCCTTTTAATTTCACTCTAGATGGAAGTAGGTGGATTAAAAGTTATCGAAATTTATGATTTTTAATATGTCACCACAATTTGTTATTACTACTAAATACCTACAAAACCGTGAAATGTGGGAAAATTCACACTTCAAACCATTTTTTAGGGTTTTGTAGGTATGACCAAAAAACCCTTATACCGTCATTTTGTCGTCTGTCTGTCTGTCTGTCTGTCTGTCTGTCTGTTCGGTAAAAATTGTAGCCAAACGGCTAAACCTAGAGAGTTGAAATTTGGCATGCTTGTACAACTTTTTGACCCGCACATAGGAAAAATACTAAAACATCTAAAAAGCATATCCCCCTAAAAATATAAACAAATATGTGCTCATAGAAAAAAAAAATATTTTTTTAAAATTCTGAGTAGGGTATCAAATGAAAGCCCTTAGTACGTGGATTAACGATCAAAATTTAATTTTTGCAAAATAAATTATTTTTAGATGTCCCACACCCTGTAGCCCAGATGGTTTAAACTAAAAATGTGAAAAAATTCTAAGTAATGTATATTGGTGTGAACCGGAATAGTACAACAGGAATTTTTGATCAGATTATGTTTTCGGAAAATAACGCATTTTTTGTGTTTTTTGGTTGACGATGCATACATGTTATACTCTTATAACACAGTAAGTTGATAAGCGTTTGGTGGTCTAGTGGCTCAGTTGCGCGACAACTACACAGGATCGTTATTCACTACACAGGTTCGTTCCTGGCTTGTGCAGTCAATTTTATTTTTTGTTTTTTTTTTCATATTTATTTTGTTTAAATTAATTTGTTAAAATTCTAGTTATATTTTAGCACATTTTGAATTTAATTTTCAAGAGCGTAAATTTAATAACCAATTGGAATTATATTTTCATTCTATGTGTCATTTATACGAAGCCAGAGGGGCGGAGCGTATGATTTAAGACAACCAATGAAAGCCATAGGCCCAATTTTCAAAATCTTAATGAACCTTGTTATATAAAAAAAATACTGCACTTATTTCGAAAAATAAATAATGATATTAGGTATTCGAATTAAAATTAACAAAAAAATATTTTAACATAAAATTGGTTTTTAAAGCTCTGAGATTAACAGAAGATAAATTATTTTAAAAAGATCGTTCATTTCGCCGTGGTTACTACAAAGCAAAATTTGTCCTACACACTCAGCATGCCGCCTTCACTTATTATATACCTGCGAAACCCTGCAATGTGTGAAAATTCACACTTCACATCAATTTTTTTAGTTTGCTATTACCAATTTCAAAATTTATGTTCGAACTTTTGTACACTTCTCTATTTACGATTGCTTACATCACCTATTATGTCTACTTATTATAACAATAACTATAACAAAATTTTAGCGAAACTTTGTGTTTCTAAAATAAATAATGTCCAAAAAACCCAATGGTTTTTATTTTATCAGTATCAAGTAATCTAACTAAGGGAAAAGGTTCTTAAATGAAAAGTTTCACAAGTTTGTGTATGATTCATAGTGACTGCAGTTTCGGTGTTCCATTATCAAAGCTACAATAATTATTATTGTACTATACATAAGTATTATCACATATATTCCCATTATTTTATTTTATAATCATAAAATAACTTCCCCTTCAATATCCAAAATGTCTTAGGTATCAGATGAAAGATATGTTGTAAAAAATTAAATTGTCCGCTAAATTTAGTCTACTCTAAAATTCCATATTAACATTCTTCATTTTCTTCATATTAATGTTACTTCATTAAAAGAATATAATCCAAAACATCATTCTTTCTTTGATTAAATTCGGCTGCATTAATAATTCGTTTCAATAATTGAATCTAGATATATTAAATAACTTACTCTCCTAATGATGTCGTGAAGCCGCACATCCGATTCGCAATGCAAATTGGCATTTTTTTGCCTGGGTAGCTAACGGTACAGTTTTTTTGCTGCGCAGTAGAGCCATTGTGTTAGCGAAGGAGTGAACCAATAGATTTATGTTTAAGAACGATTGTATGACCTGTTATTAAAGTTTCTAATTTAATAATACAGTTCATTCACTCGTGAGTAGGTGAATGAATACATAATAAGAGTATAATTATTGAGAATTAATACATAAATAATTTTATAATTACGTATTTAAAAAAATTGATCGCAAATTGAGAAGTTTTTTAGAAGTTAGAGTAATTAACACTATAGCTGACTAATGCCTATATTTATAAACGTTCATTACAATATAAAGCTTCGTTATATCAAAACGGATCAGAATTTTCTACAGAAAAATTCCGTAGAAACGGAGCGTTATAAAGTGATTCGAAAATTTCACCATTGTTTTAATTGATTTTCATCATTGTTTTGGCATAAGTGATGATTCAATTTTAACTCATTATTATCGTAATGTTGTTGAACTAATCACACAAAAGCTCTACGAGGTTTAATAAAAAAATATACAAACTGCACGTGTTACGCAATACCTAGTCAGTGAAGAGAGCAATTTGTTGATTGCCGTTGAGTTTTTTCACTAAGTTATTTCTGTTATTGTAATTCGGTATTATCTACCCCGGCGATTATTAAGATGGGCCTGATCAAAGAGGACCTGGCAAAACAGTGAGAGAAATACCTGAACTTTTGAAAAAAAAGAACATGCTCGAAGTCGGACTGCGTGTTTTAAGTGGTGTGCGAGTTTAAAGAAGGTAGAAATTCCATTAAATATGATGAGAAATAGGATTAGCCTTCAGATTCTAAAACCGATGAAAAGGTTATTCAGTTCTTATACTCAGGTTTCTCAATTAGTCTATACCAATCGACAAATGACTGTTACAGAGGTTGCAAAAGAAGGAGGAATACCAGACGGATCTTGTCAAAATATTTTGACCAATGTCGATAATCACAAGAATGTATTTACAAAGAGTGCGTTTCCCAGGAGTTGAGGACCTCTGGACTCAACTCCGTTATCGTATATGCGCCGAACAATGACGTAAAACCAATCGCAATGCAGTTTTCAGCTGCTTCTACTTCCGCTGCTTAGCAACCAAGCGACTGTTGGAATTCTGGTTTCTGTGCAGGTGACGTACGGGCCTCATCTCGTGAGCAAAGCATTCTACCTACATATACATATGTATTAAAAATTTGAAATTATATTATAGGTCGTCCGAAGAAGAGCCATATATAAAATTCTATATATTTTCTTTAATTATATAAAATAAAATAAGCAATGGAATAATCTGTAGCTTATTTTACTTTAAGATATCATGTTTCTTTTGTATGTGGTGTGAACATTAACAAAATATTTAGACAATGGCGATTAAAAATCTTAAAAGCTTTCTGAAACAAATTATATAATATTAATTTAGTAAAAATAAATAAAGATAATAGCCCGTCATTCATCATCACACCATGCATGTCAAGAGTTAACGACAGTTTATTTACAAAAACTAGCTAAATGATTCAAAAACAAAACGGATCGTTATCAAGACGAACCTATTTAGATCACACGGGTCCATGAACTATATATTATGAACGGACCGCCAGACATTTCACGGACATTCGGCCACGATAAACAAAATGAAATATTTATAATGCAGAAGGTGAAAATTCAGAACGAAGAAATAGGAACAGGAGATATTGCGAAACATATATAACACGTTTTAAATATAAAAATAGTAAATTAAAATTTTCTTCGAATTTGATTGAAATGAAACAACTGGTTGAAATTTTGAAATATTGAATTATTTGCTGTGACAGCATTATTAAGATTTATTTAAATCCTAGGGAATAGTTTATTAGATAACATTATAAAAATTGATACTCGTATTATCCAGACAGATATAGCTTCAATGAAAGATTAAATTGATCTTCGTCTAAAAATATTTCTTTAACAAATATCAAGAATGAAACTATAAAATTCGGAAAAACTCTCAACACAGGCACTGGAACTTTAATGTTTTAATGATAGAACTGATTTTAAGCAAAATTGAGAATAGGGAAGAATTGGGAACAAACCAGTGGAAGAAGCGATAGAAGGTCAAGTAATATGGTCATACGCAAAGGATACACGATGATATATAATAAAAATATGTATGAAGTCAGAGTATTTAAAAGACGACACCGCGGAAAACCTAAGGAAGAATGGAGTGATGAAATTAGGAAAGAGATAGAGAGAAGATAAATCTACTGGAATGAGGCAAGAAGTAGAAAAGAAGATGGGAAGAAATGGAAAATACTGTAACGAAGTTCTATCGTAAAAAAAAAGAGAAATTCAAGTGAAACTCAACCTGAGCTTAGTAAAGCCAAGTTTGGTAAAAATACATTGTAAAAGAGCATTTCGAGTACATACGGAAACAAAAACTTAAAATATATAATAAGATCACAAAACCTCATACACAGTTTTGAACACACTCAAATTTGGTCTTCCAAACAGTAATAGATACATAAGTGTGTCGCCAAGATGAACTGTAGTCTAGATAAAAATAATAATAATGATAATAATCAGCTACTCTGATTAGGACTACAAAAGTTCATAATTGAGTTTGATGAGGCAGATGAGGCCCTTCTGACTTGCTTCTAGAGATTCTATATGCTTCGGTTTTCTTGAGTGTTGAACCAAGATAACATGATGATGTGTATGTCTGGATACATAAGCAAAGTACAGCAGGAATATTTTTATGACAACCTTCTGAAATTCATACTGGAGTCAAAAAAGAAGATACCTAAGCAGTTAATTCTCGATACTGGAGATGGTTATAAAATACTCCCTAGATACTAACTATTGTGGTCAATAACTCGATTGGTATAACAATATATTTTGGTACACACTCGACACGAATATTATTTCACATAAGGTTGAACACGTAGTATATCTAAGCCTTTGAAAGAGTATACACTTCCAAATACCTAGGCACCATGATAAAGCAGGTAAATCCTTCCCGAGTATAGTACAAAGACCTAGTGGAACTTGGGACTTTGGTCTAAAAGCCATTACATTATACGCTTCTAATGATAAGACAATAATAAGTGATTTGAATCATGGATTAAGTCATGGATTATTTTCATTTTACTATCAAACTTAACTTTCAACTCTTAACTCTCAACATTATAACAAATTTCTCTACTTAATCTATCTTATATGAAATAAGTACATTGTTCCAACTGAAATTAAAAGTTACACAAAGACGCGTCTAGAAAACTTCTTTTTTTTGGCACAAAACTAAAACTAATTTATAAAATCTATTTTACTGGCACATTCTACATCAAAAGTTCCTTAATATGTGTGAAGTGAAGAGAGATACTTGGTCAAGTGTTAATTCACGTCATAAGTTACAATGAGTCGGTCAGTAGTGTGATTCTTTGATGATTCAAGGCCGTCGATGCTTGAGCCAATTATTATGTGATGCAACAAGAAGATATCACACTTGTGGGTGTTTTATTCCAAGCCTGCCAACCTATTAATTACATACATGTTTAGGAACATTTTACAATTATTCGTTGGTAATAGTTCCGATGTACAAGTGGTTAATTTATGGACTATAAATTTTGTGTTTGATAATTTAATTGCATACTTTTAATGATGTGAATCTGGAGTTTTTCAAAATAATATCATGATATTTAACTTAGTTAACCTTAGTTATGTAAACAACATATTTACTTAAATTGTTTATTTATTCTATACGCAGGATGCACTCTATGATAAATCACATATGCGCATAGTAACTATATGGTAACATTATGTAATTATAAAAAAATGTGTTGTTTTCATCTGATTAACACAAAATATGTACCAGAGAAAATTTTTTTAGAGGTGCAGCACACCTCGATTTGGATTTTGGCTTGGCTTGGCTTGCGACCCAAAGTTAGGTCGCCAAAAATTTCCATGGGTCGCGAGATAACTTTTTATATTAGCAGAAATACTTATTTTTTGCTCATTAGCATAAACATAGAGTAGTAGCAGGGGCGGACAATAGCCTAGGCAAACTAGGCAACTGCCTAGGGCCCGTATTTTTTTGGGGCCCGCAAGACGGTTTTATTATACATATTTTTTTTTAAATTTTATGATTTTTTTAACTAGTAAGACCCGCAATAATAACCTTTCCTAGGGCCCCGATTTTCCTTAGTCCGTCACTGAGTAGTAGTCTCACCAAGCAACCCACCAAGCCAATTAGCATAAGTATCCAGACAGTAGTCCCACCAAGTCGTAGTTTTCACTTGCGTACTGCTACTATATATTGGCCTTCCACTCCGAAGAATGGAGCATCAGATTCCTCAAAATCTTCTTTTATTGTTAAGAGGTTTATCTCGAAATCCTTTTTTTTTACTTATCAGGTTTCTCGAAATCCAATTTTTTATTTGTTAGTCAGGTTAATGGTGAAACCAAATGAAAAATCCAAAGAAATAAAGATATCCGAAAACTGTACTCAAAGTCAAGTTTCACACAAGAAATGAGGGGCAAGATTCTCGAATTCTATTATTTATTTCTTAGTCAGGTTTCACGAAATTCTTAATTTTGTTGTTGTTAATAAAACAGATATTTCGAGAATAGGTACAATTGGAACGGCCGGCGTAACGCAAGGGTCCCGCACTTTAAGGGTCCCGCAATCGCACAATACATAATGTAAAATGATTAATGAAGTACATAATTTCATAATTCACAGTCATAATTCAAGTGAGCGCTCACTATACCGCTCTGACAATGGATCGCCAAACTATAGGATTTAAATTTTTGGTTCGCGAGTAAAACAAAATGGGAAACACTGATCTAGACTGTCTAGACAAGGATTGGCTAAACCGGGTCTTGTAAGCCAGATGCGGCTTTTTGTCATGTAAAGTTAGTTAATTTTCAGCGTACAACAATCAGCGCGGCGCGAATAGTGTTCAAAGTGTGCCATGGAACCAAGTCCAGAGGTAGGTTAAATATGCTTTTTTAACGATCACTTAGATCCATTTTACTTCGTTTCTTGTAATCACTCGGCCCCGCTAAATTAAGCATTTTTTTTTTTTTTTTTGACAGAACCCATCTTAAAAAAATAACGCACCGGGCCTGACAGCAACGATAGCTATTTGCGAACTACGTCTTAGGCGGCTGGCAAAATTTTGTTCCCTGAATTTTCTTTTCCATGTGTGTAATATTTTTCCCCATCATGCGTTAAGCAAGTTTTGCCACGCCTGTCTAGACTGTCTGGCGTAATCTTCAGTAAACTAAACTTAATTATCTTAATGTAATTCTTAGTAATAAGGTAAAACGTTGCACACAAAAATGCAACGTTTTTGATTTAATTTTGTTCAGCCGAAATCATCCTTACTTTGTACTTATGTACGAAGTAATAAGTATACAAAAGTGCGCACGAGAGTGTACAATCTAAAATATTTAATTTCAAATATTGTAATATCGGACAGAATTTTAGGACAATTTAATTTCACCTAACCAGAAGGGACGATTTACTTACACAACATGTTATGGAAGTGACATCGATTTTTGTTTTATACTCAAAAACAGAGATTTTTACGAGTGTGAGTTGAAATTCAATTGTGTAATTTTATTTGGTTCAAACCTTTATATTATCCAATTGCAGCGTTAATTGTACAATCCGCTAAATAAAAATAAACGTTTTTTGACAACCGCACATTAACGTGAGTAATGAATGGAACAAAAAAACAAGTACACATTCATTAAATTTAAAAATAAATACATTTTTGTAAAGGAACCATCTTGTATTCTATTTTAAGTACAGTATAGCTTCGCTTTATTCTACATAAAACTTCTTTGGGAATGCCTTGACTTACTAATTGAACTTTATACATGCCTCTCAGCTTTTATCTCGCAAATCTTACTATGTAAATAAATCATTTTAATGTCAAAAGCGTTCTACCCTTTTCATTTTAACACCTTAGCACGTTAATTTATCAAAATTTTGTTACGCATTTTCTTAGCACATAATTTTATAATTTATTTTTATACAGGAAATGGAAATCTTGATAAAAACTACTGGAAAAGAAAAGCGCAGGCTAGGCTTGTTTGAAGGACCGTTCTGAGGAATTCCAAAATTCATACGGGGTTAGTAGCAGAGCCATAGCAACGCCCTGGCATCGGGGCAAGTGCCAGGGGCGCGAGGCCAGAGGGGCGCCATCGTACTTTTTTTTGTCATCCCTTGTATTTTAAAGTGAAGTCCTTTTTCGTTTGGTCATCACTTGTGTTTTAGAAGTGAGGACGTTTTTGTTTTTCGTCATCACTTGTATTTAAAAGTGAAGACTTTTTTTTGTCAAGAATTGTATTTTAGAAGTGAGAACGTTTTTTTTTTTAAGGTCATCACTTGTATTTTCACGTAAAAATAAAAATGTTGGCCTCCTTAAATAAAATGAAAAAATATGAAAAAGTGCGCTATTAGTTAAATTAATGTTAAATTAAGTGTCTACTTTAAGTAGGTATTTCCCGAGGGCGCTATTTTACGTATTTACCAAAGGCGCCAAAAACATTGCTACGGCTCTGGGTTGTAGAGCCAAGAAGAAAGAGAGGAAGCTTATGCGGCCAAAAGTAATTGCAATATGGAGATTTTTCATGTCTAGGTTTCTTAGACATACAATGTGTGTATGTGGGTAATCCTATGTATTATCTCTTAACGCGGTTCTTATAATTTCTTAAGATCTGATTACAAACCCTGGAGAATTAACTTAATATATCTCTTCTCGAAAAGTTGTACATCTAAAATGTGGTAGGAATTAACGTCAACAGGATTTTATTAACTGAATTGAACATGAATGAACAGTACTCAAAAACAGGTATATAATAATTGGAAATAATGAATGAAAATAACACAATAAATAAATAATTACAATGTAACACAATTAAGTACTGTGCCAAACTTTTACTTTTCGTATTTCCTAAATTATTACTTACTACGTATTAAGTAACATTAGTTTAAAACTGTCATCATGAAAATTATCAATGAAAGACACCAAACATTACAAAACTAATAAATTCTGTGTCATCAGCGTTATAAACAAAACATTTTTCTAAATATATAACAATCTAAGTTTAACTACCGTAACTATTAATTTTTTAGAGTAGCATTTATCCAATGATATCTCGAATTTGTATAGCAAATTATCGTGCCATACGGTATTTAATAAAAGGATGTACCTGTATAAAAAAACCGGAAACGTAGATATAAAATAACAATGTACGGATCAAAATTACTCATGCTATAGGAGATAAAAATTTAATAATATGTTGTTACATAATCGCAAAATAATTAACTTGCATTAACACCATATTAATCTTATATCGTTGTTTTAATTATTTAATTAATTTGTTTAGACTATACATGGAGTAAAAATAAAAATATTAGGATCCCTATCCTTAGGCGTATAAGAAGCAGAGTAGGTTTCTAGAATATATGGAGTAAGTTAGGCAAAAATGGCCCACACGGCTACTAATATGGACCATAGTGATATCTCCTGATAGGTCAAGAACAAGAATGTCTCATTTGAAAAGTGTTTATACCGGCACTTATCGTAATGGAACGGCACAAGTATTAAGAAACAATGGTAGTTGTTAGTGCATTTAGATGTTATTTTTTGGTAACTTTGGTAATTTATAAATTAGAAAATTTTATTTGAACACCCGTCGACCAGTGCGAAGTTCTCACAATCTCACAAAATAAGAAGGGGTCAGCTAAACAATGTACATATAAACAGGATAAATTAATCATGCTACTATATTTTATATCCTTATAATAATTTTATTTAATATCAATAAAATTAAAAATCAAGCTTCAAACTTGTTTTTTTATATTATTTGATAATTTTTTAATATAAACTGATAATTTAGTCGACGCACAACGCAATTGATTCTAAATATTTTCATCTCTCATCCTGTTTCGATTCTTCGATTTAACTATTTTAAATTTGGAGAAGAAAGATTCAGACACATGTAGACATCGCTGGTCTAAGTATTAATATTGATAGACTTGGAAAGACTTCACATTTAAAATGGGATGATAGAAGGCTTGTGAGTGAGGTTAAAAGTCAACCCAACTGACAATACTGACGGAAGAATTGATATTTTATTTTAACTGCTTGTATGTATATAATAGTATGAAAGTATAGGTGGTAATGAAGGAATTCTCCCAAATATTACGTAATTCGTGGTTGTCGCAAAGTGCGTTATGGATGTAAATATGTTACACCTGTCGCCACTAACTCATTTGTAAACTCCTTTCATTTGTGAGAGATGCGAACAGAGCTGTGTTGTCTTTACACCGTCTTGTGATGTGGACGCCTGTGGATAACCTCGCCGCGCCTGGCATCCGTCTGCATTTGGCAGCAAATCAGAATTGTCTTGTGATTTTCGCTTGTTAATTGATATGTTTATTAAAATTTTCAATTTGTCATAAAATATTGTTGAAGTTTATTGCCCAAGAATATATTTATACCCCAACAATTAGTACACAATTCGTTAAAATAAACCAAAATAAAAGACAGAATTCTCTGGAATATATAGATACAGTGCAAGCCGGTTATAACTCGGGTTTGAGGATGTGTATCCGACCTGCATTGTATTATAATCGCTGTATAACCGAATTGTTGAAAACTCTTGTGTTTTTATGAAAAACAAATTAATTTATTAAATTTTCTTTTAATTTATTTAGAAAACATAAAATTAAAATTAAAATAATCTCTGTTCACATATTACCAAATATATGCAGGTACGAAAAAACGACAATTTTGTCGGGCGTGTTATGACAAAAAAGGTATCAAAAAGTCCCGCGTTACAAAAGACGGGTTTAAAAAGGCTTCCACTGCATTTAAAAATGATAATTTCTTATAGAAAAAGTGTACCTAACGGGTGTTTTTTTTAGAGGTATAGAACTTTAAATTGCAATAAAACAACGATGGATTATTCGATTGACATGAATTTTTTTTTATTCGAAAGATAATCTTGTGGCATTACATTAAATCATACCAACAAGACGGCGCAACATGTCACACAGCCCGTGCCACAATCGATTTATTGAAAGACACGTTTGGTGACCGCCTAATTTCACGTTTTGGACCTGTGAATTGGCCTCCAAGATCTTGTGATTTAACACCGCTGGACTACTTTCTGTGGGGCTATGTAAAGTCATTGGTCTATGCGGATAAGCCACAAACGCTTGACCATTTGGAAGACAACATTCGCCGTGTTATTGCCGATATACGGCCACAAATGTTGGAAAAAGTCATCGAAAATTGGACGTCCAGATTGGACTACATCCGAGCCAGCCGTGGCGGTCATATGCCAGAAATCATATTTAAAATGTAATGCCACAAGATTATCTTTCGAATAAAAAAAAATTCATGTCAATCGAATAATCCATCGTTGTTTTATTGCAATTTAAAGTTCTATACCTCTAAAAAAAACACCCATTAGTACTGTAGTTCATACATATATGAACAATTTTTTTATTATTTTAACATTTTCATGTTAAAAATATATAACCACTATATCCAATGGCGGTCTGGCAAATTGTACCGGACTTGAAAAATTAGATAAAATCGGCCCAATGATTCAAGGATCAGTCCCGTTGGGATTGGCCTACCGGAAAAATGTCTGGTGCCACGATGGACCAGTCTGAAACTGACAATTTCTAACGATATTTCTGGCGAATAAGTTTTCCCTTCAAGAGTTCCGACTTCGTTGGCTATTAGTTTTCAGATTTTTAAGTCGACCCCTATGTGTTATAGTGTGTGGTATATTTTTTTGGTTCATTTTTTGGCACAAATCTCTTCAAAATAAAATTGTTTAAATTTTTTTTCTTTGACACATTATTTAAAAATTATAACAATTTGGATTTTATTATGATTATCATCATTATCTACTAGTCGAATTCGTTCACTGCTGAACATGTATATCTCGCCAGGGCTCAAAATGTCCCGGAGCAAACCGTAACGGTTTCCCTGTTCATAAAATTATGGAAAATATAGCTCCATTTCGTGAAACTACCAATTACTTACTGAATATATTGTTAAATACTATTTTTTTTTCAAGTCGCACAAAAATTTTGAATTGGCGTTCCAGTTCCAAAAAATTTCCATTTCAAACCTTATAGCTGCCCATTACATCCTCAAACCATTCTATTTTAGTCTATCAGTAGCCAATTTCCGACAATTCCCTGAATTATTTGGTTCCATCAATTTTTAGATACCATATATATTTTTTTTTATTTTAAATCGAAATATTCCATTGTATATTTGTACATGCATGCCAAATTTCAACTATAGGTCTGGTGGTTTGGCAACAAATTTTACCGTACAGACAGTCAGACAAACAAATGACGGCATTGATTATGAAACCCTAAAAATTATCACACTTAAATAAAATTGCAAATATCTTTCAGTTATAAAAGTTTGTTATTATTTATTATTTTGTATTCAGTTTTCACTTTACGATAAGTAGTGTGTTGTTGAAATATTATTTTCAATAATACACTTCAAAGAACTAAATAAATTTCCTAGCCACTTGTTTTAGATAAATCACGAAGTAATGTAATTATTAATAAACAATGATGATTTAAATGTTGCATATCTAAGTAGATAACAATTTCTGGTGAATGCCAGAATAGCTTTGTGAAGTGTGACATTTGATGAGTTCTTCGCATATTTTGGCCTTGACCACCCTCACATGATTTTAAAATATAGGATTATTTCTGGCAACAGGAACATTAATGTTTTGTAATATTCCCGTGACTACCTGTATCATTTTTAACATAAATAGATCTTAGTAAAACATACAAATATTTTAAATAAAGGATGTCACTTATTTAACTAATGATGGTCCAACTTAAATAACTGTCATATAAACAAAACGTTCATTCTAGCATTTAGTATTGCACTAAAATTTATTATGTAGTTTCTAATTAGTTTGCTTTGATGGTGTAATCTTTCGAATATACGGAGTGTTCGTTTTAAAACTGTACGAATATGAGAGAATAACAAAATAAGACGGTACGCAGAGGAGTTCATCCTGGATCAGTAAGATGGAAAATTCTTAAATCCAACGGAATTATTTAATTTTTCTAAAACGTAGTAAAAGTATCATTCTTGTTAATACTGGAATATAGAATCGTGTAAACTTAAAACACTGATAATAATACCTAAATTTAATAATTAGTTGACCTAAGTGCACTACCGGGTTATTAGTAGGTGATACCTTGTATGTATACATTTTCTTTATATTATACTATTATAATTATACTATTCTTTCATAAAAATAAGGTTAAGATAATTATAGGTTTAGTCATATAAAACTTTCGCTCACGACAACAACTAGTAATAATTCATTAGTAATTCTAATTCAATAACAAAACTTCAAATATTTAGAAAATTAGTAAAACAGTACAAGTGGCATTACAAATGGGTGATTTCGGGTGTGTAACTTCACTCATATTCTGTCTCTCAGAAGTTTCTTTCGTGCCTTCTCTTGTCCTTGCTGATACGAGTCTCAATGCTGGACTTGAATTTACGTTTTCAGTTTAATAATTCAAAAGTTAGATATCTCTGGCGAATACTAGCTATTACTGCCTATTACAGCCCACTTCTGTAGCTAGGCTAAAATAAATACTACGACAAAAATAGACTTGAACGAACAAACACAAATAAATTAGATAATTGATCCAAGAATGGAATAAATGTGGAGGGTCCTGGTAGAAAAGCTGCAAACAGATATAGTATACAAGATGTGATCAAGTAGTACGATGAAACTGTCACGGATCGTCCGAAAAGCATCACTATCCTAATAAGGCGCACACCCAGATTTTTTTCTTGGGAGTGATCTTAGAAGACAAAATTGTTTTATAGGAGAAATGATGGACCGGGATCCCCATTTTTATCGGGCCGAAAACATCCAAAAACCAAAAAGAACTTTACCTTTCAAATTCAAGTAATGACAAAAATAAGTCATCACTTATGAAATGCAAGTAATGCCAAAAAAGGTCATCATTTCCAAAATATAAGCGACAACCTAAAACAAGTCCTCGCTTTCAAAAGGCAAGTGATGACAAAAAAAAAGTTGAGGAGTTCTAAAATTCAAGTAAAAGTGAAAACTTAATTGTTCCTCTTATGCTCCCTAAAAACACGTGTGTTTTGAGAGCTTGGGGGTCAAGCCCCTGGGCCCTCCCCTGGGTGCACGCCTGATCCTAATCAAACCTAACAAAAGAATCAGCTGTGGCCACCGCTATCACAAAGTACTTATGTTACTTTAATTTATGCTGCTTTATCAAAAAAATTCTCAAATAAAAGTTGTTAGTTATTGCTTTTACAGCAACTGTTGTTAAATAATTTTTTTCGAAATATTTCTCTGTTGTAAAATATTCACAAAAATATTAAATCCGACACGAGTAAACTCGCATTTCTATTTAACCAATTTTTATCAAAAGTTGATCAACATTGATGTCAAAAGATTAAATATGAAGTTTCATAAAAATCCTTTTAGCCGAATTTGCTCTGCAGATGTACACGGATCGACAGACAGACCGACAGACAGACAGACAGACAGACAGACAGACAGACAGACAGACAGACAGACAGACAGACAGACAGAGAGACAGACAGACAGACAGACCTACAGACATCATGCTAAAAATAGCCAAAACGTTATGTAGGGACCTCAGTTCGTGGAGATCCATCAAAATCTTGAAATGTCAAAATCAGTAGAACATCTGTACTGGACTATCGATAATACTTCCCTATAATACCTAGCAAATTTCAATTTATTTCGTACAGTTAGTTAACGTTGATCTATCGTTTTGTAAAGACTAGTTTTCCAAGATTACGCTAAGAATGAAGTGGGAACTGCAAATTTCATAAGGTAAACTGCATAAAACATATTAAATATTTGGGTTTATTTATTGTGACACAATGTTGAACTTTAAGATAATTTACAAATAGTTTGCGCGAATCCGTAGTGGTTGGTTTTCAGCCGGTGACGAAAAAAGATCGGGACATACTTCATACAGCAAGGACCAAAGAATATATTGATATAGGTAGTGAAATTATACGATTTCGTAGGCTTGTATCGTCCTTGTATTCAGATACAAGGACGATTATGGAACGATGTATGCAGAAAAAATACGTATCCAAGCTTTTACCAAATCTCTGTAAAGATGACCAAGGCTTCACGGTATCTTTACGGAGATCGCGTTTTAAGTCGATTCCAGAGATCAAAGCAGCCACGACAACGTGGTTTAAAAGCGCTTACGAAAGAGGACCTCCGGTGGAGTTATGTGAAGTGGACGAAACGTTGGTGTAAGTGTGTGGAGAGCGAAGGAAAGTACTTTAAATGTAACTGACTGTAATACGCATTTTTCCTTGTATTTATTCATTTATTTACTTTGATATTCAATTATTTCTCCGCAATTTTAAGCCTCGTATACAATAATTCATAAGGAATGGATTTCAGGTCCACTGAGTACGAAGTAGCCGTACAATAAGTATTTATATTAGTTATTTTATATTATAGAAAACAAATTAATTTTAGATTTCAATTAAATAAAAATTGATGTGAAGTGTGAATTTTCACACATTTCAGGGTTTCGCAGGTATTTCGTAAGTGAATGATAATTATTTGGGATGCCAAAACAAATTTTATGTTAAAATATTTTTTTGTTAATTTTAATAGGAGTGCCTAATACCATTATTTAACTTTCTAAATATTAAAGAAGGAGGTTGTACGGGTTGCGGACAGCAATGAAAACCAATCAAATCAGCTGACAATTAATATGAGAAAGATGTGTGAGAGTGCATGTTGGAAAATATTATTTCCAACATGCATTTAATGCTCTTATCAGGTACGAATGTACTTTATTTATGGTCTGTATTTATTTTTATCTTTATTTTAATTTTATTTATTTTTATATTTATTTATTTTTATTTTTATTTTTACAAATTTTTTTATAATATTTTTTTATATAATTTTTTATATTTCATATACATTTATTTTATTTATTTATTCAGTTTCTACATTATACTTTCATTCACACTTTTATAATTATAATTTATTATTGTTACACTACATTCTACTGTTATATATACTTATATATCCTATTGTAGCTCCGATGAAGAATAAATCTTATTCGAAACTTGTCAGCTGATTTGATTGGTTTTCATTGCTGTCCGCAACCCGTACAACCTCCTTTTTTAATATTTATCTACGGACACGACTATTCCACATCCTTTCTAAATATGTGCAGTATTTCTTTTATATAGCAAGGTTCATTAAGATTTTGAAATTTGCGCCTATGGCTTCCATTGGTTGTTTTAAGTCATAAGCGCCGCCCCACTGATTTCGTATACATTCAAACATGGAATTAAATTATAATTTCAACAATTTAAAAATTAAATGCAACATTTGCCAAAAATAACTACAATTTTGAAAAAATAATTTAAACAAAATAAAAATGCAAAAAGAGAACAGAAAAAATTGGCTCCAGACCGGAAGCAAACCTTGGTTGTAACTTAGAGAGCGAGAAGGCTAACCATTACAGCGTACTGGTTTACTGTGTTACATAACGTATTAAATATTTACATCATCAACTAAAAATACACAAAAAAATGCGTTTTTTTCCGAAAACATAATCAAAAATTCCTGTTGTACTATTCCGGTTCACACCAATGCACATTACTTAAAAAAATTTCAGATTTTTAGTTTAAACCATCTGGACTACAGGGTCTGGGACAAAATATTTTTTGCACAACTTTGGCAAAAATCGCGTCAATATAATTTATTTTGCAAAAATAAAATTTTGATCGTTAATCCGTTAATACTCAAAATTTTAAAAAATATTTATTTTTTCGATGAGCACATATTTGTTTATATTTTTAGGGGAATATGTTTGTTAGATGTTTTAGTTTTTTTCATATGTGCGGGTCAAAGAGTTTCAACTCTCTAGGTTTAGCCGTTTGGCTACAATTTTCACCAAACAGACAGACAGACAGACGACAAAATGACGGTAAAGGGTTTTTTGGTCATACGTACAAAACCCTAAAAATTTAAATTTTAATGGGA
This sequence comes from Liopterus haemorrhoidalis, assembly GCA_963971575.1. Classification (NCBI taxonomy): domain Eukaryota; kingdom Metazoa; phylum Arthropoda; class Insecta; order Coleoptera; family Dytiscidae; genus Liopterus; species Liopterus haemorrhoidalis. The sequence continues at coordinate 25,179,968 of OZ020621.1, forward strand.
GTATAAGGTATTTTCTTATTCTGGAAAGAAAAGGGTTTTCTTTTTCATTGACGATCAGATCTGACTATCTATTCTATATCTGTATATGTTTATTTGTACTTATGATTTTCATATGCTAAATAAATAAAACGAACAGGGGTTTCTCTTATGCAAATACCTTCTGTTGATATAAGATTTTTAAATTTCGTAGCTAGAGAACAAATTTTTTATTTTAAATGTTTGGGCACTGTTTATATGATGTTATTTGTTCAAGATTAGTTTTAAAACAAACACCCGGTGAAACAGTTTAAATTTTCTAAATCTTACCTTTGGCAAAATACCTAGTTTCTAATATTTTAACATTTTCTATACTTTCGTAACAGCCGCAGACAATAAGTCTCACTATCTAGGAAATTTTGACATAACGAACTAATAAAACATGATTTAGTTAAAACTAAATTAACGTCCACGTGCCTAAAGTTCAAGTGCCAAAGTCAAACAATTATATACGTTAAAATTTATTAACCAAAATAAATGATTTCGACATGAACACTAATTTAAATTCTTAATTTTTACAACGAAAATAGTAACAGGAAATAGACATTTAAATGTATTCAAATATCCCCATGTGAATTCAGATGCAGGCTGAAACTAATGTTCTGTAACGGGGATTCATCTTTCAACTGCGCCCGCTGAGCCAAAAGTAGGCACAATATATTTATAAGATCAAAGTAACCCCAGACGTTTATAAACAGCTATAATCGGATTATTATTTTTTTTAATATAAAGTATATATTGGACAGAATAAATTTCAAAAAGAAATGGGTTTTAGTCACACCCTCAAAAATACAATTTAACAATTTATGTAAGCATATAATGCATGCATTAGACGGATCAGAATAACATATTTTTTCTAAACATACAGGGTCGAACTGCAGAAATGTTATAAGCCCATAAAAGCTTATAAAGTGTAAAAGATAGACCTATTTTTATTAATATTATTATTTTTGTTCTTCTTTAGTACTACGAGCCTATTGTACTATGAACAAGTGTGTAAGATAAACTAAACGCCAAATTATTTTCTTAGTTGTCACGAGCTCACTTTTTAACGAGTTAATGAAGGCTCTTTTTTAGCAAAATGGTTCAATCTTAAAAAATTACTATGTTTTAATATCTAGTTCCGCTTTAACCAGAGAAACATACTATAGTTAATGCATTTTTAGGGTTTTGTAGGTATGACCAAAAAACCCTTATACCGTCATTTTGTCATATGTCTGTCTGTCTGTTGGGTAAAAATTGTAGCCAAACGACCTAAACCTAGAAAGTTGAAATTTGGCATGCTTATACAACTCTTTGACCCGCACATAGGAAAAATACTAAAATATCTAAAAAACATATCTCCCTAAAAATATAAACAAATATGTGCTCAAAAAAATTATATATTTTTTTTAAATTCTGAGTAGGGTATCAAATGAAAGCCCTTAGTACGTGGATTAACTATAAAATTTTATTTTTGCAAAATAAATTATTTTGAAGCGATTTTTGACAAAATTGTGCAAAAAAATTTTTTTGTCCCACACCTGTAAAATATGGTTTAAAGTAAAAATCTAAAAAAAAAAATCTGAGTAATGTACATTGGTGTGAACCGAAATAGTAAAAAAGGAATTTTTGATCAGATTATGTTTTCGAAAAATATCGCATTTTTTGTGTGGATTGATTGACGACGTAAATATTTAATGTTATGTAAGATAGTAAACCAGTAAGCCTTCATGGTGTAGTGGTTGGACATCTCGCTTCCTAAGTTGGAAACTACGGTTCGCTTCCTGTTTCAATTTTATTTTTACTGTTTTTTTTTTATGCATTTTTATTTTGTTTAAATTATTTTGTCAAAATTCTAGTTATACTTTGGCAAATATTGCATTTAATTTTTAAAAGCGTAAATTTAATAACCATTGGGAAGTGTTGAAATTATAATTTAATTCTATGTTTCAATGTATACGAAACCAGAGGGGCGGAACTTATGACTTAAAACAACCAATGGAAGCCATAGGCGCAATTTTCAAAATCTTAATGAACCTTGCACATATTTAGAAACCTAAATAATGGTATTAGACATTCGAATTAAAATTAACAAAAAAATATTTTAACATAAAATTTGTTTTGGCATCCCAAATAATCATCAATCACTTACTAAATACCTGCGAAACCCTGACATGTGTGAAAATTCACACTTCGGATCAATTTTTAAAATATGGAGTATTTATTCATACACGAATTTGGTTACAGAATTTAAATTTATTTAAATGACATTATTTTTTTAACACTGAGCAGCAGACCTCCAAGCCTTCATTCACAGACCCCAGTTTCAGAATCACTGCATTAGTTTACTTTTTATTGCATATTCTGAGAGCACATAAATAGGCTTGGCAAAATACTGTTACAAAGTTTACAGTGAAATTCCACAAGCTGATTTAAGATATTTTAATTTTCTTTTAGTACATAATGACATAGAGGCATCTTAAACAAGACACACCAATCAGTTTTCAAAATGACCACTTCTGGCCGTTACACAGCGATTAAATCTCTGCGGCTACTCGTCAATAGAATTACGAAGGGTTTCTTGAAAAGATTTTTAATATTGTGAAGGTTTACAACCACCAGAACGACATGGCGTATGTTACAAGTTCACAAGAAGCTTGTGAGAAGGCCCCGATGATCCAGAGGAGCCATTGCCCTGCTTGAGTTATAGTTAGATGGGGTGGGAGCTATGACGGTACCATTAAACTTCATTTTTACGAGAAAGGGGTAAAAATTCGATCAAAGTCTACTAGACAACCGTGTTGAAGTCGATAGTTCAAGAACTGAACAACTTCCTCTTCTCTGGTCACCAATGGAACTTCCGTATTAATCGTACCAATATTCTGCGCCAGTCCATAATGCGAAGGCTGTACAGCAGTGACTTGAAAACAATATACCGGACTTTATTTCTCCTGCTGATTGTCCGCCTAGCAGATCTGGCCACAAATGGACTACTTGGACTACAAATTTTGGTCCACACTTCAGGACATGCCTTTCAAGAAGAAACACCCTAAATCGCTAGTCTAAAGCGCTCGTTGATGAAGACAGGGAGAGTTTTTCTGTAGAAACCCTTCGTAATTCTATGGAGGTGTGGCCGCAGAGACTTATCAAGCTGTGTATCGGAAGAAGTGGTCATCTATTAAATGCGTCTATGTATTAAATTAAAATTAAAATATCTTTAAGCATTTTGTGGAATTTCACAGAAAACTCTTTAACAGTATTTATGGCAAGACTGCGTTCACTTTTGTAAGGACAAACCAGATCTGGTATTTTGATTTCAGTGTATTACTGACTTTAAATGTCATTTAAAAAAATTGCTTACAGTATAAAAGAGACTTCAGATTTCTTGGTTACGATCATTATAATCAAGATATCTTTTTTCAATACAACATATGTCAAATGGTTTGATATTATTAAAGTGACATTTTTACATACCAACATGACATACTATTTCAAAGGTGCAAGCTATTGAAATCAAAATTTCCTTTTAGTTTGTTTTTAAAAAAGTGAACACACTATACGTACCAACTTTTAAATGGATATTTCATCAAAATTTTCATGTCACAAAAAATATACAAATTATAAAATTATTAACATGGTAACATTATTTGCTTACATTAATATGGATGGTATTATAAAAAAAATACAGTAATTTAACATTCACGGTACGACATATAAATATCTGCTGATACCAAAATACAGAATTAATCACCGAAAATGTCACCGTCCAATGAAAACTTGCCACTTTCCTTCATTATCCTGACAAACATAATTTTCTGTTTTTCCTAGAAAACAACCAAATGACAAATTGTACACGGTCTTCCGCAATGACAAACAAGTAAATCGTATCATTTATTACGCCAATAGTTCACCTGTTGACGTTTGTTTTGAATTTACGTAACTCAGCCTTGCATGGGTCGGTCATATATCATGCAATTATAGTTATGCAGAGCTGCAGAATAGCTCAGAATATACAGTTCCGGTCGCGTGTTAGAATCAGGCATGCGCAATTTGTGATATCAATGCAAAACATTACCTGTGTTTATTTTGCAAGAGAACGTGTTCTATACACGGGTTTATATTAAGCGGTGATAGAGATAATTCAGTTTATATCAGAGGTACTTCTACTGATTGCTTGTACACACTGACTATAATTCTGTTATAAAATTAAACTTTTATAACGTCCATTAAAAATAACACTGATAACACAACGCGAATATGGAAAATTCTCTGATTTATTAGTACATATTTTTGTTGCTGACGACTGTTATTAAAAATTGTAATAATTGTAATTGTACAAATAATTTTTTTAATACAATAATTAATGGTGTTATTCTGAATACAACTTGTTCACTTCAACGATACTGTAAATTTCCAAGGTAGACCAATTTTATAAAAATTCTGTAGGCTGTCTGTTAATATTCATCACCATCACATTTTCGCTGTTATCTCGACATCCGCCGGAGATAGCAGTGCGGTGTTATTTACATCGATGTTAAATTAAATGCTCTATCCAGAACACCATATATTTTCTACTGTAAATGTTAAGTTTCTGAAAATAAATTTTTACATCAAAATTAATGGCAAATAGAGAAGCCGAGATATCTTAATACAGAAGATATCCTAACAGGCAAAAACAGTGGCGTATTAAGGCGGTGGGATAGTTTCCTTTCAGTAGTCGCTGACTAGGCTACAGCCAGAGAACCCCAAATTATGTAATTAAAAAATATACTACAATTTTTTTTCTAAGAAAAGTTCGTAAACGCACTATGTAAACGAAGCAATCTTGAAAATACTTTCCTAACAATAACTTCGAAAGTATAATGGCAGAAATTGTGCATGTGAACTTTATAGACCCAGTTTTAACCCTCCGAATGTAATATAACCATTATATGCGAGTCAAATACAATATTTTATCTACAACTAATATAACTATATAGTTATATCATTAAAAAATAGTTAATCTAAGTTAAAAACAGGATTTTAAACGTCAATTGTAAAACTTCAGAACCTATGTCATCAATATGGCGTCATCAAGATGGCTTACTATCAGCTGATTGTAATCTACAACAATGTTTAAAATCCTATTATTCATTATTTTATTTATTCTTCATATTATTCTAATCATAAATATGGGCTGTGTGAGGCGGAAATAACCATCGTTGCCGAGCGCCCGATATTTTAATTACCTAACTAACTTACTAAATAAAAACTTGCAGTGCAAAAAAACGCTCATTATTCATGGCTAAGTACGCATGCGCGTCACATTATACCCTGCGTGCAATAAGAGCAGCTGTAAGTATTTACCTACAGTTATGTATTGTGTATTTTTACACAATTTAGATTTTTTACTAAAGCAAAATAATAGCTTATGGAGAAAAATCACGCATTTTTTTCCTATTTCATTCGTTCTTTAGCATATCTATTGTAATCGTTTTATTAAGGTATTTAAATAATATTTGAAGGATACCAGAACAAAATATATGCATGTTTATCTATTGCGCACAGCAAATAAAACATAATTACTGTGGAAAAAACGTTGAATTCAACACGTAGCACATTTTTCATTCTTTTCATTTTTAATATTAAGTAAAACATGAAGTTATATTTTTCTGAAATTGAACTTTTGTAAAATAGCATAAATATTGAATTTCATTTAAATATCAATCATTTTTTTTACGTTTATACCATCAAATTATATTTGGTTTATTATATTCTCGTACCAGTTACTTATATATGAAAAATATGATCCGTTTTTACTAGTAAAAAAATCAGCATCGACAAAATTTTCAACTAGGGTCCCCATACAAGCTTAATCCGTCACTGGCATGATCTGCGGGACGATTGCCTCAGAGATAGATACATACATAGCTGGTTCTTCTCATCTATTGAATGAGGGCCGGACAAACAAGAAATTCCTAGCCATAAGAATAAGATATAGAGGTATTTTTTACGAGTATGTAAAGCTGTCACGTAATGTATTTCTTATTGAAAATAAAGCAGTCAAGTGGTCATCGCAGAGTAGTTTTAACAAGACTAGTATTGTCTTTCTGTAACTTTGGCTAATTATTGCCGCCTGCTGTGCATAAATTGTATTTTAAATTATTAGTAAACTTTCTAGAACCCCGTTAGAAAATTGTTCTATTCAAAAATAAAAATCTTTTAAGATTGTTGTCGAACAGAAAAATTTCTTATCTTATTCAATTAAAGCAAAAATAACTTATTCAAATATCTTTGCCCGATTACTGCCAACAAATAAATGAATTTGATTTTGACAATTTCAAGAATGAGAATATTCCGTGACCTCATCTCATTAAAATGTAGGCTCATATATTTTCTTTCTAGAGATCAATCATAATGAGTTCAAATTGGATACTAAAATATTTAAATGACACACAATTTTTAAGTAAATATTTTTAAAAATCATGTTTGAAAAATCATGAGATGTGTCCTTAAATTAGTTCCAAGGGAATTCAGTCTTTAAATAACCCTGAACTTTCATAAAGTTTGTGAAGTTTGCACAGTAAATTCGAGGAAAGTTTTCCTAGGTTTTTCATCGAGCATATTTGCCGGATATATTCAAATGGTAAATTAGACAGGTCTCTGTTAACATAACAATGCAGCGACAGGCCTTTTCAGGTATTTTATAAAAATAAACTTTTAAGTAAAGGAAAAAATAATGGCAGTTGTCTAGCGACAGAATATGTTTAAGTTACCCTAGATTCATATTTCAAGTCCAAGTCCATTTTAAAGCCCATTTAAAATGGACTATTTATACTCATTTTACTTAAAAATGAGTTAAAAGATAGATGCTCTAAGTTAGAACTTGAAAGAGAGTAGAAGAAGGATTTGGAAAATACAAAGCCATGGTCGCACCGCGGCAGATATATTTTTTTAATTGTAAGATCGAAGGTATTAGGTTATTGCAAATAAAAAAGACCGGATTTTGTCCTGAAGTTATCGAATTGTGAAAAAAGTACGACTGAAATTGTCCCTTTGCTTGTGTCAAATTAATCTGTAACATCTCCTGCTTTATCTAAAGGATCTAGATGAGTCTGATCAACCCAAGTTGTACAAGGGTTGGCAAAATTACTCAACATATACTTTTCAACCATTTCCGACACCTTCAGAACAATGACAAAGTGAAAATACTCGAAAAATTTATTCCACACGGACTGACAAAATAGGACAAATAAGACTTGTGTGTGTTGTTAATCGTAACATAAGTGAATAATTCTTGGATTGGGTTATAATCTGCGATGAAAACTGGTTTCTATACGATAATGGATAACGTTCTGCTCAATGATTTGATCAAGATGAAGCACCAAAACATACGCTATAGCCAATCCATCACTCAAAGAAGGTTATGATCACGTTTTGGTGGTCTGCATCTGCTGATCCACTACTACCTCAAATAAAGCGAAACCAATAAAGCGGAGAAGTATTATTGTGGACTTGAGATTATGCACCAAAAGCCGTCTCTAAAATATCTGGAATTAGTCAACGAAAGATACCCAATCTTCTTCATAACAACGCTCGGCCCCACATTCCACAAATCACCGCGCGAGGCGTGTTTAAACTGTCACCCGGAAACCGGCCACGCGGATTTAGCGGCCTTTTGGTTTTTTATTTCTTTTACTTTTTGCTCATCACTTCATTTAGATAGCCTTTTTTTTCTGTCCGAACCCGTCCTCCCCCAAATTATACACCGGCCCTGCGTATAGGAATCAAACCAGTTGCAGTACGAAACTCTTTCTTACCTTATTCACCGAACTCACACCTCCTAATTACCATTTTTACATGGGATTAAAAACATTAGTAAGGGATTCGTAATCCCGTATCTCGTTCGCAAAGGTGAAAGGAATCAGAACGTGTATATTTTAGTTAATACAGTTTATTTATAATTTTTTTAAAATTTTTATGTGGACCTGTGGACCTGAGTTTTAATTGTCTCTCAAATCGGCCATTTCATACGCAACAACCTAATATCATAGAACATTGCTGTAATGAATCTCTTAGATCATCTTAACAAAACGATTAAAAATTCGGAGGTCAATCCATTATGCATTTAATATCATTTGTTATCCAGGAAATATTTTAAAAATAAATAAAATAATAGGTTCCCAATGCCTAGATGGGCGTATAAGAGGCGGAGAAGGTAAGTTCTCTGTTTCTAGACCGCCGGTCATAGATATGAAAGCCATGTGGTCAGTGTGACTTTTCGACCGGTCCTATTATCCCTGAATGAACAGGTAGTCATTTAAAAGTATTAAATACTTGAGACTGAGTCGACCTCAGAGCTGTCTGTACAATATCGGAACATAAAAATCCGAAGGAGGCAGGAGGTATCGAACCAGCGTCCCTGTGCTCGGTAGGCAACCGTCTTATCACGAAGCCACGGCAACTCCAGGAAATATTTTAGGGTTTCAAAATTATTAGAATTGTGCAATGTTTTCTTTGTCTTTTTTAAAATTTGTCTGATAATAGAAAACTGTAATACATTTAAATGTCATTTCTTAGAATACTGTAATACTCTGTATATAAACGTTCTTTCAACTTAGAATCGGGGTAGATAGATAGATAGTTTCAGTTCGATTCGCGAATAGCATACAGTAACTGAATTCTTGAGGGATACTTTCGGTCGATTATCCGGTGATCTATAAGATTCGTTCTAGCCTAACGTTAAACTATATTAAACTTTTACTTATCAAATATATTTTAATTGTATATTTTGTGTTAATAAACTTAAACTAAATTCTGAACCGACTTTTATTAACGATTCAGATCAACAACGTCCCATCAAAGCACGTCCGTTGCTTCGTAAGTACCAAAAAATATAAATGAATTCACCTATCACAATGTTGCACCCTGGACAAAACTCACGCCTCACACTCGAATCCCTAATTCTGAAATCTCATATTAGTGTGAAATTATCATTTTACATACTAGTTTTGGCTTTGATTACAAAATTGTCTTCGGATACTGGCCCCCGGTTTACAAGTCCCTTCTGTTCGGCACAAAGGCTGACAATAGTGTGATTATGCCACATCGGAGGCTGGATGGACGTTAAATCATCATTATATAAATTAAACAGTAAGCATTTCGATATGCTTACGGTATACCATAAGCTCGCTACATATTTGATGGTAGCAAAGTGATGCATAAATCGGAAAACCACTGGCCTGCTATCTACCAAAAGGCGCCGTTCAAAATTAACACACTAGGCGCCACGGCACTATGGCACACTCATAGTTGTAAATAGGTTTTATTTATTTTAATGTATTAAAACTTGAATGGCTCAGACAAAAAACAAATGAAATTCACTTTTTTATAATCATTATATTACAAACATTTTTTATTGCAACGATAAAAGTAACGAACGCTAATAATTGTCTTGCAGTGTGTGCCAATTTTTTTTTTATGACATAATACTTATGACTCAAACAATGGATCATAACCACATATCAAAGCGTGTTGCTAATTTTAACTATGCCTAACTCATAACTAATTAGGTAGTCAAAATGTATCCACTTAACAGAAATGCAATCAAATAATATCAGCGATAATAGACTTCTTTCAATTCTTTTTATCTAAGATATAAATATTAATATTCGGTATTCAGTAAACAAAGTTTATTTTTAGTAACGTCACTAGCTTAGGCAAAGTCACGTATAATAGAGCGTTGGTTTGCGTGCTGTTTAGTTAGGAATTCACGGTCAAAATATTTAGCGCCCGGAAATAAGCTTTGATAGTATTACATGGAATACTCCAACATAATATATGTTACGTATTACTGATTTTCGGCTAATGAGGTTTCATTCAATTTTTTTGACATTGAGAGATAGGTTAAGTAAGTTTGTTTAAATTAAACAAAATTCGTTACACTACCCATTACAGTTTCACTTAAAAGAGAATATCAGTAACTTAATTAATTAAATATTTTAAAGTAAAAAAAAAAAATTGGAAATGTGTACCTAATAAGTTATCACATAAAGAATCAAATGATACTGAAATTACAGTTAAAAAATATCATTATACGTAAAATTTAAAAGTTTGATTAGTAAAATGTTACATAATATAGTGCCGAAGCCTAAATATTGGCAAAATACACAAGTAAGATAGGTTGAGAAGATCAGCAATATAGAAGTCCTAAATACCATGAATATAAAATTTCAGTTAATGTACCAGATCAAAAAGTGAAGATATTATAATTCAACCGATAATCTATGGCAGATCAGCTCTAAAGCTTCATAATGGATACATAGCACATATATAACATAAGAATCACAAGGCTGTTTTTATTATGTTTATCAGAAATAGATGTTCAGATCAGTGACACCGATTTGTATTCAACTCTGTGCACATGCTATTCTGCCTCTATTAAATATGAGGCTTAAAGCTGGATTAAGAGTCAACATAGCGTACCTTAGCATAGCGTAACATAAGATAGCGTACTTTAATTTACCTATGAAAAAAGAAAACGATTCAACGTTATGTTATGTTTCTTACGTATTTGACAGTTCTCTAATAGATGTAGATTTAATTGAATTTGGTGCTGTTATTTATTATATGTTGGTAGTTATTTTATCTGCAGCAGCATTAGTATAATAAAAGAGAATTTACTTGAGAGATTGATCGATTGAGAACCGATAAAGAAATATATATATCTATTTCACACAGTTTTACGTAAGATGTCAAAAACGTATTTCTGCTTCTTACTGTAACGTACGTTCATAATTTTTGTCTTTTTTTTGTTATATTATAATATGGTAACTTCAACGTATGTCCCTTTGTATACACGCGCGCGCATTCAGCTCTGGGCGGTCGCTAATGGTCTTTCCTTATCTATGAGTGAAACAAATTGTATCTCTTTCTCTATTTCTAGCATTTGTCTGTGAACAAATGATATGTCTCTATTCAAAAATTCAAAAATTCATATTTTATTGCTATAGTTCTCTCCCATTGAACCATATGCTTTAATTAACCGTCATCTATCAACTAAAGTCTCCTTTACTATAGGCAGAAAATTTACAGAACAACTTAGATTACTCTAGATTGTAAGTTGCACAAATTATATAGGTTATAATCAAAGATGCACCGAAGCTTCGGTTTCGCTTTGGTATTCGGCGTATTTTTTTAATATTCGGCTTCGGTCGAAGCAGTAGCAATATTTGGTATTTGGCCGGCCGAAGCGAAAATTCTTTAGAAATTAATAGAAAGAAGAAATTAATAGGAGTATTGATACTATATTTGAAAATAAATAGTAGTATTATATTATTTTTACGATGTTTATCCAAGGTTTAAGCTAGCATTTTCCAAGCCGAATAAAATTGATATGAATTATGCTAAAAATATTCTAGTCAATGAAAGGTCTGAATTTGAATCGGATGATAGTGATGAAGATAACGCGCCTCTATCAAAAGTGATGAAAATATCTAAAAATAATCAAGAAGAAATACAAAATACCAGTCTATTATTGCAATGTTTTGACGACATCGATTCATCACTATGCCAAAATGAAAATAAGCCGTAGAAAAACATTAATAAGGAGATCAGTATATATTTTGATAAGCAATTATTAAAAAGAACCAATGACCCGTTATTGTAGTGGAAATAATGGAAATCTACGTTACCCATTTTAAGTAAAATGGCAAGAAAATTTATTTCAGCACCAGCTACTAGCGTATATAGGGAGAGAATTTTTCAGAGGCTGGGAATATTTATGAAGAAACGAGAAGTAGGATGCTTCCAAAACATGCCGAACAATTACTTTTCATACATTATAATTTAGCTAAACTTAATTTCGATTATTAAATTTGCAATAATTATTCTTTATTATTATAAGATATTCGATGTAATTTTATTTGGCTAAAATAAATATATTTTTGGGTAAATTGTCCGGACTTTAAATTTTAATGTTTTACCTACAAAATTACATATGTTTCGGTCGAATATTCGGCTCTTCGGCGAAAATGTCAACCGAATATTCGGTTATCCGGCTCAACAATGCTTCGGTCCATCTTTAATTATAATCCTAACAAGAACCGACAGATCCTATGCTGAAGGCGCATGTGCCAGTCCACAACACATATAAGTTAACGTAAGAATATAAAATATGGTTATATTTTATGTAAGCCTTTTCTTACAAATGTCATGTCATGTTATCCCATGCTATGTAATGTAATATGCATTAAAATACTGACATCCATACGTTAATAGTTTACGTAAATTTTGGTATGCTATGCTAGTAAGAAGTTGAAGCAGCGCTCAGGAAACTTAAAAATGGCAAGGCTCCGGGCATTGACGGCTTAACTGCCGAAATGTGGAACATCATGCAAGACGATTGTCTTCCAACAATGCACGAACTATGTCAAAACATATGGAAAACATGCAGTTGGCCAGCTGATTGGACTACATCAGTAGTTATTCCACTACATAAAAAAGGATCTACAACAAACTTCAATAACTACCGTCTCATAGCTCTTCTGTCACCTGCAAGTAAAATCATGTTGTACATTATTCGATCCAGACTGCTACCATTTACATTTTGCCAAATCGCCCCAGAGCAAACCAGTTTTGTGATAGGACGTGGTGCTCGCGAACAAATATTAAATATAAGACTCTTGATTGAAAAGGCAAGAGAGTAGGTATTATGTACCGATGTATCTATATTTTATCGACTACGAGAAGGCATTCGATAACGTTCGTTGGGCAAAACTATGGCACTTTCTATTAGATATGGGTGTCCCCCTCCATCTCACTAATATTTTTATTTTATTTTTATTTTTATTTTTTATTATGATATAAAACAACTCTACGAACAGAGCCATGCTGTCATGAAGGTAGACAACACCATATCACGGAAATGTCCAATACGAAAAGGTGTTCGTCAGGGTTGTGTACTATCGCCACTGTTGTACAATATTTATAGCGAACATCTTATGAGATCTGTATTAGATGGACGGACTGGTGGCATCTCTATAGGTGGACAAAAAATTTCGAATCTTCGCTTCGCCGATCTTGTAGATCTCTTGGACAAACTGAAGACTACTAGTGCAGATTACGGGTTGAAAATAAACTGCAACAAAACTAAAATTATGATCGTTGATCGTGCCAACGAGTCTATGGGAAAACCCTATAGAATTGCCGATTGGGAAGTTGTTGACAGTATGATATATTTAGGCTCTCTTATCCATATTTCAGGTACATGTGAATATGAAATACGCTGCCGCATCCAAATGTGCACTGGTAACCTCCTTAGTCTTCTCTGTTTTTTATTACGCCTCTGAAACATGGGTTATCAGAGCAGCAGATAGGCGTCGCATAGACGCATTTGAAATGTGGTGTTGGCGCCGCATGTTACGAATACCATGGACAGCTAAGCGTACTAACATATCAGTTCTTAGAGAAATAAATCCTACCCAACGTCTTTCAAGTCTAACCTCTGCACGAATACTGAAATTCTTTGGGCATATGACCCGCCACAATAATTTGGAAAAACTTATCGTACAGGGGAAACCAGATGAAAAGCGCCGCCGCGGTAGATCGCCTACTGGATGGACCGACCTTGTATCCGATCTCACAGGAACGTTACGTCTTGTGACAGCTGTTAGGGATGCTGAAGTTAGTCCGAAGAACATTAAATGAAGATAACACATAATCATGTGATCACTACACATCGTTCACGATGTTAGATTAAGAAGAAGATGCTAATATGTTGACTCTGAATTCAGCTTAAAGCCTCATTTATAATAAATCCTTAGCACAAGTGCATGGCAATGGTTATAATAATACTACTATGAAAATAAAATCGCACCTTAAAAATAAACAAAATAAAGTGAATAAATAAAAAGCACAAAGGTAAACGAAAATTGTTAATTCATAAAACAGTAAATACCATTAGAACGTAAAATATCTAACGGATATTTTCGCCGGAAATTACAAATTAAAAACAAATTCTTTTTAGTCAATTATTAGTTTACACATACGCAGAAACAGTTTTGCTTCATTTACCTACTACATTACCTCCTCCCGTCCTAGCATAAAATAATAATTTATGTGAGTTTTGAACTTGTTCCCCATTTAAATCGACGCCCATAGGAAACGGCGGGAAAAGAAGGGGGAAAGAGAACTGGTTTTTATATTACAACCTAACCTAACTATCTTCTAACCCAATATCCCTCTTTACCTATTAAAAATTCTCCATAAATAAAATTAATTCACTGCCAAAATTTTTAAATATCGTAAAAACTAAATAAAAATCCCATTATAACCGTTTGTTTTGTGTGAATAAATCTAAATTTAGAACATTGACCACATAATTTCTTTATACTACAAACCTATTCCGGAAATAACGAATCCACAAAAAGTTTTCCTGAATCATTTAAGTGGAATTCAGTTTTTTGCACGTCTGCTTACAAAAACACAGAACTGTCAACAAAAGACAGGATTTGGAATTTCATATTTCATTAAATCTAAAAGTTTAACGAATAAATGTTTTTACATATTTTCTGCTTCAATAGAATAACTACTTTATTAATCGATTGAAAAAAAATATACTGAGTTCAAAAAAAAAAAATTACATAAGGGTTGGCTATGGAAAAATAAAAATAATGTCTACTGCAAGCTTTAGACTTAATGAACTCTCATCAATGTTGTTGTCATAAGATATTTATTGTTATATAAAGCTTGCATTATATAGACATTATCTTATATTTCCATAGCCAACCCTTGTGTAATTTCTTTTTGAACTCATGGCATAATACAGCAACTGCATATTTTTTTTTTTTGCTTTATACTATTTTAAGTTATCAGCATGTTAATCAGTAGTGAATAAGGCAATTAACTACTGTTATTATTGGTGTTTGACTACTTGGCAAAGTACTTTTGAAGGTACTTGCGTCATTTAGTATACATACAAGTAAGTTTATTTGCAAACCTGTTAATTGTTAGATTGACGCATATTCAAATTTGGACCACACTCAAGTTTATATTCAACCTCTTCCGGGAAAATAAAACATAATATTTACAATAATACTCTATGCAAGCCACCTGTTCATAGATAACAAAATATATGTTGCTACTTTAAAGTAAATTTCAAATTTTCTTTACTTTTTTTATGTTTATTCTTGATTTTTTATTGCTAAATTTATATTAACCGAAAGATGTGTGGGATAATAATACGCATGTTAAAGAAGAAAACAAAGACAAAATTTAATAAAACAATGGTCGTTGTTAGGCATACAACTGAGCGATATTTTGCAGGACTTCCCGATTCCGCTTTTTATAGAAGCGTCCTATTTTCCATAAAATGTAAAATAAATAATATAAACTACTAGCGGGTGTACTTGTGCTTCGCTACGGCATTTCACTACTTTAATTCCAAGAAAGTGGTACATAACAATCATAGAGTTAAATATATAAAACGTTAGGTATAGTAATTTTAACTACCGTGTGGCAGGGGAGAATAAATAACTACCTAGCACTGCCATCTTATGACAAATTCCACAACTCTCAACATATCTGCATTTCGGACTTCTCTTTACCCTGTGATAACTCCTATATTATTCTTTGATGTATAGTGTTAAGTACATTATGATTCTACGTGAAATAGTCTAATTTATTATTCTAAAATAAATGATACATCACTACAAAACACCGATGTTATGCACCCACAAACTTTATAATACAAAAACTATTACGTTTAAAAACGGAAAATTGCCCAATATCTCTTAAGGTTTAGCCTACGTAATCAATTCAACTGCACGGAGAGTGCGAAACTGATGGTTTACCCCCATAATGCCTCCTATGGGGACATGGACGAAGTTGAAACCCTCACTAAAACCTTCCTCAGATTATTTTACCCCCTTTACAAAATCCAATCGTTTGGCTTTGCATAAAGAACAGACAAACAAACAGAAATTGATTTTTATATATAAGAAGATAATAATAAATCTAACTATCATTCATTAACTAGAATAAGATAAATGTGTATAGAAAGTTTAAATAAAATACATTTCCATTTGCATCTTTATACAGTGGACCCTCGAACTTCGAACGGTTTGATGTTCGAATAACTTAAAACTCGAACAGAGAATCACGTGGATTCCAGATGAAAGAAGGGTAATTCGCCTTCCAGTGAACAGTAATATCTCTCCAACTATCATTAGTGATTGATTATTAGTCAGTATTTTTTTTTTTTTTTATGTATGTACTATAATAATAATAATAATAATAATAATACTTTTATATACCATACAATACCAATAACACATTACATAAATATTATAGTTTAGTAAATATGACACATAAATACAAATGGAAACCACATGAGTTAACAAAATAGTTTTACATATGAGCTATTTCAATTTTCAACCATTTTAGCGGAACTAGCAGGAATTTTCATTTTCTCAAATTGTCATGAGCTTTCTTTTTAAGGTTTGAAGTTGGCTTTTGCTAAACAAAATGATAAAAAGTCTCATTTAATCGGTAAAATTTATTTACCATTATATACAGAGGAACTACCCCAACTCAAAATGTCATAGCACATGGATACGTGAAACATTCCAAAGTACGCAGCTCTGAGTACATCTGAAGAAACCATATCCTTAAGCTTTTTCATTATATAATGCAAACTATAAATAATAAAATAAAATATATATTATAAATAAAAATATTAATTGAAATTAACCATAAGTCGAACAATTTGCAAATCTGGAACGGATATAGTTTGAAATTCGTCTCATTGTACTAAAAATTTTGATTTTTATATTTTACAAGCCTGTGGCCGCAAGCATTATATTGCTTGTACTGGCTGTTTGATGGCTCTTTGGACGTAAGTTCAACTCCTGCCAACGTCAAATTATTTTTGTACAAAAAATATTTATACAAATTACTGGTTCTGCTTAGCCGTTCGCAACTGCCTATAAACTGTAGGTGCATTTTTGTATATACTAAAAAATAGACGTTATACTGACCATGTTACTCTAGAATGTACATAGTCATGAAACCTGGAAACAGAATGTCTAGTTTCACCTCGGGCTATCGCGCTAATGATGAATAGATTTTACAGGAACTACTACCGTATTGCCCTGTATTCAGCTGAACTAATCATGTTCTAAATTTATATTAAGTTTTACACTCTGGTTAAATTCAATTACCTAATATTTACAAGATCGTCTATTAAGTTACTGATAGCCAGTGACGGATTATCGCCTTAGACAAAAAAGACATTTGTCTTGGGCCCGGATTTGGGTGGTGAGGACCTTTTTTTTTTTGCTTTTCACTTGGATTTGGGAGGTGAAGTCCTTTTTTTTGCTCTTCACTTGGATTTGGGAGGTGAAGTTCTTTTTTTTTTTTTTGCTCTTCACTTGGTTTTGGGAGGTAAGAACCTTTTTTTGTTTTTTTAAAAAAACATTGTTGAGGGCCCGTAAATCAAATGTCTTGGGCCCGGCGAAGGCTTAGTCCGGCACTGCTGATAGCCACAAACTTGTTTGGAAAGTTCATGTATTTGTCAAATGAGATACCTACAAGCAATTTTTAGCTAATTAATATTTCTACGTCAATTTAATTTTATCACTTATTGTAACCTAAATCAAATAAAAATATATTCACAACGTGTACTAAAAATGTGCAAAAAAAGTTTCGCCAATTACAGAACATGTTGTTGCCAAATACTGAACATTAAAATGCAGGACATAAAGTACCTACCTCACGTGATATGGTGGACTTGCTAACAATAATATCAATGTAACTCCGCCATGTTACTGATAACTACAACTCAAGTTATGTATTCAGGAGACTCCCTTGAGATTGTTTGAATTTATGGTAATGAGAGCCGTGTACGTTATTAAACTATGCGGGTAGCAACAGATCTGTGTCTTGGTTAAATTTAAAGATGGTGGTTGCAATTATGGTTTTGGTAATTGTTCAAATTAGCTATTTATTAGTGTATGCAACAAACGATAAGCTGACAGGAAATGTTGTGGTCTCATGATTATCTTGCCGGAAAGTTTGCTTCAAAATAAAAATCATGATGTCGGTAGGTTAAATATGAAATTAACATATAATTAATGATTGTAAAATTTATTTAAAACAAGTGTAACGAATCGATTAGACCGCCGGAACAATGACCAAACTTTCACAAATCACCCGTCGCGAGAATTTTTTTTGAAATCCGGTGCCACATTTTTTTTTTTTTGGATTTTACAAGGCGTATTTTAATAAACATTTTTAAGAATTCAGAAAATAAAATAAAATTAGAAACCTTACGTTACAGCACCTATCTTTAGAAATATATTTTTAAATGGTTCATTGTTCAAGGAGACATTTGTTCAGAGTTATTGCTTAATAACTTTGAACACTAGCATCTCCTCGAACAATTTTTTACCCTTCTTCCTAGAAATGCCTTATAAAAACACACGTCTATCTGAAGAAGAGAACAAACAGTATTCGGTCCGGTTAGCACTAAGATCTAAGTTGTTGAATTCTTAGAGGGCACTGTGTCGGCATTCTGGTGGTCTATTCAATTCTATTTGTTTTAATATTTGTCATTATTTGTACCTATATTCTAATCTTTTAAACTAATTGTAAATATTACTTTGAATAAATTAAAATCATTAATTTTAAACCGTTTTACTTAACTTGTGTAAAGCTTCACCTTTAAGAACTTGTGAACAGCTAAGATCCAGACTATTAACAAGATGACTGATCAGTCGGTTGGTAAGTACACTAATACATATCATTTAATTCACATCGTAATGATGAACTCTGGATCACGCCTAGTACCCGAACTCCTTTAGTCAGGA
Source organism: Liopterus haemorrhoidalis (assembly GCA_963971575.1). NCBI lineage: Eukaryota > Metazoa > Arthropoda > Insecta > Coleoptera > Dytiscidae > Liopterus > Liopterus haemorrhoidalis. Next base: position 25,198,831 of record OZ020621.1, read on the forward strand.
ATCTCATTTCAGTTTGAGATCAGACTTCATATTATATCACAGGCTCGCTACCTAGTGGACAATAAATGGTACGTTGTAAAGTAATGTATCGGGCTCGCTACACAAGTTTTATTTTAGTTTAACTCGTTTCTTCGTAAATGCAATCTTTTGCACCAAAATTCAGTGAGGGGAACCATTTAATTTTAGTAAATATTTGTAACACAGGGAGTTCTTTTACCCTTTATGGTAAAAAGGGTACAACCTTCTTACGCACATCTTATATGAATATGTATTTATCTTTCTACTCATCATAATTCATTTCTGTTTATATTGTCATGAATATATTAAATAACCTTTTTATATAGCGTTTGGTTTAATTTATATATCATTTATAATTTAATCATACCACTTACTAATTTTTATATAATATTTTAAATTAATTTTATAGCATTTTTTTCTGATATACCATTTAAGCCTTTTTTTTTAATTAGTGATTTTTCTTTATATCTACTTTTAAAACAAATAATTTAATTACTCGTAATCAATAATTAGCATGACTAGAATTTTTAGTTTAGATCGAGTATCCTTTCCTCGATAACGCTATGATTCGCTAGCGAGTTGTCATGTGAGATTGAGAGTTATTACAGACTAAATTTACGAGGGTTGATTTGAAATTTTAAAGGTAACGCATTTTAATTATAAATACCTATTCTACTGTACGATTAGGGTGACTAGCTGTCTGTAATTACGTAGGACATCTCGATTTCACCTCTCAATGAAAGCATCCCGAAATAACCCCATGCGGTACTCCACTTCTCCGATTTTCCACAGAATGTTAAATAAATAGGAGTAATATAAACTATAATAGATCGTATTAAAATTCACCAACAAGAATAAGAGGAATATGAATAGGAAGTTAAATTAAAATAAACCTCCGATTGCATCTTTTGTTTTTAAAACCTTTTTTCCAAAAAAATTAAATTTCTGCAAATTTTTACAAATAATTTTGCTAAATGATCTCTTAAATAAATATTTGCAATATAAGATTGAAGGCAGAGATTTGTGCACAGGTGCCCGGGCATATATCAGAAGTGACAAATAGGATTCGGTCAGTGTGCTGAAATAAAACCGAAACTTGTGTTTTTTTTTCCGTTGCCAATTCTTATCTAAGTACATAGAATAATGTTTATTGAAAATATAAAACTATGTTTCCTAAAACTATATGTTTCCTAAAACATGAGTTGTAGGGATTTTTTGGATTTCCACTGAATAAAAATATTAATGTTGTCAGTTGAGTATAGTCCAGGGCTGGGGAACCCGCGGCCTATTGTAATCTTCTTTACGGCCTTATACTTTTTATATATTTTTAAAAATTACAAATTAATTACTTTTTTTTACGTTTTCTTTGTCAAATTTAAAACCACAAATATTAATTCAGTTACTCGTCCAGCAGAGAAAAAGAAAAAAAAATCTTTTCTCTCGATCGGTAATATCTAAAGAACATTTCCCGCAATTAACAAAATTATTAAATGAACACGAATCTACATCATCTGAAGCATTTAAGGATTACACAGCTGTTTTGTATTTATTAATTGCAGAATATGCTGTAAGGTTTTCTGATTTTGAAGAACATACTCTAGCAATGAAATTAACCTTTGAGCCACATATGGTTGATGTCTTAGAGGCACCCAGCGAACTGCAGATGGAATTGTTGGAGCTATCTGAAGATAACATAATAAAGTCTCTTTTTGATACAAAGGAAAATCCTATTGGTATTTGGCAAAATGCAATTGAATACCCACGTTTACGTCAACATGATCGTCGACTGCTTTATTGCTTCGGAACTACTTACTGTTGCGAATCAACTTTTACATATCTCACACAAATTAAGACCCAATTAAAGTTTCAAATACCTGATTTTCATATGAAGATTAACTTAAGTTACGTGTTACAAAGCTGCAGCCTGATATCCAATTTATTTCAAGTAAAAAACAAACAAAAAAGTCCCATTAAATTAGTTATCTGGATCTTTAAATGGTCCTTAATCTAATATCATAATTTTTTAATATTGTTGAATAATCTGTCATAATTTTTGTTTATTGTGCGTCTATAAAATACAGGTGGGTAGGTATATAGGGTGTTTGTTTGAAACGGGGCACCCCGAAAAATCCCCTTTATTTGTAAAGATACAAAACATTTTAAGAACAAAAGTTAAACTAGACAAAAAGACCCATCTAAAGGTTACTATAAGAATTCTGAGCCACTTCCGGTTTCACCGGAAATGATGTCAACTTTTGATCTAGCATAGGGAATCGATAATTTTATATTTTTTTCCAACATAAGTTTTACAAAGTTGAACGTAGCAAGCTTTGAAAACAATAAAAAAAGAAACAAAATATCTCTAAAATAAACTGTGGACAATAATGATCGAATTTTTGATCGAACATTTGTATTTTTTTTTTTTTCTAAATAGTCAAATAGTTTATTTTAGAGATATTTTGTTTCTTTTTTTATTGTTTTCAAAGCTTGCTACGTTCAACTTTGTAAAACTTATGTTGATTATTATTTTGTAAATAGATGGTCGCCATTTTGAAATGGTTAACATAAAAATATGATTTTTTGATGTCATTGTAAAGCTAATTTCATTTACTTTTAGGAAAAAAATATAAAATTATCGATTCCCTATGCCAGATCAAAAGTTGACATAATTTCCGGTGAAACCGGAAGTGCCTCAGAATTCTTATAGTAACCTTTAGATGGGACTTTTTGTCTAGTTTAACTTTTGTTTTTAAGATTTTTTGTATCTTTACAAATAAAGGAGATTGTCTTCGAGATTAAAATTGGCCTTCCATGGTAAAAAGGTTCCCCACCCCTGGTATAGTATTTATTGTAAGTTGATAGTTAATACAGAGTCGTTAATATAGCTGACTACTTTCGATCAATTCGAGCATTATCAAAGCTATAAAAAAATTTAAAGAAAAAAATACAATTTTGATGATATATATTGATTGGTCAGTATGATGATAAATTAATAATAAAATTGTAAAAAACGTAAAAAAGTACCACATTGTCAAAAAAAAAAAAAAAAAATGACAAAAATAAAAATGCAAATAGATTCAGGCAAACCCGGTTAAAACCGAAAAATTTAAACTGAAAAGTTCGTTCACGTAATCTAGAAAGATAAAAAATTTCGAAGACTATACAAGTACCAGACAAGTGCAGATATAATAATAATAATAAGAGGGTTCCAAACGCATAGGTAGCGCATAAGGCAAGAGAATTTGAGGTTGTCAATCCTAGAGCCAGTGGCCGATCAAGCCTTCGCTGGGCCCAAGTATGTTTTACGGGCCCTTAACCTAGAGGCGTTCAAAGTGAAGAGCAAAAAAAAAAAAAAATCTCACCTCCCAAATCCAACTAAAGAACAAAAAAAAAAAGGATCTCACCTCCCAAATCCAACTAAAGAGCAAAAAAAATAAATAAAAAAGGACTTCACCTCCCAAATCCAAGTGAAGAGCAAAAAAAAAAGGACCTCACCTCCCACATCCAAGAGAAGAACAAAAAAAAAAAAAAAAAGACTTCACCTCCCAAATCCGGGCCCTTGAAAATTACGGGCCCAAGACAAATGTCTTTGTCTTTTTTGTCTCATGCGAAGATCCGTCACTGCCTAAAGCTGATTGTACAGTATCAGAAAATGAACATTAAAATATTAAAATATCTCTCGTTTCGCCTTCCTTAGTTCTTCCTCTGCACATTATTCTTTATCTTCCACCCTCCTACATTCATTTTATCACTATTGCAAGGGTCCCTAACTTTCACATAACCATCTTCCTTTATTCTTACCCTAGTAGATTTAACATGTTTACGTGATATGTTATTTTCATTTCAATCATAATATACGAACGATATCTCATGCAGCTGTCACCGAAATTTAAATAGAAATGCTCTGGCTCTGACATTTAGGACAGGAGAGATTGTTTTGTTTAAATTCTGATGGTAATACAGTAGATTTTCTAAAACAGTGTATTATAAACGACCACACAACGCATGCAATATTAAAATGAACATGCAGAGTTCTGAATTTTTAGTGGATTAAGACTGGAGATTTTCACGTAAAGTAAGATTTATGTATTAACACAGTGGTGTCCAACATATGGCCGTTTTAAACGGTCCACACGAAATTTCAGCCGCTGCGATCTCTAGTGATTTTCCGAATTTCTACACCTACGTCCTTACGAGATTGTCTGAATTTACCTCTCGCTCTCCATCTTCAAGTGATTTTATGAATTTCTACTTTCTACCCCCTTCGTCTTCATCTGAATTTGGAATATGTGGCCACCGGTCCAACTCAATCCAGCCCGTGAAACATATTAAGCATTAAATATGGCCCCACTATGGGAAAACGTTGGACAACACTGTACTAACGTATTAAGAATGCTTTTACGATATATTTGCGTGTTTCGTTATAAAAAGTAGTTGCTCGCAAGGGAGTACTGGAGTAATGTCCCTTGATTTGTTATGTGTAATCTCGTTACATTTTACTCACGAAACAAAACGATTTATAAGAAAACAAGGAATAAACTGAGGTTGGGGTGATCTAAGAAATTCTTTCAGTTCGTCAGTTCTTCAGTTCATTCAGTTCGTTCCCAGTTAATTAATAACTCGACATGATAATAACTCTCTAATTATAAATTTAGAGCAAGGTAGGTAAGTTTTCTGATTCTAGACCTCCAGAACTATATGAAAGCCACGTGGTAAGCGTGTCGTTTCGACCGTTCTTATTAATAATAAGTGTTTCATTTTAAATTCTTGAGAGTGAACCGACCTCTAAACTTATTGCACAGTTCCAGAAGGTAAAACAAGAGTTATTATAATATTGATATTTGGTCATCAAACTGGTTCAAAGATATTCAATGAAATACTCAATTAAATCAAGAAAAGAATACTCATTTGTTACCCCATAAAAATTCCACCAATAGCATAACTCGACCTCCGCACGTGCCTCAACCGCCCGTGTGCCATCATTCACAAACCGCCCGTGTGCACTCGTTCACAAACCGCCTCCTACTAAAATCGAACCTATATCGCGCAACTGCAGAATTTCATCAACTACGGCATTTGGACTCAGGTCTAGCAAATTCATTTAGCATCATTAACACAATCTTTAAAAAATAACATACAAACATTCTTTTTTCAACCCCATCAAATACTTCAACAATATCCCTTGATCATTTTGATAAGTGGCGGCGCAAAATTTGATAATTTGGGGTGCCAGCGGGTACCAGGAAATATTTAGTGAGTGTATACATTTTTTTTATCAGTATAGGCATTTGTATTTTCCAACCATTTCTAGGAAGGGGGCTGGGAGCCATAATTGTTTACAGCCCCCAAGACCCCCCGATGGCACCCCCGCTGGTTTTGATGAATGTATATTCATTATCATTCTTTCTTGTAGAGGTAGATATTTTTTTAGAAAACCTTTTACAAAATTCTATTTTGAGTACAAAATTTGCAAATAATATAAAATTTTCATTTATTATATTTAAAATCAACTGTGCATCTGTAAAGTTAAAAAATTACCAATAAAATTAATATATGTCACTTCGTTTAGAAATGTAAACAAGGTCCATCTTCAAAGTTGTAGTCAAAATTTTTAATTTTGCTTTCAAAAGAAGGTCTTTTTAAAACTCAACATAACTATATTATCAATATTATTATTTAACAATTTCCAATCTACAGGATATTTTGACACTAATTGAAGGAATATACAATATTTATTAATAAATAATAATAAAACACGGTAGTCATTATATATATAAGACATGCAATATATCCATAATTTTATCCATAAGATTTCAAACGTATATCGAGAAAACATTTTTCAATATAATCGATTTCAATATTTTCACTGAAATTTATCCTCCTACTGACATTTCCTACATCCGGAACAGTTTTTCACATTGTTTACGTGCGTTCCTTTTATTTATTACACTCTTCTTTGTAGAATTCAAGTTACTGGATAAACTACCAGCCACAAAAGACACTACAAAGAAAGAAAAAAAAAAAAAAAAATGGTTTGTTGGACTAATGTGAGCAGTTGGGGATCATTTGATCAAACGATTTCAGTTAGTAATAATGAAAGTCCATTTTTAGTAATTTAGTTAAAACGCCTGCCTCGAGATTACTTTCCAGATTACACATGCAATATATTTCTCCGTTATAGTACTTTAATCAAGATAAAGAATAAAAAGATCCATTATTTTAAATATCGGCCTAAATATAATGAGCAATTGTATTTTCAAATTTTTGGACATTTACAAATTACAACATGTTTCAAAGTTTTTTTTTGTCAATCAAATCGAATCCAACACACTGGTTTATTAAATATAGTCAACGATTAAAATAGGGTAACAGAAATTACACAGACACATTTAATCTACACCTGAACTGATATTTAAACCCAAAACCATGAAGTTAGAACTTAAAGCCGTAAAGTTTGAACCGAGAACCGTTATTTGGAGAAGTTGGCTCTTAGTGTGTCTCCGTATTACGTGGGGACAAGAAAAAGGAGAAAGAAAAGCAAAACACAAGTAGAGGAGACTGGGAGAGTTCGCAGAGGACTGCCGTCGAGATCAACCAAATTATTAATTTGATAATATATAATGGGGATTCATCAATAAACCACCGTTTAGAGTGGTTCAGTGAAGACTTATCAATAGTGGATGTGTTATACATAATTATTTAAAATTAAATGTAAAATGTACTTTCTTGCAAAATGTATGATTGTGCCCAGTGGATATCACTGTAGCAAAATTGTAAGTTAAATTGTTTACTTTTATAACATACTCAATATAAAAAGCATTCCAAGTAAAGAAGACTTCATAATTCATATTGATTCCCTTAGCACCATTGCAGCTATGAAGCAAACTTATTCAAACGACATCATCATATAAAAAATACAAGACAACATCCACCATTTTATTGACCACGAGAAGCAAATCACAATATTATAGGTTCCATCACATCGCAACATCCCACGAAATGAAAAAGCAGACGAAGCTGCCAAGGAGGCCATATACCAAGATGTAATTCAAATGTCCATTTCAATATATGATGAGAAGAGTTTTTTTTTTAAATGAAACTACAGGAAGAATGGAATACCGCCCGCTACAGAATTCAAAGTCCGTGAAATTATGCAACAAGGCATGAACAAATAATTCTAACAAGAATCAAAATTAGACACACATGACTCACACATATGTGTTGATACATATTTGAAAAAAAGACACCGCCGATATGCACCACCTACAACACACAACTCACGGTCGAACACGTAATCCTAAATTGTTCACAATACACAGCGCAAAGAATCAGAAACAAACTACCAACAGACGCACTCCAAATTGCAACTAATACATATGAAAAAAATATTTTAAAATTTCTAGAAGATGTAAACTTAATTGACAATATATAACATTCCACATAATTTCTAATAGCCTTAATTATTTAAAATATTAAATACTTATGTACATTATATTTATTAAAACTGTAAGTAAATTAATTATGTAAAACAGATATTCCGGGGTGCTAATAACCAAGCAGTTGAAGCACCCCTAAAGAAATATATTAAAAAAACATAAAAAAAAAAAAACATACTCATATGTACTATCACTTACAAACTAAATTACATAATAATAATGTTTATTATTGATTGCTGATTTAGTGGTAAAATAATTGAAAACCAGTATCTCTACCAATCCTGGGCGAACGTAGAATTTTAGTTGGTCCGTCGTAGGATTTGAATACTGCATCTAGCGTTTATAACAGACATATCACGTGCGTCAATGGCGATCGTCAAGAATGGGTAAATCTTCAAATAATTAAACGAACAGAATGTGATAATAAATAACCTAATCGATATAAAGTAAGAGTTTTATGCAAAATAACACACATTATCCAATAATTTTAGTTTAGCCTTAATTAACAACTTGTTGACTTAGGAGCATAAAAAATTAACTACTGTGGTGTAGCGGTTCAATTCCAAGATGGCGTACATAATGCAATTTGTTTATTTCCAATTAAATAACATTTTTTTTTTATAATTAAAAATATCCTATTTGATAGATAAAAAATTGATGAAAATTTTGATGTATAAATTATTACTAATTTTATTTCTTTTTTATATTTCTTAGTTTTGTATAAGAAACTTACGAGAACTATGAAGTTAGATATCCTCAGAGTAATACTAGATACGTAGGTAATAATAGATTCCCATCGCCATTAGCATAAAGAAGAGAAGGTAAGTTCTCAATTTCTAGTACTATACGAAATCCACGTTCGCGTCACGTTTCGAACGGTCCTACTATCCCTGTACTCATTTTAAACATTGAATAGTCGACCTCTGGGTTGATTGCACAGTAACGAAAAATAAAAATTCTATAGTTAGAGCAAAGATCAATCAAACAAGACAAAATTTACAACACACATTATTCGGTTAGTTTTCAGTCAACAAAATTATTATTTTAATTTAATTCGTCCAACAGTTTACATTACTTAAGAACCTGAAAACTTTACAAACATAGGTATGTTTGAAAAGTTTTTATTAAAGTCAGAATAAATTCTATTATACAAAATAGAGCATTCAAAAATATTTATTTATTTTTTCACTTCATTCAGCAAAAGTTATCAGACTAATTTTAAATTGTAAAAAGGAACGAAAAGAAATTGGAAAGAAATGTGCAAATGTTTTCGTAAATATTGAGTTATGGTCTGTCATAGGGATGGGAAAAAAACATCGATGTATCGAAAACATCGATGTTTTTACCATCGATGGTCAGCTGGCGATAGTATCGATAAAACATCGATGTCTACTACCGATGTCGATGTTTAAACTTTGAAATTCAGAAACTACCGCTATAGGCGCTGGAATCTTAAAAATTTAATTTTTATTAAAATTAGTACACAAAATATAAGCGCCATCTATTGTGATATAACAATACTAATAGTGTTAGTTTTTATTCTTCTTAGCAGTTAGCAGAATACGAAAAAATAAGAAGAAACTTCTAATTTTTGCAAACAATGCGAACGACCAACGACGCCAACACACTTTTTCTTTTTGAGTCTTGTTGACACTTTCCCAGTTGTTATTTATTATATTTTTATATAATGAAGTTGGCTTTTCCTGAACAAAATGATCAAAAGCTTCAATTAATCGGTAAAAGTAACTAGAATTGAAAATCTAGTTTCGCCTAAACCAAAGGAACAGACTTTATTTCAACTTAAAAAAGTATAAAAATAATTGTGTATGACAGTGTTATTTTTATGTTAAATAATATAAAATTAACATTAAGATTACTATATTAGTATTGTAATAAAATCCAATATTTCATTTTAGAAATGTAAAAATAGTAAGGTCTGTTCCTTTGGTTTAGGCGGAACTAGATTTTCAATTCTAGTTACTTTTACCGATTGATTGAAGCTTTTGATCATTTTGTTCAGGAAAAGTCAACTTCAATATATAAAAAAATATCTAATGACAAATTACAAAAATGAAAATTCCGGTTAGTTCCGCCTAATCGTTTGGAATAGACTGTAAGTACAAATTAGGATTATTATATTGGGTATAATAATATTAATGTGAAATTAATTACTATTAAAAAGGAATATTTCTATTTCAAAATCTAATAAATGCTTTTTGTGTATTATGTGTTACTTTTTTCGTATTTTATCTTTACATTATTAAATAAAATCTATATAATATAAATAAATAGCTTTTTTTAATATTTTAAAACATCGATGTTTCCGATACATCGATGTTTTTTCAACATCGATAGTAAGGCGCCGATGTTAACATCGATGTTTTGCCTTCGATGTACAACCCTAGTCTGTCATAGTTGGTAGATCTATCGCCTAGAGTTCTGTTTTTCAACCCAAAACTTACCGCGGACTGAAAAAATATCCAACTTTTTTACACGGACCGGTCAAAATATTATTTTTAAAATAAGTCTTATTTTATTTATTTATTGTAAAAAACTGCATATTAATATTAACCAAATATTTTTTAGTTTTTAGTACATATAAAAATTTATAATGTTATATACAAAGCGTTTATAACTGATTGCAAGTCGTCTAAATTTCCCGCTCATCAAGATTAATCTTGTTGGTATTTTTCCAGCCCCTGATATGGGGAAATTTACAAAAACAAATGAATAAGGAATAATCGCACATTCCTTGTTCGTTACGTATCCCTGATCAAAAATATGCTTCAATAATAAATTTATTGTGCAGATCTGTCAAAATCATCACTCACCTAAAATCACACTGCATACATATGCTATTGTTTATGTGGCTATCTTTTTGCTTACCAATGAAATATGCAGAAAAGTGACAACAAAGAAAGTCTTTTCTGATAATGAATACACTGGATACTGATACAAACGCAAAACAAACTAATTATGCAAACGTCAATGTCAAAGAATATCCGGACGCTTATGGTTAAATACGGTATGTACAGCTTGGATACAAACATTGGTACGACATTGTGAGATGAAAATTAATAACACAACAACGAGCCAAATTCAAACACATTTAAATCATTTATGTATTAGCGCTAGTAGCCACAAATTGTTTTACAAAAAATATTATTAACTATACAATTTACATCGATCGGTTAGATCTTGCCGAAGATTGGTGGCTGAGGAACACTGGTGTGGAGAATAGTCTACCTAATAAACATATAATTATGTGTATGTCTATCTCTACGGGGCGCAAATAGCCATTGCTTCTGTGCGCCAAAAAATTTTAATTTACTACTCTATCTCTGTGGCAAGATATTTATTTATTTTTACCTTGTTTATTGTGATCTGCCGAATATATTAACGTGATATTTTTTTTTTCTTTTTTGCACTAGTTTTTCTGAATTGAAATATTAAAATTTATAATACTATATAACAATAAAATTATTTTATATTTGCATTTCCATTTTGGATTTGCATAATTTGTAGTTTAAATATTACATCAACAAAAGTATGAATTTTTAAAATATAAAATATTCTGACATAACTGTTTATAAAACTGAAAATTAAAAGCTAAAAAATTAGTCCTTGACCGTCTGAGACAATTTCAAAAAATATTACAGCTGAATTTAATGCCAAGTATAATAAATCGGGTTTAAAAATTCCTCTAGTAAACATTACTCCCACGAAAAAAACTATTAAAAAAATAAAATTCATTTAAAATACCTATGATGCAATATGGTGAGATGTAATATCTATTGTTACATGCACATTTTTGTAAATTTTTGCTTCAGCCAACAGCAACCATAATTCACGTACACGTAAATTCTAGTTTATCTTATAATACTTACAGTTCATGTATGCAACGTAAGTAATACTGTAAATCAGTAACATGTGGTACAGTGGCATCTAGCCAAATATTAGCAGAAATAGTTATGATCGACAATGTGCTTTATTGATAAATAATTGATTCAAATATAGACATGCATATATTTATGATATCTGTCTTACATCAACGTTTACTCAAAGAGTTAAGTAACATGTAATCTTTGTTTGTTAACGGTCATCTCATGATAAATCATCTTATTTACTTTCAACAATCACGCATACTTAATTTTAATGACAGACAAATTGATACTATTTAGAAGACATTTTAATACAATTTAGAAATTTTTAATGTAATCTTACTGTATTACATAAACTCGCTACCCCGCCTGCCTTCGTTCGGGGACAATTCGTTATTATTGACCTTGAAATAAAATGGTAAAATTGTAGGACCATCAGTATTCTAGGGCAATGCTTCTTAAACTATCTGATATGGCGGACTGGCAAGTTGTATTTCGAATATGCCGTGGACCGGTCCCATATTTGTGGCATATATTATATACAGTAATACCTCGTTTAACGTTACCTCCGTTAACAATACCTCGCTATAACGTCATTTCTGGGCGACAGTAGGACTCAATTTAGAAGAAGAATCGGAACTTGCTAATGAAATCCAGAATGAACTTGTTGAAATGGCACACCAATTACATTTCAATGAAGTTGACGCTGATGATATTCAACAATTCCTATAGGATGACAACGACAATCCGCTAACAAATGAAGAATTGCAAGAACTGACAGAAGAAAATTTGGTAAGAGAATATGCCAATTCGGACATTGATATGGAAGAGCCGCCGGTTAAAGTTTTAACAACAAAAATATTGTCCGATTGCCTGAGACAAGTGTCTCATTCGGTAGATATTTTGTCCGAAAATGATCCAGATTTTTCACGAAGTTGTGTTGTAAAAAGAAATGTATTAAATTCTTTAACATGTTACAGTGAGCTATTACGAGAAAAGAAGAGACAAGCAACGCAATCGACCCTTGATTCATTCTGGTCAAAAAATTAAAATGTCACAACTTGTCAGTTTATTTACGTATAACCGCTAATTTTGTAATACATACATGCATACTAATTTTATACTTTAAATTTTGTCAAGAAAAGCTGTTTTCAGTTGTTCCTATCTATTAATTAAAAAATTAAAAATAAATGTATTAAATAATGTATTTTTTTTCAATTTAGTAACGTATCCCTATCCTTCGCGTGTTATTTCTTCCTCCGTTAACGTTGATTCGGTTAACGTAGTGTTCTTGAGGAACGCATCCCTAATGTTAAACGAGGTATTACTGTACTGTTTCTTTCTTTTCTGGATACACGCCACGGACCGGCAGTAGAATACTCGCGGACCGGCACCGGTCCGCGGCCCACCACTTTGAGTAGCACTGTTCTAGGGATCACCATCTTTTTGCCAGTACTGCAACCAGTCATAATGGTTGCTTCTACACTGCATAGCTTCACTGTTTACCTCAAGTTTGTTCTATCGCATAATTTTGGCGGGTTCATGTTCCTCAACAACGTTACTGGTCACCTACTTTCAAAATAAAATCGTGAGGAGGTAATCCTGACGGGTTAAGAAAATTCAGGACTTTGACTGGTTAGTGAACGGAAACTTGCTCATCTACAACAATGTGGACAGACATGTAAGTACGGAAGAGATACAAACTGACCCAAGATTACTTTACCATTAAAGACTGTCGTAACTTTGGAAATACTGACTTAAAAATTCTAAAATTCTGTTTGGTGTACAAATCGTGACCAGGTTTGCCACTGAAGAAATATATGTTGTCACTGATAATTTCAAGAAAATGTGTTAAATATAAACCGAAAAGATGAATTTTGCTTGGCCCGCACGCACAAACATCATTATATCTATGGAAATAATGAACAGATTTAATAATTCTTACAATTCTGAAGTGTATAAAATCGTGTTCCAACCTTGCCGCTGACTTAAGGTATGTTATCGCTGATAATTTCAAGAAAATGGGTGAAATATGTACGGAAAATATTAATTTAGTTATACCCGGGCGCACAAATTTCATTATAAATTTGGAACTACTGAACTGATTTTAATGAAAAATAGCCTAAAACCTGACAGACGCTGTAGCTAAAGATAAAAAAAAAAAAATGAAAATTGGATCAGTAGTTCTCGAGTGAAAAGCGCACATACGGATATACAGACCGACAGAAAGAGATATGTTGGCTTTTATACAGGATGTCCCAGCCAGTGACTCACCATTGCTATCTTTGTTAATAATATATATATATATATATATATATATCGCTCATTTAATGCAACAATGACGTAACTCAAAAATCGTCTTATTGAGTTAGTGGTATAGAAGGAATCAGTTCGAGGTGGACTTTTAACTGGCTAAGGTTCCTAAACTCAACTTCCATAAGTCTCCGCTAGAAAGTTAATTCTATCGTCGTAGCACTCATTGAAGTAATAGTACTTTACAAACTTCAAATGTGTTTCCTTAAAAATTACAAATTTTGAGATATGGCACTCTTGCAATAAATGAGCGATATATTGTACACTTGTGTAGCTAATTTCAAATCAAGTTAAACAACCAGTTCAATACAATTTTTGTTATAACAAAAGGAATTAATATTATCTTAAAATATCAATTAACATAAAATTTACTTAACGTAATTAAAGGCTCAATGCCGGGACATTCATTTCCTGCTGAAATCTGAAGTAGCTCAAGTCACCGCCAGAGATCCTTGCCTACCAGAAAGTTCCACTGATTAATCACAGAGAGATTGGAAGCCCATAGAGCTCGTTAATTATGGATGCAGCCTGCTAAATATCAACTTAGCGAATATAAGTTGTTTGTTGAAGTTTACATTCAGTTTTCATAGAATTCATTATTCAAGTGTTCGAGATAATAACTCGTTACATTTTGTATTAAGCTATTGTTCTCAGGGCTTCAGATTGTTATATAAGAAAATATGCACGTCCTTATAAAGAACAATATTGTTAAGTTCAATCACAAACATACGAAATTTTAGACAAAATAAAATTCATTAATAATCACCTATGGATTAATGGATAAGTTGGATAATAGCATCATACCACTTTATAAATAAAAAATTATTCCAAATTTAAATGTCCTCATTTAAAATAGTACCCTGCAGCGGCCGCAGACCGCTGACAAAGACTTTTTTACTTCTAGAAGCATTCCTTGTAGGCCATTTACCATCTACAACAAAAGTATACAACCAAACCAGCCTATTTTTGCCAATATAACTTTGAACGAAATGTCTACGAACTGGATATGGTTGTTGTGATAACCTGCAAAACAAGTGGGGCTACTCTCAAGACGCAAGCTGTACCTGCAATCACCCATCCCAAATTATGGAGCACATTATATCTTCTTGCCCTGTCTACAGCTTTCATGGGAACCCAGACGAAATACATAACTTAACACCTTATACTCTTTAGTGGCTCAACGGTTTGGACATTGCTTTGCAATCTCTTAATAATGTGATTTTTTTTTGTTTTATATTATGTGAAGTGCTCTTAATCAGTCTCTGACTTTTTCTAAATCCGTTATCGTTTAAAATGATTTTTTAATGAGCTTCTCAGTTTTGGGAACAAAACAAAAATAACACGGCGCCAAGAACCAGAAGGAAAGGGTGAACTGGTGCCTTGTCATAATATGCAGCATCCATAATACATTTCTCAGACCGCTTTTTCCTGAGCTATTCACATAACCGCTTCAAAACCTCAAATTGATACAAATGATTTCAAAAAGATACAAATGATGATTTACTATTTGATGTGCTCCTAACCATTCACGAGTTAAGAAATAAAAGTAAAAGTTGTAGGTTGATGTAAAAAAGATTCCATTGTGGAAAAGGCATTGACAGCTGTAAAAT
Organism: Liopterus haemorrhoidalis; assembly: GCA_963971575.1. NCBI lineage: Eukaryota > Metazoa > Arthropoda > Insecta > Coleoptera > Dytiscidae > Liopterus > Liopterus haemorrhoidalis. The sequence goes on from OZ020621.1 coordinate 25,214,089, forward strand.
ATATACTCCAGGGGTGGGTAGCAATGTTTCCAAGGAGGCATTTTCTTCTTGAATTGCTTATTTGGTTCGGATGCTGACTGTGAAGAAGGCATTTTTTTTTTTTACAGCTGCCCAAAATAGATCTGTAGACAACTTCGATCAAGCCATTTACTTTTCCTTGCAAAATAATGTCTACCAAACTATACCGTTATCATTTTTCCTTTGGGCAAACATATGTCCGAATTCGAGTTTCTTCTTATTACCATAAACAGTATTTCTGGTACCTTTCCGATTTATTCCAGGATATTCAGGTTAGACATGCGTTAATAAATGATATTCTTAAAATATGGTGATAAGTTGAAAACTCAGAAACCTCTAATTTTTTAGACGCACTATCAGTCAGTATCAATGTTTCTACGATTCTACGCCATGAAAAAGAACTGAAAAACGTAGTATCTCAAAAATCTAAGATTAGTTTGTAGATTCAGATCATGAGAGCAGTTCTGGCTGTCTTAATGCGGCATCAATTTTCAGAAAGTGGTTCCAATTCTATCTACAATAATTTTGTATTAAGCATATTTTATGACGCTATTTCAGGTTCTTTTACCAAACTTTAAAAAAAAAATAGTGTTCTAGAAATTAATGTTCACGCCGAAAAAACTTGATATCTAAAATTTTGCTTTGGTTATACTATCAAACGCTCGGGATATAATTATAAGAAAACGTAATATATTTAATAAATCTAATTTTGTTATATCACGGAATAAAAAACTTTTATATATAAAATTAAAAGTAACAATGTCAATTAACATTGTGATTATTTATCTATACAGTAGCCCCATTACTTAATGTTAGCTTAATTTATTTTTCCACTTACAATGAAGCGAATAAACTTTGAAAACAAGAAAAATCGTAGCTGCGAGTATATTTATCAATACCGCTAAGAAAACAAACTCTGTTTGTAAAGGAAAGAAAACGGACTTTTCAAGAAAACTTTCAGACCTTATTTTCTAAAGCGGTAGAATTGATTGTTTTAATATAAAATAACGTGTTGTTTCTCAAGAATTCTATTATTTCTAGACTCAAGTTTAAAAAAAGATATAAAAATATTGCTTATATAGGTTAAATTTATGGTTGAATACCGCTATAAACAGCAGGTTTTGCGTGATAACAAGCATTTTAGATGCACTAAAGCTTTATGTTAAATTTAAAAAGAAACAAAATTCAGGTAAGAAAATGTCTCTAAGATAACTATAATATAGATAATGTTCAGAAAATCTTCAAATGACAAAAATAAACGAAAATAGCAGCAAAAGAAATTTATATTATGAGAGAAAGGAACTATAACGAGAGAAAAATAAAAACGTAACAATTGACAAACCTCAAATAGATATTTTTAAATAGTTACTAAAATTTTATTTTCTACCAATCTTATTAGTAACTCTTCCAGTTAATGAATTAATGATAAATGATAATCAACAGACTAAGGTTAAGACATAATACGTTTTAATCCTACTTAATGGGAAAAAACTCAATAATTTAATAGTATTTTCCGCTGTGACGGACGCTAATGGCAACGCTATAGCAAACATTTATGGCAACGCAGATACACCCTTCAGTATATTTATCAATTTATTTATTTAACTCCTATTTTTCCCCATAAATGTTTAAATACTGGTTAATGGCCATAGTCGCCAAGACCAAGAAAAGGGGGGGAAAAAAAATAATAGTATTAAAACGTATTTACCCCTAGATTGGCCACTCTCTAGTAATCAACTTTAAAAACAATTCCACTTCCAAATATAAAATTTGATTGAAATCTGTCAATTAGTTTTTTAATTATCGTGGACGAAAAAATCACATACAGTTGAGGAGAGACTTATTGACAAAACAATCATTTATTCTAGGAACTGAGGTCCAGCAAAACTTCGGCATCCAAAAGTTTACCCTTATATAATAGCAACAGGACATCGGGTAGTGTGAGGATACGAAAAACATGTTTTGCGTTCTTGCACTTTTATATTTACCATAATCTCGTCATCGAAAACCTTGCCCACATTATAATATCAAAGGAGGCCAAGTAATAATGACAGGGAAAGAATATTTTACTTATATATTAAAGTCCTTTAATTCTTATATCAATTTAATTCTTACTACATTTAAGTTTTTACTTAATTTCAGTTCCTCCATATAAGCATTTTGAAGGTGAAGGTATCCACAATGAACACGCAACATAACCTATAAATACCAACAGTTCTTAAGATTTGTCAAATCTATTTTTAAGTATTAATTTTAAAGACACAACCATCACGTCAAAAGCTATACGTTCGTCACGTGAAATGTTAACGATGTTTTTGCGAATCAAACCGGGCCATGTGAAGTCACGATCAGCTGTTTCCAATTCAAGGACGTTATCCTTCAACCGGCACGACTATCCACCGTTATGGTTTATGTAATATGGTTTTTACTCATGAAAGTTTGATGCAGAATTTGGTTTTGTGAATTACACGCTTCATCGTAAGGTATAAAAAGAGGGTTTAGTTAAATTCTAGGAAATATTTTGTGGCTGAAGGATATTGAAATATATTAGCATTGTTTTTCTAGTACTTTTTGGCCGACACAAATCGTTCTGAGGGTCCCTAAACAAACTACAAACTTGCGGGACATACAATATAAAACAATTAAAAACTTATGTAAGAATAATATTGATTGTTATTTATCGTCTCTAGTGCAACTTAGTCATGGTTTGCCACTTACGTCGGTTAAAAACATCTGGTTGGCAGAAAAAATAAGGTATCAGGAGGTCTAGTCTAATGGATTTCTTAATAAAGACATGCCCGACATTCCAAATTGTTGTATTCCGTAACAATGTTCCTGCGTCCATGTGCTTCGCAGGCAACCGGCTTAATACGGTGCCACGTCAACTAATTAAATCAAATTTATGTTAAAGTTAGACTTATTTAACAACTCAGCTCCTAACAATAAAAATGTTAGCTACAAAATTACTATCTATAAATTATGTTATTGTAATAAAACATTCTATTTGTTGCTATTTATATTCAAAAATTTGATGACATCTAATGATATGATTAAAAATTATTTAACATAATATAATATAATAATAATATATTTTATTTTGTCTTTTTAATTAAATAAATTAGATTTTCGTCCTAATCTTGTGAACTTTAGCATATAGTCCAAACTAATCTTGTTTACAATTTTCTATTTATGTATTAAAAAAATCACTATCAATTTTTATTAAAAAATTGTTATAGTAAGCGATAAAAATAAAACGAAAATGTTATTGCCACAAAAATAATTCGAGTCTTTATTACCGTGATAAAAAGTTCTATAAAAAAAATTATAAAACAAAATCGCAAGAATAAAAAAATATTTTCACCATTTTACGTATGTTTACAAATAATAATTATTACCTACTTGATCTCTGATGATAGGTTATCTATCTAAAACACCCGTTCTGGTGAGGTAATTTTAACCAAAATCACAAAAGTTGCAAATAGTTCTATACCAAATCATATTTTGTTCATTACTATTATACAACATACAGTGAATTTCTTTTATCCTGCAACATTGAAATTATTATTATGCATGGGTTCCCCAGTAACGACAAATTATTATGACAGCAATGATTTTTTTTTTTTAATTTTTGGACTTAGCTACTAAGGCCATTATCCAGTAGATGCATTTATTTTTGAAAAATCTATGCCATAACCGGGACTCGAACCCGAGCCCTCATGGTCTAGAAGCCAGTGCATCGCTACACTTACCACCACGCCATGGTGACCGGCGACAGCAATGTTAAATCGCCTATGTTGCAAATTAAAAGAACGCAATTTTACATTGTTGTCAGATTTCAATTACCATAGTCACATATATTGCAGGATAAAAGAAATTCACTGTATAATAATTTGTCAGAGAGTTAGATTATTTCTAGATGAAAAGTGGTAGAAAAATGTAAATATTTTTTAGAATTAATTTAATTTAGTTAGTTTTCACATCACTCGACCAGTGGAAAACCTCGTAAAAGATACAATGATTAGCTAACAGAAGATCTAGCAAAATAGTATATACTTGCTAGATTGAGGCTTGGTATTTCCAACTTGTAATTAAATATAATAGTTACTAGCTCTAGTTTGTTAAACTGTCTGGGTTAAATGTCAAAGAAAATAGTATTGTGTAATTCTAATACGCTTAACACGCTAACTTACAAACTTTTGACTACGCACGGACAAGTATTTTGTTAAAGTAGTTGATATTACTGGCTAAAATCTAAAGTGAGATATATGTATACTAAATTTAAAAAATAGCATAAGGATGAACACCAACTGATTTGCAGAAGTTTGCTTATAGCAAAGATTATAAAAGTAAAGTACTTTTATAATCTTTGCTTATAGTCATTTAAAAATTGAGATGACTGCTGTACTATAAAAATTTAATTATTTTTTGTTAATCGAAATTAAATATATACTTTCATTATTATAATTATTAAAATATTGACTAATTTTAGTTTTACCAAACAATTATAATTATTAGTAATAAACATTAATATTGAATTAAGTAAAATATTAGAATTAGAAATTGAAAGAATAAGTATTGCATTATACTTAGTATATTATGATATGAGCGATTATGACAACAGCCATTATTCACGAAGATGACGTTTGAGCCCACGAGCAGCAGGCGAGTGGCGCAAATCATCTGAGTGAATAATGACCATAATCGCGAGTGTAGTACTATACTTTTTCCACACCTATTTGACTGTCAATGCAATATTCAGGATTCTTTCCTCAGAAGTCAATTTGATATAACCATATTATATTATTAAGTCAATGTACTATAAGTAATCTTGTAGTCGGCGTCCTGGGCAAGAACGCTAACTACGAGAAAACTCGTAATTAGCAGTCAACGTGTTAAACAAATAAATTAGACTCAAAATTGATAATTTTAATGGAAGCGATAGCGTCATCCATGTTGCCTGTCACCACTGCAGTTTTGGCCCCACCCATTGCCATTGTCAAATATGATTGGATCAGCGAGAGTGAATTATGGAAATGTAGGTTTGTGATTTTTTTGTTTGACCGTAAACAGTGAATTATGAAACCATAATTCACTGTAGTTATTTATGAGTGCTAATAATTGCAATATAATTAAATAGGTGTGGAAAAAATATATTACACGATAATAATAGTTAATAATTTTATTTTGTCTAGATCAGATATAATTAATTTAGTATTTGGCATGTTATTATCACTGGGATTATAATTTTTGGGGCTTTATTTTATTTTTGTTGATTTGGGATATTGTTTTTATTTTCAGTCAAGTTGCCTTTTTATTTATTATTTTATGAATATAGAATAATCTTTTATCTTAATCTATGTTTGGTAACTTTTTCTTTGTATTTTTTTTCCTAAATTAAATCCTAATTTAAGAAATTTGGTCAGCATCCAAGTTATACCTACAATAGTTAGTTAACTGCGCAAGGACAAAATGGCATAACTCATAGATGGTTAACAATACCCAGTTTAGTATAACTTAACTATGATTGGAAATATTTGACGCTGAAAGTCTTGACGCTCAACAAATCAAACTAAGAGATTGTGTAAATGAGAACAACTGTCAAACTGACTGACAGTGCGCAAAAAGAAAAAAGATAAATGTAACTATTATAACAATTATGTATCAAGTCATTAAAGAGATATTCAATATTTAAAATATTACAAATAGAAATCCAGCATTTAACTATATAACTTGACACTATCGTATTGAAGGTAAAGCTATCTTTTTTTTTTTAATTTTTGAGTAAACAATTTTCTACAATAAATGGCATTACTCTTAAGATTTATTGAGGTTGTATACCTAACATGTATCGACGAGACTCTATATCTAATATAGATGTCGAATTTGAACAAAATCGGTTTTACGATTACATGCTGATACTATATATGGATATCGAAGTCAAATAAGTTAACGATTTGTATGTTTCAATTCGTGCAAAATACGCATAAAACTGCACCTGAAATGGAATTCTAAATGTCAGATATAAATTCAGTTCAGCTGAAGCAAAATTAAACGGATATATTCTGGCGAACAGAAGTCTGGGTACTTTTGACCCTGTGACCCGAATAACAATTGAATCGCATGCGTGTGGAATTTTACCAAATAGCAAATGTTTAAAATCAAAGCACGCTACAGACTGGATATAAATAACCCATAAATTAATATGTAGACTAAAATTTGCAAGAGTAACATTCATTAAGAAAATGAAAGTGATTAATAAAAATACGTGGGTATGGAAAATTGATGGTCAGCATTTTACATTATGATTTACATTATGACGGAAAATGAGGAAATTTTGTGTAACTCGAGTCATTAAATAACGGTGTGGTACAGCTGTTAAATACTTCACACATTGTTGCCAAATATAAAACGTTATAAAATAGTGAAGTTAAAAGGGACATATTAGCAAATTACCGATGTTTATGCTTACGAAGCAGCTTCAAAAGGTTCTCGAAATTGACGATAATATTTTAACTGCATGCATGAATTTAGTGTATAAACATCAGTCTGTTTTTCTTATTTCCTTTTGAAGTTAAAAAAAAAAAAAACAGCAATTGGAAAAGTTGAAATTATCGTATAAAATGAAATTCTCGATGAAACAAAAATAAAGTTGTAGCGTGAGTGAAACTAAAAGTCACCCGATTAACAGTGCTAAAAAAAAAAAGAACAGGGATAGCAAATCATAAGTTAGTCTGCATATTCTGTTTGTAATAAAGTTGTTTTATTCTAACATTTCGAAGAAAATTCGAATACGATAGCGAAATCAACGAAATCATAAAATTTTGTGTTTTGCTTGTCGTTAACTATGCTTGAGAGAGCATACTGTGCCAGGGCAGTGAAAATTTTTTCAAGTTGACGAATTGAATAAAAAGTTTTCGGAAAGAAATTTTAATCAATCAGAATGGGAGAAAAGGTCAAAACAGATGTAAGCTTTGGGAGTTTTTGAATTGTTCTATTGACATTGCAAAACATGTATGACTGGTTAAGAAAATCATTTTAAAAGAAAAACTTAGTTATTAGTCTTTTAAATCTTATCTTTCTTTAAAGCTTTATTATCACTTGTGTATGCAGATGTCTAAGAATAAATTTTGAGAGAACATTTTAATTTATATGTTTCTTGTTATGTAAATATTACTAATTAAACTGAGTAAAATTGGAGTATGTGGTAATATACTGCGGCGGCTACAATCATATTTAACTGATAGAATGCAGTATGTTGTTATAAATGGGCACAAATCTCAAATCAAAAATATCACCCCTAGAGTACCACAAGGAAGGCACCTTGGTCCTTTTTCATGAAATATGTTTATAATGACATAAATAATTTATTTCAATTCTCTAATTTCCTTTTATATGCTGGCGATCTAAAAATATATTTAAAAAATGCCACTTTCCAACCCGATCTTAATAGATTAAATTATTATTTAAAATTAAATTAATTAAAAATAAATGTGTCAAAACGTGCTTCTATCTCTTTTACAAGAAACAGAGCTTTTACTGACTTTAATTGCCTCATTAATAATGATAAGATTGCCTATGTTTTTTTTTTTTTTTGTTTTAGATTCTTGGAGTAGTTTTTGGCAAGAATTTAATATTTGACGGATATTAACGCAATTATAAAAAAATCTAATAGGATTTATTTGTAGAACAGGCAAGGAATTTAAATCATACAAAACTCTTTTGTCTTTATACTGTTCTATGATAAGGAGCCAACTACAATTTTGCTCTATATGTTGGTCACCTGTCACCTCAATATTATGCTTATATTAATCGCATTGAGAAAATACAGGATGGATTCATCAAACACATTAGATTCAAATATTCTAATGATATTAGCATTCTATCTTTGGAAAACAGGCTGGTAGCTGTTCTGCATACAAAGTTATTAACAACATATTTAACTTTCCAGATCTTATTAATCAATTTTGTCTAAGAGTTCCTACCTATGCGACTAGACAAGATAACTTAGTACCATATTCCATAACAAACTCGGCATGTAATTCGCCTTTGAACTGTTTAGCTTTCAACATTAATGAATTCGCTAGTAATCGGGATTTTCCCGATATATTTTTAATGAATATTAATGAACTTAAAAATTATTTGAAATGTTTTTTTTTTTACTAATAATGAATATGACCAACTTATGCAACTATATGTAATTTTTTGTAAATAAGGTACTACACTATTATTGGGCATTCGCCTGTTGTGTGGCCAAATTCTGAAATAAATCTGTGAATTTATTTCAAAATGAAATTATTCCATTGTCAAAATTATTATGCGTATGGAGATTGTTAAAGTTTAGATTCCTAATGGACATAAAAAAAACTATGTATATGTCGGTGACATAATACGGTTGAAGAAATTAACGGAGTCACATACCCAAAAAAATACTGAAGGGATTTTTCCATCACACTGATGTATAAAACGTTTTATATTCTACGATACATTTTTAAACTGTATTTTTACACCTGTCAAGCCATAATAACATTAAACTCTAAAAAAACACCCGCACAAATTAGATACAATTTTAAGAAGACTAATTTAAATTTTTACTGTTTGAAACTTGTCAAATTAAATTTAAAATTTACGCTAGCGACATGAAAGATACAACACAACATGTGGATATATAATATGTGACCACCCCCGCTAAATGTTTAAGTCCAGTGACCTTTAGTTGATTAAAATAGAAATGTTCACACAATTTTATGACACTTTGTGAAGTTTTATTTTAGGATACCACTTAATTCAGATCTAAAATGTACATATTAACAATTCTTTTCATGTTTTTATGACCAATTTTATTAAAAGTACATCAAATTTTATTGTTAAATATGTGTAGACACGCACTTACAAAACATTATAAAGCCAAATATAGTTATTCAATTGTTATAATTTTAGTAATAATCCTGGATTTCATTATAATTAGCCATTAAACTATTAATTTTCGATTTTATTAGTATTTTATAATTATTAGTAAACGTACAAAACAGTCTTTCTAAGAAATATGCTAAAACATTCATATCAAGCGGCAAATATATCCTAATGCATTTAAATAAATATTATGCATATATCGTTTATTTAAAATTGTGAATATGATTGTAGTACAATTGTCCAAAGAAGTAACTGATTTCAAATGTGTCTACAAATCAAAGTAAAAAACTTTAATATAGGTAATTAACTGAACCTATGTAGAGGTTAATTTTTAACGAGATAGTATTAATTAGTTTTGATCATTATTGTCACCATTATAGTTGCCGATTGAAGGTTTCCTTTTTTTTTTTGTGAATCTATGTTAAAAATGAATTTAAAAGATTGAAAATTTTACTTTTAAAAACTACGCGTATCAAATTTTGTTCAGAACCTAAATACGTCCTAAAACTATTAATATTAAATTTAGAATATAAAAATTATTAAAGTATTCTAGGATTATAATGACTGCAGGTTTTTAAATGAAGAATACCAGTATTAGAGTTTTTAAATGATTTGTATTTCAAGTGATATGAGATGTGAACAGCTTGAAGAGGTACAGATAACTGTCTAATATTATTAACTCAGGGGCTGTGTGACCGTAGCGGTTAGGGTTTATGGCTATTTGGGATAAATGGTTTCTAGGAAACAAAAATACGAAACGTGACAATTTGTAAGATATAAAACTTTGTAAAAATATTAAATTTAAAAAATACTTAAGTAACATTTTAAACCCTACGGAAATGTGTAATAAAAAGTTATTGGACAAAACAACTGCCATAGTATTATTAATTACACTATTGAAATATAATAAATTATGAATATACATACTTAAAATGTGTATACCTGTTTATACAGGGATAATTGGTATTACCGGACGTAATACTGACCATGTGGCTTTCATATCTATGGCCAGCGGTCTAGAAACGGAAAACTTACCTTCTCTGCCCCTTAGACGCCTATCTAGGCGTTAGGATCCTATTATTTTTATTTAATTAAAATATTACTAATAATAATAATTAGTGTCAGGACGCACTTAGGCTCTGAATTAAATGTTTTCATAAGCGTAGTTTTTAAATGTAATATTTGATATATTTTAAATTAATTTTTATCATTGGTTAAAAAAAAAAACAGTCAATCACTAATGATAATGGTTAAAATAATGATACAAAATTAATTAATATCTCATTCAAAATTTATCCCTACATAGTTTTACCCAATTGGTAAGTCCTAATACATATCATTTATTTCACATATCGCAATGATGATCCCTGGATAACACTCACGCCTAGTACCTGATCTCCTTTAGTCAGGAATCTCATTTCAGTTTGAGATCAGACTTTATATAATATAACTCGCTACGTAGTTGATAATAAATGGTACGTTGCAAAGTAACGTATCAGTGGCTCGCTACAAAATTTAATGCTCCTATCAGGTAATTTTCGTTTAAATATGGGAAAACAACCATGCAAATCTATCGCTGGTCAATATTTTTACACAAACTCTAAAACTTAAAATACATAAAATCAATATATGTTACTGGAAAGTGTAATAACTTACTGAATAACTAAACGAGTTATTAAGAATTTAGAAACTAGGTCATTCATACCCAAAAGGGCTATACGTTAAATTGAAATCGTAGTTTTATTACTAACATCAAATGAGACTTTCGAGAATTTTCCACACAAATTCAGATTTAATTTGGAGATAATGTGTAGGGGAAATTTAAATTGGAAGAGAATTTCATCGACGAAACCCCTGATAAATTGCTCTCAAGTTTGTTAAGTTGTTTAATTTTTTTATATTCGTGACGATAATTAAAGATTTTTTTATGTTGAACTTTTCAAGATTTCTGATTGGAAATTTTAATTTAACAGAAAATAAATTTGTATAGCCCGAAAAACCTGAAAATTTTCACTGAATATATTATTAGATGAAAGGAATAGTTATTTTTAAACGATGTGTAAAATAACCCGGTGAGAGTTGTCAATGTTCTGTTGCAGACTGCAGAATAAATATATGCTTAAATCCGTAACAATTCGAATACATAACCTAGGGTTTGAACACGTAGAAAGATTGTTACCGCCGTCGGTTTAGAGAAATTTCTTCATTAAAAACTGGCCTGGTTTAGAATTAATGTTCCTATACCTACTTGGGGGTACCTTTACCTTTTTGGGGGTACATTTATGTACCCACTAAAACTTGCCACTTCTACAGACTAGTTGTTGTCGGTAATTGTAAATGTCGGTTATTCGCCACAACAAAGAAATTTTATTAATATCTATGAAATATAGGTACGAAAAATATATACGTGAACTCGTGTACAAACGTGTGTTTTCTTCACAGTAGTAATTTTAGCAGATAGCATGAATTCGGTAGAAACTATTCTGTTCAATAAAAAACAAGTTTCGTCTAATAGTTTGGATAGAGATCCACAGTCTGTATATAATTTAAAAAGGGTACTAACACAAATATATTGTTACCGGCGCCTATAGGTGCTAGTTACATGCGCCGACCAGCAAGAATAAATGTCGCCTACTTTCAAATGTAATTGGATACGTAGAATGCTTGTCGGTACTTGTCGACACATGCATCATAATTAAACAGGAATCATTGAATCATTATATCCCAGATTAAAGAAAGCTGCCGGATACTTTTTTAGCAACCACTTTTATAATAATCACGTTTTCGAACCCTGTGGAAAACTGATGCTAGCTCCCCAAAATAAATAAAAGGATAATATATTAGAGTCCTGCCCGGGCCCCTAGAAACCACGGGCCCGAGGAATTTTTGACACACCTCCCCCTCCATCTCATCGGGCCAGCATGTAGGTATTTATGTACTTTAGTTAATTAAGTACAGACTGAACAGTCAGTCTTCAGTGGTATTTTGTATATTTTTCAGTTAACTTTATTCTATTTATTTTTATATGTATATTATTATTTTTATATATACAGGCCTTTTGTATTTACAAATTGAAAAATAAATTTCAATTTGAATTGAATTTAGGCAGTGAAAAATACATCGTTTTTAAATAAAAATATCCGCCTTTGGCAGATATACACATAAGTTTTGAACCTCCTTTGTATATTATGCATTATGCTTATGTATATTAATGCTTGGTGCCATACTATGCTCAGTATGTCAGGTGCAATTCCTGCACCTGGAGGTGTTGATTCCAGACAAATAATTATATTAATCAGCCAAGTTTTTGTGGTAATCAGTTCCTTTGCCACTTCTCTCTTAATCAGCCCTCAAACATTTTCAAGAGAATCAATATCTGATTATCATTGTTATTGTCAAGTAATTACGTCATAAACAAAGGACTACCTTCTATAAAACAAAATTTCTTAACATAATTCAATCGATTATAACAATAAAAGATGAGCTGTATTATAATAGTGGGCAGTGGCGTACACAGGTGGGAATTAGAAAATAAATCCCCCTTCCGCGAAAATTCGAAAAGTACTAAAATTATAATTACCGCATTTCAAAACTGCGCACTCTCCAATATGTTTAAAATTCGATGTTGTGAAATCCCCCCCCCCCTAAATATTTTTCTGCGTACGCCACTGATAGTGGGCAATGAAATGTAGAAAATTAAGGGGCGTCTTATAATATGGCCAGGGACCTATTATGACTGTATATTTCTTGAATTTTTTGTATATTTTAAACTGCTTTTAGTACCCATTAAGATTTTTTTTAAATATTGAAAGGAATGTAACTATGTTATTATTGAAATTATCTAAATTACACAATAATAAAAATAATTGTTTAAATAATTGAAAGAGCACATGACATGTGTAATATTAGCATCTAGGGTCACGTGCAGAACAATAAAATTAAATGGAACAATCCTTCATAACAGCTATAAGAAACACGCGATCAACAACTTATAATTCACTGCATATTGCAAATTAGTTAAAAAAAAAACACTGACTTTTCAATAATTTTCTATAGAATTGCAAATTTTAAAAGCGGCACCATAATTATTCATCTACCCGAAACCAGTCTCCAAAGAGGCAGGTTAAAAATGGAAAAAAAGCATAATGCACAATGATGAGAACTGTGAGCACGCTTGGACTTTTTCATCAAATTATTACCGACCGCCAACATACATAAGGGAGGTATTGTGGTCATACCGATTTTGACATTTCGAGATTTCGATGGATCTCCACGAAATGTGGTCCCTACATAACGTTTTGACTATTTTTAGCATGATGTCTGTCAGTCTGTCGGTCCGTATACACGTGCAGAGCAAATTCGGCTAAAAGGATTTTTATGAAACTTCATATTTAAGCTTTTGACATCAGTAGCATGAGTTGGTCAACTTTTGGTAAAAATCGGTTAACTAGAAATGGAAGTTTACTCGTGTCGGTTTTAAGATTTTTGCGAATATTTCACAACAGAGAAATATTTCGGAAAAAATTATTTAACAAAAGTTGGTATAAAAGCAATAACTAACAACTTTTATTTGAGACATTTTTTGAAGCAGCATAAATTAAACAAGTACTTTGTGATGGCAGCCGATCCTGTGGTGGCCACAGCTGTTTTTTTTTTCAAGTAGTTTACTTTGTTGTATTGTTTAGAAAATTATATATTTATTTTTTATTTAATATTTAAAACCTTTTGTCCCTCTCCCTATTTTCCTGGTTCGTTGTGTGAAATCCGTTCGTAGCCTCCAAATACTGTATGTCTGTGAAGAAAGTATATACAGTGAAAACTCCCTTGATGGTTCCTTGATTGATTATTTTCCCGTGTATGTCGTTTATTTTATGCAGTCTTGAATTAATTCTATTCTTCGGCTGTATAACAACGCAGGGTGATTATTAAAGGATGTAATTTTGTTAGAGATACGTCAACCTATGTGCTGCTTCAGAATATTCTAAACCGACCTTATCTTAAGTGATGTGTATTTTTTATTTGTTTTTAACAAAACAGAACGGAATAATTTTTCATACATTTTTTCAAAAGCTATATTCAGACAGGCATATTTTTATTATATTGTATATCTGTTATCATTTCTCACCGATATTATTTTATTTTCAATTTTTCTCTATTATTATTATCATCACGAATAATAATACTTTAAAAATGTTCGTTATTTGAATCTATTAACATATGTTGGGTTATATTAGTGTTATGATCTTTTTAACATGCTTAAATGTGTTTCCAAAAATAATTAATAATTGTCATTGAGTATTATATACAACAATTTTAATGATTTTGTAAAATATTAAAAAATGTGTATATATTTTTAAAATATAAGTTTGACAGATATTTCCAGTTAAATGTTTACGCTTAGATGGCAACAGCCCACAGCGGTTCATTATCATTGTGTAATTTAGACTATTGTCTTTAGCAGTTGCCGCAAAATTTCAGTTGTCAGCATCCTGTTTGTAATTACAGCCTTAAAAAATCACATCTATCATCTATCATAATCCTACTAGTAGAGGGTGATCTTATGAAAGTTTACACACGTGAGTCGTTTGGATTCGATTCTAGTAAAGACTGGTTTTATGATGTTTGCACACGTTCCTAGATAAATGATAGATGATGTTTCACTGTATGTTGACAATTTATTTCTTCACTTATTAAATTCCTGAAGTTAGATACAAAACATTAAAAATGTAAAAATTCATACTCCATACATATATAAATTTTAAAATTATTCAAAACAACTTGGTTCTTCAGAATATCATGTTTCTGTTGGCTAAAAAAAAAATCTTTGCAATATTAGCGAAGTTTTTCGGGAAATCGCGAAAACATACGAAAACAGGATTTCAGCCATGTGCTAGTTTACATGGAAGTTTTTAAAATAAAAACGTTTAAGTGCTTTAATGGATCGCATTTCAAACCAAACTACATTATACGATCAAACAGGATAAAAGTGACACTGAAAAGCGTATGCCAAAATAACTCAACCCTACAGACATGTTAGTATATTTTACAGAATTCTATCAAATAAATAACCATATGGATTTCTATATTTACATTATCCAACCTAAAATACCATAGGAACTGTTTTAAAAACAGGAAAAATTACTAACCAGAGCATACAATAGTAATAACTCCGCCTTTTTTGGTGTAGTTTTTTAAAAATATTCAATGTAACCTATTTACGTTTATATCAGAATGAAAAACAATTTCCAGCGCACGTATTTTTCAATTCTGTTTTCAGTAAATTTCCAAATATCAGAAAAATAAAACTGGATAAATTTATGTACTTGGATGTTTTGAATAATTTATTGTATCAAATTTAGGGTTTCAGTGCTTGAAAATGTATCTCTTTTATTATTTATTTATAAACTGGTTTTCGGTGCTCGTTTTTTACGAGTGAAAAATTTAATACTCGTATCAAATACGTTTAGCCTCCTTTTAAGCATTTAGCTTTTTGAAGCACGACCTTGACGCCTTTTTATAATTTCACAGTGTGTTTATTATCTACGAACATTCTCTTTCATCTTATGTTCCGAAATAAAGGATAATATGTTCCAGTGATTGTGAATAAGATTGAGTTCTTTTCATTACAAAGGAAGAAAAGAAAATGGAGTGCTTTATACTTTGTAATCATAAGCGTCGACTATGCTATACTAAAACTGGGGGATGTTTATGTCCAAAAGTATTAAAACAATATTCAACTACTTTCAACACATACAGCCTTGACGAGAAAGATACTTCATTTGGCTAGGAACACATATAAAATTAATGTTTTTGATAAATAAATCATTCAAACTGAAATGTACAGAAATTTATTATTTATTTATTATTCTTTAGAACACTACAGACACAGAGGTCCATTCATGTGTCCATACATATACATTATTAGCCTTATAAACATAGAAATATATTTATAAGCTAGATATCTATACAAATAGAATGTACATATACATATATACTAACATATCCTTAATCCATACATTATACATTATACAATTATTATTAGACTCAAGACATTACAAGTAGGTACCAATTTAGAAATAGTTCTCAAACGATACCTACTACAACTACTACTAAATACAATTAACATACGTGCAAACCTATACCTATATATATATATATACATATATACATATGCATACATATATATATACATATATACATACACATACACACATATATATATATATTAATACACATTATAATTATACATTTTATTATATTATAAATTATATTGACGGTACATTATACGAATACATATATTTATACTCAAAGAATTTATTTCAAAATAATTAGTAATTAAAAAGGTAATTAAAGTAAACAATCAAAGTAAGTGAAATAATCAAAAATTGAAAACGGAAAAAATAAAATTAAAAAAATAAAATTAAAATTAAAAATATATATACTATTTTTTTTTTAATACTGTTATAAAAATTTCAGTAATTGCCTTTTGAATTTACTGATAGAAGTATTTAAGATATCTATGTCCCTGTTAATTTTAATTAAGTTGTTGTAGAGCGAGACCAGTCTTGGAATCGGACTCATATTATAGTGACAAACTCTATAATCTCTAGTGGAGAAAAACAGATCCCTACATCGCATTCCGGTAATAGGTACCCTTATACCGATTTCAGCCAAAATACTTGGGCAGTTGATCATGTTGTGCCACATTTTGTACAGAAATAATAAACTCTGTATATTCCTTCTCTTCTCTAAAGACGTTAGTCCGTATTTGGTTAAGAGTACATGCGATGGGACCAAAGCTGGATATATCCTGGTGTTTCTAAACTCGAGTATTCTTATGAATTTAGATTGCAGTTTTTCTAATATTTTTATGTATTTATTTTGATATGGTGACCAAACCACCGATGCATACTCCAACTTGGATCTGACGAAGGTGTTAAATAGAGTTAAATACGTTTTAGCATCTTTGAATTCATAACCCACACGTAAAATAAAACCTAAGTTTCTGGAACAGTGAGTAACTAAATGATTTATATGGTAAACAAATGACAATTTAGCGTCAAAAAATACACCCAAATCCTTAAAATGTTCTACCCGTTCAATGCTGCAGTTATGTAAGCTGTAGTTGTAGTTAATAACATTCCTGCTCCTACTGTAACTTATACTTTTACATTTTTGTAAATTTAAGTATAGTCCTCTAAGCTGGCACCAAGTTTGCATTGTTCGTAAGTTGACCTCTAATGCTTTGCAGTCATCGACACTATCTATTGCATTATATAATTTAATGTCATCTGCGAATAGTAAGCAATGGCATTTGTTCAATATTTTTGGCAGATCATTAACTGATAACAAAAACAGTAGTGGACCCAAATTTGACCCTTGAGGAACTCCTGAAGTTGACTCATAATTGGACGATTTACAACCTTCAAATTGCACATATTGCGCCCTCTTCGTAAGATACGAGCAAAACCACTGACAAATATCCTGAGGTATATCATATTGTTTTAATGACTTCAATATTGTGACATGGTTTAACTTGTCAAATGCCTTGCTCATATCGAGATATAAAACGTCTGTTTGTTTACCTAAACTGTAATTGTGGGTTATGAAGTTAGTAATTTCTACAAGATTAGTGGCAGTAGATTTACCTTTAATAAACCCATGCTGATAAGGTGACAAAGATGAGGCAACTTGATTGTAAACATGCTTGTACATCACCTGTTCAAATACTTTGGCTGTAGAGGACAACAAGGACACAGGTCTATAATTCTCCACACAGTGTTTATCCCCTGATTTGAAAATAGGGCATATCTTTGCCAACTTCCATCTGTCGGGAAAGATTTTAGTTCTAAGTGACATATTGAACAATATCTGTAAGGGTTCCGCGAGTATATCCATGCAACCTTTTAGTATGTATGGTGGTATTAGATCTGGTCCAAATGACCTCTTTGGGCGTAATTTTTTTATGGAGTCCATAACATCCTCTTTTGTTATGATTAAACTAGGGGAAGAGCTATTATACAAGGTAGTAGAACGCTTATCATCCTTGTTATATACGGATGCAAAGTATTCCGAGAAATATTCCGCGATATCTTTATTTGATGTCAAAACTGTGTCATTTTTGGATATATATGATGGACTATTATTAAATTGTTTTTTACTCCTTATGTACGACCAAAAAGTGCTGGGGTCTTGGCAAATGTTGTTCTCTACTTCAGAAAGAAATTTAATTTTGTTTTCCCTAATTAATAACTTAAGTTTTCTTCGGGTTTCTTCGAACATGTACTTGTGATACTGTTGGTCACCACAATGAGTTTTAATTTTTTTATGATGGTAGTACTTTATTTTAGTTAGTTTTATCATTTCTGGTGTGAACCAGCTGGGATAAAATTTCTGAGGCTTTTTAACTTTTGGCACATTTATATCAAATATTTCATAAATTACCTCATAAAAAATGTCTAAAGCCAAGTTCACATCATTTTGCTTCTTAAGAAAACTCCAGTTTATAACTTTAAGATCTAGATACAACTGATGGAAGTTGGCTCGTTTGAAATTATAATTATTTTCAATGTTGCTTGGTTTATTTACCTTAATAACATATTTATAATTACAAGATATACAAAGAGTTGGATGATACTTATCTTCGTCAACTAGAGGTTCACATTCTCTGCTGACAGAAGTATTAAAATTGGACAACACCAAGTCCAAAGTACCGTCATATGCATTTCTTATAAAATTAACATTTTTTAAATTATAAAGACCGGTAAATATTTTTAATTCCAATAATTTACTATTGTTTTGTGTGTCTCTTACAAACGCATCGTGAATATATTCTGGTAAGTTAAAATCTCCAATTATCAATATGTTTTTATTTAACAAATTACAAACAGAGTTTATTTCATTAAATATTGCTTTGTAGTATTCACAGGATGAACTAGGAGGGACATATAGACAGCATATAACAATATTGGAGTTGTTGCTGGATAATTTCACAATAACCAATTCATGAGGAGAGTTATAATTAGTTAAATCTAAAACTGACCAATTCTTTTGAACTGCCACCAAAACCCCCCCTCCTCTGCGACCATCGTGCCTATCCTTTCTGAAGCATGAATAATTATTATTAAATAATTCATTATTGTTAATATTTTCAGTTAACCATGTCTCAGTAAGAACAAGAACCTCATAATTATGTAAGTTAATATTATCAGAGAAGGTATGGGTCTTGGTACGCAATCCTCGAACATTCTGGTAATATATATTTATGGTATTATTAATCGACATTGGTGTTTTCTGTTGATAGGATCATTCTCGCCTTTGATTTATAACTCTCCTCAATATTAGTGATATCCCTTTCGGTTTTGATAACTTTGACAGGTGCATTGTCTCGTTCACGTACAAATATACTTCCGTTCCTTGTCCAAACATAAGATATATCATATGTCCGTTTTAATTTACGAACTGACGCCATTAGCGAACGCCTATACTGCGTCAGGTTTTCATTGACGTAGATAGTATGAGGAACATTGAAACCAATATCGATGGCACTTAAGTTACGTTTTGATTTACGCAACTTCAGGAAAGTTTGTTTATCGAGGTTTCTGACAAATTTCACTATGATACCACGTACTGCTGGAGAATCACGGTTTTTCCCCTTTCCGCCCAGTCTATGGCAGTTATCTACCATATCAACTGTAATTGGCATACCCAGTTGACGTCCAACTTTAATAACTTCAGCTACCACGTTTTCGCCATCTATTTCCGGTACGCCATGAATTTCCACGCAGTTTCGTCGTGAGTACTGTTCGTGTTCATCTAGTTGAAGTTTGAGTTCCAACATTTCCTCCTTCAAGCTGCTATTCTCCTCCTCTAGTTTCGCTGTTTTTAAACGAAGATCATTCAAAATTGCAGCCTGGTTGTCCAATTTCGAGTGTGTCTCGTCTATACTTTCCTTTAATTTTCGATTTTCAGCTAATATCTCATCAAGTTTTTGAGTAATATTAGTTATGTTGGTAATATTTATTGAATCTATATCCGTTTTTTTATTTCTGGGTTCTCTGGATTCTGTGGTACAAGATGGACACTTCCACTTTTCCAACTCTCCACTCTGTCTTAGGTCGACTAGTTGGTTTTCTTGCATGCCAACACATAAGGGGTGGTATACACCTTTGCATTTGCCATTGCAAATTAGCTTGTCGGTGTATCTACTGATTCTAACCTCGCAACTTTTACAAGGGACACCTGCCATTTTTTATTAAGTTTAACTTTGTTTTAACAACTAATTTTTGGTTTAAACTTGTGTTTTAGTATAAGCAATTTTATTTAATTGATATTGTTAATAAAAATATATATTCCGTCGCTGAGAGTTGAACCCGGGACCTTTCGCTTAAGAGGAAGATACGCTATCCACAAGACCGCAGTACTGAATGCTATTATTTTCTTCGATAATTATTATGTGATTGTTTTTTATTACTATTAATCAGAACCTTGTTGTTGATGCAAAAGTAATTGTTTATAATAAAATATATTTTAGATATTGTTGAATTCTACACAACCTTTCACTTTATGTCCGTCTCCACACATCAATCACAAGTAGTATCCTAAATAATTGTTATAAATTTTCACTAACAATAATTTAACCCAATAATAGGGATACTGAGTAGGTATTTATAATTTATAATCTTTAGAACTCACGTATAAAAAAGGTTTATAACTTTATACAATTTTTAACAAATTAAATGTCTATTTTTTAATAATAATTTAAATTCACAGATAAGCACTAATAAAACTATGTTTACACGGCGGCCATTAAACTAGATTTTTTAAAAATTCAAACATTTCGTATATTTGCATTACTTAGGTACACTTGTTCATCCGTACACTTTTCCATTACCTCATTCCCCGCATCTGTACGCTTCTTCGTTTATTCGTACACTTTATGGCATGACACCTCAAATCATTTCATGCAAACATTGCTGTTGGCTTCATTTCTTTACTTCTAGTTAAGGCCTATCTTTTCTTTTTCGTTCTATAGAGAGTGAATTGCAAGAATGCCTAGTTAGGCCTACATTTAAGGTAAGTGAAGTGTAGTGTAAAGCAGTGGCATAAGAGCTGCAGCGACTACAAAATTAAATGAATTTGAACATTAGAGACAATTTTTATGATATTTCTCACTCTCTATCTCTAAATTAACTTAGTTTTTGATTAAAAACCCTTAATATTTGCATGCGACATGCGTAAAACAAGTAGTTCGTCTACAAGTTATAATGTACAACGTGCTGCAAGCCCTGGCAGCTCGTATTGTTATGGTAAAGCGGCGATCGGCATTGAGTGGGGGTTACGGCTGCTTATACATTTTTGGTACTGCAGTCATTTGCAGTTAAAAGCTTGAAAAGTGCACGTTTGATAACAGATATATTTATATTTTATATGGAATAAGAATGCAGTATATCGCATGTTTTGGACAGTTCATAAATGCGTTTTTCTTCTACTTGACTAAGACATACTAAATCATAAAATGTAATTCTATATTATACAGGATTTTATTAGTAAACGATTATGCAGAACTGCACATGGTGATTATTTAAATAATACTCTATTATTTTCGTACGTTAGGCCTGTATAATGTACTGTTCTGGTTCGACAATTGCAGTCCGTTACATGAATGTTCTTCAGGAGAATTTAATTGACCGATGACGGTTAAAAAAAGCGCAGGGTTTAACCGAAAAGATTATTAAAATTAAGCGTTGTCATTCGTTCGGAGATTTAAAAAGAAACATCACCCCTTCCGTGGTGATGTTTCTGATGCATATACAAAAACACACGTACGTTTATTTGAATATATTTATATATTAGGTATACAACTTTGCTTCCGCCGTTTTCCTATATATGGCTTTAGCGGTAAAAAACGGCGGAAGCAAAGTAAAGCACCTAATATAACAAAAGAAGAGAAAAACTACGGACGTATGTTGGTACGAGTAATTCAAATACGTTATTGACAGTTTGCATAAAATTATGTGAAATAGAAATCGTTTTGCTTATTGGTACTCAATCGATCGGCTAACATCTGAATTCTTGGCGAGTATAAATAAGTAATTCTTGAATAAGGTAGTGATTCGCTTTAGGTATATTTTCGCATTTCGTACATGCTCTGAAACCATTAAGTATGTACATATATCCGGGGTATGCCTGTATAACATTAATCAGCTGTTTCCAGGATTGTTTATGGCTTTGATCAAAAAGATACATTAAAAGATTTAATTCTGATAATTCTCATCAGAAATGAGTATGATTAAAAAGATCACGGATACAAAACAGTCTACGAGGTCCTTTCAACTGCATTTTTTATATAAACAATTAAGTAATTTAACTATCAACAGCTTTAAAGGATATAAATGTTACTCTTGTTTAAACAAAAGTAAAATGTTCTCCAACGTTGCTGACGTTCTCTAAAGCGCAAAACATTTACTCGAATGAATGTTTGTATCGAGTGAATGTTTATATCTATATAGTGCTTTTTATCAATTCTTTTAGTCACCTATTAAAAATACTCGATAGGCCCCTATAGGTACAAAACAATAGCTGAAAAAATACTCTCGCTTTGACTCTCACTTTCAGTCGATCAATGTGGCAACAGTGTGGACGCATGCGTATTGTCAACTCGTCCTTGAACCACATCCTTGATCCTCCCTCCCTCACCCGGTAGTCTGGTGTCATACCCCGCCAAGTACGATCAACCCCTCCACGGAACTGCCGAGTCCGGAGTGGGATATACCGGAACCCCGGAACTGTTAAAGAGGGGCGGCTACGTCACAGTGTGCATTGCACATTACCCCAGGATGTACAGACACTGGAATTTGTCATAAAACTCAATTATGCATTCAAGGTCGCAGGGAAATTAACTTTATTTACAGATAGTATGCTATTTTAGAATATTCCTATTATAATATATTACACTTTAAATTAAATCCTCCGTTTTATTTTCGGAAAAGGCGCAGAACATTTCAGAGGGAAGATCAAGAAGAATTAATTATTTACAACTTGTTTACCATTAACTTACAAATTACTGCAAGACTGAAGATCTTGAAATCAATATTTGGATGGAAGAAGAAAATTTGCTGCATAAGAATTTTTTCTTAAAAGAAATGCAAACATTTCTGTTAAATAGAAAAACATTTCTGAGTAAATAGTATATATAATATATGGAATTTGTGTTTAAATTATTTAGTTATGTTCGATTTCACGCGACAAAAGTCATTACAACTGAAGTTAAGACAATGTGACATTTTTGAAAAACTGAAAATGTCACTAAAAAGCAAACGGATTAGATTCTATGATACTGATACCACGAGAGTTAATGCAATCTCATGACAACATGAAGTTTTCACGTAGGAAAATATCATGACAATCCTTGTCATGACGATAAAAGTCATGACATGATGTCACATAGAAATGAAATTTAAAACTAAGTTTATAGACTAAGCCTATACTGCTAAACCGATTTTATCTAATTTTCGATTTTGCCTAGATGTTACTCAACCTTTTTTCCGCCTTTAACCGGTGAAAAACCACTGCTAGGTGCAGTTTTATTACTCTACTATAAAAAAAGAGGTTTAATTGTCGTAAAACTTTTTGAGATGGCTCACCGACAACAGTAATTTTTGCTTCCTACATAGTGTTAAATAAAAATTTTGAAACGTTTTATTTATTTGTTTTTTATATACTTAGTATTAGTCATAAAAATGGCAATAAAACTAATACAGAACGTAAACATTGCCTACGTGTTATTGGAACAGAACATTTTGAACTTAGTTATTAACCAATCACTATTATTTATTTTTACCAACTTTCCTTCTTTCAATGCATATTTATTTTTTCATATTGCCTTGATGTTGTTAATTGTTAAAAAGTTTGCTATTTTAGAGTTAATTTTACTCTTAATTTGCCGAACGGCGCAGAAGTAGACAACATTTTTATTTTCTATAAGTCAGATTCCGTGCAAGCCGAAACAATATGTTGTCTGCTTACTACAATTTGTAGACCTCAAGTGTGGAATTACCTAAATAAGGACTTACATTTATTGAATAACTAACAGTGTACACGCTGCTTCGCTACCGGAAAAAAGGAACCGCAGCCGGTTTAGATCGGGTCCATGATAGAAATCAAGTTTGGAGCAAACTGTTTTAGTAAGTATATGTTTTTGCTTTACTCTGCAATTTTATAAATATCTGCCTCTTACACATTTAATTTAAGGGCTTCTTTTTAAACGACAGTGGTAGTACAGTCACTTGGAGAAAATATGTATAAATGTTCTGCTGTACTAACTCGGCCCGTGTAGTTGCCCGTGTGAGAAGCACTCCTTGCTCAAGTAGATAAAGGTCGGGTGAAGCGTTTGACCTTGTGCTTTATTGTCATTGAAAAATAGACTTTTACAGAAAACTGAAGACTTAAAACTGAATGCCAGATCAAAGGGAATCATTGGGATTTTTAGTATGCACATTTTCTCCCCACAACGACAACCTTTCAAGATGATGATAGTTTTTCACACCACGTTTGCGAAAATTTGCAAGCAGCAGTATAGAAAACGACCTAGCACTCCACCCCCGCTAAGTCAGACTCAACTAGCGTTAGGCAACTAGGCTAGAGCTTCATGAATAGACACGCCAGATTACGTAATTTATTATATATGTTCTCTCCGTGATTTCTCATGATCTACAAACCGCAGGTATAAAAGACTGGATTTTTTTTTTCGTTAGTAAATTTTCTTACCATCCAAGTAATTTTCCTTGGCACATGTTTAAGGGTTATGACGATATTCTATAGCAAACTGAACATCATAATTTACTTTACTCACGCGGATTTTTTTGTAATAATATTAAACCTAAAAAGTATGTCATATATATTTTTGATATATCTTTTACAGTTGAACCGTCGTAACAATTTTAATATGCTGCACGCAAGATTTTATCTGAATTTTACTCAAAATATTTCTTAATTGCTCAGAATCTTGGTGTCATACCGTGATAATATTCCAATACGATGGCAAAAATTGCATCAAAATCGGTGTCATTCTTGTGTGTTAAGGTACATACTGCCAGACAGTTTGGCAGGCGTTCCGTTTTATATATTTTGGAGATTAACGATATGTTCTCAGTTCTCACACTTTAAAAATCAAAAATTTTGAATACACAATTTAAACACTAATCTTATAAGTACCTAATACTATTCAATACAAACGAACATGATAAAACTTGTAACTTAAGGGTTATTATCCACAACAATTATATCATATAAAAGGAAAATTTAATATCCATTAATCATTCTTGAGTTATCATCATCATTAACTTTTTGCCGAATAACGATTTTAAATCAGTATCAGAATTACGTTCAGGCTATCAAATTCTAATAGTTTATTAAAGCATAAAAACTGCACTAATCCATCAAGAATCTCCTTACACGTTAGGTATAGTGTGACAGTGTTATAAGCCAAGATACACAACACTGAACGGGTACAATAAAACGAGACATAATTCAATATCGTTACCGCAATACCGAAACTGTAAGAGGATATCGTTTTACGTCATAATCTACAAGCTTACAGTGTGTGGTGAATCACTCTTCAGCCAACGTGAGATTTTACTCCTCAATCTACTTACTGAAAATGTTATTTTATGTTTGAAACCAAATTGGATGAATAAGATAAACAATGTACACTTTAATTTAATCTTTATCTGAGTAGCACTCGTTACTTCACTCATCCTACATACGTAAACTAGAATGACCAGATGTCCCAGCTTTAGGTTATTTGTCCCGCGTTGCAAACTATTGAGGAAAATATTACGGATTAAATATGTTGCCTTCAATTATATCAAATGGGTTGACAAAGTCTCGAACAAAGAGGTGTTTCAAAGAGCTGAAGCGAGAAGATTTCTGCTTCATAATATAAATAAAAGACGGGCTAGCTTGATGGGGCATATTTTGCAACATGAGGGTTTGTTGAAAATAATCGTGGAAAATATGATCGAAGGAACAAACCCTAAAGGAAGACCCCTCTTAAACTATATGAGTCAGTTGAAGGATCAGTTTAACTGTCCGAAATATGTCGATCTGAAGAGAAAAGCAAAAGTCAGGGAGGAATGGAGAGCTGCCGCCAACCAATCTTAGGATTGTAAACTTAAAGTGAGAGAATTATACCAGGAATTCGTCATCACCTTTATTGGCGCGACCTAGGCCTCCTGTTTCCAGGTTTCGTGACCATATTTTCAAACTGTGTACATTCAGGAGTAATATGATCAGTATTACGTCCATTTATAGTACACAGAAAGGCTGCCGTGTATCAGAGAATCTACGAAAAGAGCTTTTTCGGTAGTAAATAAGTGGTGCACATAACAAAACAAACACAATTGAGCGGAGAATCCAAGAAACTAGAAACGCTCAAAGCAATTTTGTTAATTCTTGTAAAGAATTATTTTGAAACAAATACTGGAAAATATTTTTAATTGAATTAGTTAATTTTTCTTGTTTTTATTTAAAATGGCAAGAATTTATTTTACTAATGTTACTCCATTTCTTTTTGATTTATTGTTGTTTTATGTGACGTTTAATAATAAATAGCTAATGTTTAATAGGCATTTAATAATAACCATACAACAAACAGACCCCGTCATTCAAAAAAATTATATATATATATATTTAATGAGCGGGTTCAATATCTTGCACCTGACCACTTGAACGCAGACGTACGTTTAGTGGAGAAAAAAATAACCTAATTATCCTCTAATTTCAAATAGGTGATGGTAGCTATTTGCTGCAATAATTGCAAATAACAAATAAATTCTTCTCGTTAGCTCATGAAGTTATAACGATATAACCGACGTTTTTAAAGGCCTCATAAGCAAATGGTAATACATTTCTTAATAATAATAATAATTTTTCTTAATATGGATTTTTCTCTTTTTATAAGTACAGTCGATATTTGTGACATAAAATTATACTTTTTGGCGCTATATCTTTTAAATTGGCTCTATGAAATTGTTGTTGTTTTCTTCCAGCATTTAAGTCAACATGATATCAATTGATATTTTTGGCAAAAAAATTAGTATTTTAGAATTCTTATAGAGTGAGGGACTGTATTTTCCGACCGTGTCCACAACTAAATTTAGTACCAGTTGTAAAAAAACTTTGACGTCACTATGCTGGACATCACTGTTCGGCCCTGATACTTACTTAACATCTGCTTTTAAGTTACTTGACAGTTTTATTTAATACACATAAAATATCTCAGTTTTTTATTTTTGTTTATATTTCTCAGTTTTTCATTTTATTAGATCAATGACGTTTGAATTTTTCGTGGAAAGAAAACAAGGAAATTAAAAACAAAGCAGGATGAAATATAGATTTTTAAATAAATAATAAATAATAATAGTAATAATTAATAATAAATTTATTTTCCCTCAATTAAGCACAGTTTAAATTTTACAAAATAATACGGTAATTTGTATCTATAGGTCAGTGGTTTAATCAACGCAGTTCGTAGTTTTGCGTCATATCTTCAATGACTTAACTAAATACGAAAAATTAACTGAATCGTTTTTTTTTTGCATATGAATTATAGACTAATACTGCTCTTCACTCTTTTATTTTACTAAAACATACCTTTTGAAATCATATTTAGTTTGTGTTCGATAGTCATTTGGAAGATTTACAAATTTTCAGTGTTTATTTAATATAGGGACATTTGTATTGGTATCGCTAAATAAAACGATGTTTACATTTGACATTTTATAATACGCTCTGATATATTTTGATACTTGTGTTCACATATCTAACTTATAATAATTTCTAAAAACCTTTTTTATTTAGATAGATTTCCATTTGATATTGCGTGTAGTGCATAGCTTTTTGGTTAAATTCAACGTATTTCTATTTTCTTTTCTTTGATCATATTTTTGGATCACTTCAGCCCTTTTAGGACTACTTAGCCTATTAGAATAGTTTATTTATTTCTATTCTGTTCTTATTCTTATATTTTAATTTCATTACGATACAAGTGACAGCGAACGAATATTACATTCGTTACATGGATGCTATGTAGGCGTACTAAAAATGACGTCACAAAACATTTGACGTTTCCAGTTACGCAACTGCACTGATTCGCCGACTGCCCTATACTAGTATATGACAGGTTTAGAACAGAAATTTGCTTTTAAATGTGTAAATAACTGACACAGCTAGTACTGATGGATCCTTTGTTAATTTTGTAATATATCAAAAGCTTCATCATTAGTTTTTCATTACATTTTCTACAACTAGTGCAAGTTTCCTGATATCTGAGCTATTAAAATTATGAAATCTGTACTAGCACATAAAGTTGTTTCAATATTTTACTCGTAATAAAGATTTTTGACGAATACCCAACCAATAAAGCTTTGAATCAATACTTAATCAGATCAATTCTGTAAAAATTTACTGTGTAGTAACGTTACTACAAGATAAAATATTATAAAAAGTATAATGACTTTCATTCATGATAGTAACTGACCTTGCTCATAGAGACAAATTTAGTTACAATGATCATAGTAACTGAGTTACAGAATTGGTCTGAATATACTTAAATGTGTCCTAAACATAAAAAAAAAATGTATATGTGCTTAGGACCACACACGATAGAAGTGAAACATACGTGGCAAAGAGAGTAGCAATTACTTGTTCCATATGTATCAATCTTTAGGTTTAGGAGAAAAACATTATCAAATGCAGAGTAAAAACCACTGTAGTTTATTTCAGTTGGTAAATGAATTATTTTTACAATATATAGACCAGCGGTTCTCAAAGTGGGGTCCGCGAAGCGATTTCGGTAGGTCCGTGAAAAACGAACGCATATTTGACAAACACCATCAGTTTATCACTAACCCATTTGAACTTTCCATTAGTGACCTGCCTTCGGAGGAAAATTTAATTCAGGAACAGTTTATTGATTTAATAAATGATGGGGGTGCAAAACATGTTTTCCGTGGAACTTGTTGTAGTGATTTTTGGATTGAAATGGCACAGTCCTATCCTGATGTTGCAAAGATGGCTCTAAGAGTCCTCATCCTATTTGCAACCACCTATGAGTGTGAGTCGGTTTTTTCTACACTACTTAGTATCAAGACAAAATCTCGAAATAGATTATGCGCGACAAATGACATGAGAGTTGCACTGGCCAAAACAAAGCCAAACATAGAAGAATTAGTTCAGGCAAAGCCAATGCATCCATCCCATTAAAATTGTTATTTGTTATTTAACGATTACATAGCATGTAATATTGTATGTAATATTCTGAATACATAATTGTTTGTAAAATAAATGTTTTATTCACTGTACTTTTTTCTTTTTACTTTTTTTTTATTAATAGGGGTCCGCGAGCTCTCGAACAATTTTTAAAGGGTCCGCCACTTCGGAAATTTTAAAAAATTTGAGAAACGCTGATATAGCGCTCGTTTGGTTATTATTTGTTATATTTTTTTCAAATCAATAATTATAATTATGTTGCTGAAAATTTATAATTGCAAATTAAAAAAGTAAAACATTTTGACTGGAGCGTGACATATTAATCTGTTTCCAAAGCTTAATGTCAAAAGTTATTTTCTTACTACTAGTTAGTACTAATAAAAAAACGATCATTAAATCAATGCGGGCGAATTTCCGTCGAAATTAACACAAAACTCAATTAATTCACTGGCCTTCAATCTGTTCACAGCTGACTGGCAAAACGGTCGTCGATAGGCGAGAAACTAGAGGGTACATGTCCGTAAATTTTGCAGCAGTACGCGATTCTGTTACATTTCAATCGAAGAACGCGCCTGTAGAAGTGTTTAACTGCAACAGTATGTTGATATTATTTTAGAGTTAATTATTCTAAATTTAACTGATGATCGTTGTTGTTCTCCATCATCAAAATTAATTAATATTTCAATTTATAGTTAAAGAGAATATGTTTCAAAAACTAAATTTAAGCAGCAGTAGCCACTAATATTATTAATTATACTTGCGTTCATTTTGAATCTAAAATATTGAAAGGGCTACATTACATTACATATTTTCTGAAACCCTGCACTAAGATCATATTATTGTTGTCGGCTTTCCATACAACACTGAAAACATAAATCTGTCAGCGCTATTCTTATAACCAAAAACAATTTGGCTGACATGTTTCTTTGTTCAAAATTCCTGTTGGCCTTTAGTGTTGGTTAGAATTACATATTTCGACACAAAACTTTGAAGGTAGCAAATATATCTGACGATGGAAGTGTTTTAAGTGGCACTTTAACAAATATTTGATATCCGGAAAAAAATATTTCTTGGTGATATGAATGCTAACTGCCAGTGGCGGACTGGGCCAGCGGGAACCGGGAGAATTCCCGGTAGATCAATCACAATCACCGAGAGACCGGCATAAAAATCTTAAGAAAATAGAAAATAAATAAATAAAATAATTATATAGTATAACGCTTTTTCAACATCTAGTAGTACTAGACTTGTGTGTCTTTATTAAATTGAAATTTATGGTTATATAGTCTGCAAGTTGATCAAGTTGTACAGTGTGTATTCCTAAAACCGAATCGTTCTGATATTAATAAGTTAGTATATTGCGCGTGATCTATAATTCTTTCAACTACTTTGCACTTTCAAGACTGGATAACATACTAATTGGTATATAATTTTTGGGATTTGACGAATCTTTATTCGATTTTGAGATGGCTATGATTTTCGCTACTTCCCATGTATATGAAAATATAATGTAAACAATTGTATTTTTTTTTTTTTCCGGTTAGTACTTTAAATCAGTATTTGTGATTTTAACATTCCGAAATGCCATTTTTACTTGCCCGACCTTAATATATAAGGGGCAAGTATTGTAATCGCGAAAATTTTCGATGTCGAGATTTTGACTGATGACCACGTTTCCACGGTCCAGGTCCAGATGACCACGGTCCAGGGAATCCAAAAAACCTATTTTCGAAGTACCGTCCGTATGTGTGTGTGTCTGTGTGTCTGTGTGTGTTATTGTGTGTCTGTGTGTGTGTCTGTATGTATACACGATAACTCAAGAACGGTTCAACTTAGAGAATTCGTTTTGGTACTAAAAAATTCTCCTACTAAATGGGAAGAACCCTATTGTTTTTTTATAAAGATCGTTTGAATAGAAATGGGAGTATACTCGTGTCGATTTTAAGATTTTTGCGAATATTTAGCAACAGAAAAATATTTCGAAAAAATTTATTGAACAGAAGTTACTATAAATGCAATAACTAATAACTTAATTTTTTTTTTTTGATTTTTTTTTTTTTGGGAGGGCAAGTCTAGCGGAGGTTTCCCTTCGCCACTGGTTTTTTATGGGAGGGCAAGTCTAGCGGAGGTCTCCCTACGCCACTGGTTTAAATCAAGTATAAGGTTCTATTTCAATGTTTATTTGAGTATTTCTTTTTCTATAATTTCTGTTATGTAATTTGAGTAGTACTGATTGACTTTTTCTTGTTGTTTTGGAAATTGAGAATATTTTTTATTTATGAAATATATATATTTAATTAGAGTATTATTTTTTCTAGTTGTTTATTCAAGTTTTCCGGGCATGTTTAATTTGCCAGTTCGCCACTGTTAACTACGTAGAAGAATTTATTTCGAAATACTGTTTACATCTAAAATATCGAACGAGTATTTTATTCTCATTTTATTAAATTTCAAGCACGCTACTTGTATCAATTTATGTATCGTGTAACGTTGCTGAATACCTGACAATGTACTTTATTGAATTGTTTCGATTTTCTTTCTATATATCTTCGTACTGCCGTGCATACAATGTGTGTATCAGAGGTTTCATTTTAAAATTGCTTTAGACCAGGGGCCCTTAAACTTTTTCAGAAGAGAACCATATCAAACAAACGACGATATTTTATTTGAATTTGAACTCGGTTAGGAAATGAAAATTGCTCTTGAAAACTGTAAAAAATTATTATGTTTTTAGTAATAAGTTTACTTACATTTAAAATTTTAAAGAAATTTAAAAAAGTAGCTCTTAATAATATTATTAATAAAAACCAGTGGCCATGGGAGACCTCCGCTAGACTTATCCTCCCATAAAAAAAAATAATAATAAAAAAAAAACACATATATTTTTTTTTAATTTAAAAGAAGATTTAGGTAAATCTTCAAAAATACATCAAATTATGTCCTATAAAAATTTTTGTCCAAGGCTTGGTTTACTAGTTACGATTTTTTTTTAATTTTAAAGTTTAATAACTTCCGTTTCCGGTTTCGGATTTTAATAAAAAACAATAGGGTTCTTCCCAATTATTAGGAGAATTTTTTAGTACCAGAACGAACTCTTTAAGTTAAACCGTTTTTGAGGTATTGTGTATATGAAAATTTTCGCGATTACAATACTTGCCCCTTATATATTAAGGTCGGGCAGGTAAAAATAAAATAGCTCTGGTCACTATAGAAACGACCAAAAAATATATAATCAAATAAAATACCTTTTATATGTTTTAAAATTTTGAAATTAAATCAAGAATTTCAGTTGGAATTTTCAGTTTCCACATGCCGAGCGCTAATCCATATGGTAAATTTAGTAAACAAAATATTTCACTAAATCAGAAAAAAAAAATTAAAAAAACAAATAAAAGTTGTTACTCTCTTGTTGTAAAAAATTAAAAACGACACGAGTACACTTCCATTTCCGGTTGACCGATTTTTAACAAAAGTTGATCAAATGGTGGCATTGATGTCAAAAACTTTGATATGAAGTTTCATAAAATTCGAATTAACCAAATTCGCTCTACACGTGTCTACGGACCGACAGACAGACAGACAGACAGACAGATAGACAGACCGACAGACATCATGCTAAAAAAAGTCAAAACGTTATGTAGAGATTTCAAATAATGTCAATGTAAATCTATCGAAATCTTTAAAATACAAAATCGATATGATCACAATACCTCCTTTATACATGTGATGGGCGGTAATAATAAATTGGCGAATCTGATATTATTTTTATTTTGGGATTTTCTGTTTTTTTTTTA
Source organism: Liopterus haemorrhoidalis (assembly GCA_963971575.1). Lineage (NCBI taxonomy): Eukaryota > Metazoa > Arthropoda > Insecta > Coleoptera > Dytiscidae > Liopterus > Liopterus haemorrhoidalis. Next base: position 25,247,082 of record OZ020621.1, read on the forward strand.
TTATTCTTGCCATCTTTATGCAAGTAAAACATTTTTCATAAGCAACATATGTCCTCGAGACTGATGAAATCTTATTAGTCGGTTTCGTCTCGCGAGCCTTAGTTTGGGGACTGTTATCTTCATGAACTGCCTGTAACTGCCAGGCAGACTCTGGATAATTCTAAGGATAAGTTCCTCAAAATATGAACGATTAATGAAGTGATCTTAAAATTACGTAAATAAGGATATCTCTTAATTATTTTATTACTCTGCCTCATAATTTATAGCTACGTTCATAACATGGGTGATTTGCCAAAAATTAGTTCTTAATTTGGAATATTCTTGTGATACTTTTGCTAAGGCCGGTAATCGTTTTAAAGAAAAAACAATATCTGTCATCCACCGTGCTGCATTCCAAAGAAAACAAGTATCTGCTTATTTATATTATAAAATGAAATTGAAAATAACCACTTAGTATTAATAACTTGCTAATGATTGACAAAGCGAACATAAAACAACTGTGTATAAAATTTACAACACCCAAGCATCATGCCAGATGACAATCATGTTTTAAGAGCAACAAGAACAATGAAATATTCCAAAAATTATTTAAAGATGAATAAATATTTTACGAATACTAGCTTGAGATAATATTAGCACTAAGAATTTCATTATTTCAAATGGAGCATAATGAATTTTTAATTACTGTTCGTAAAACTAACAAAAAATACTTTTTAATTTTACGTAATGACAGATTTTTACATTAATTTTAAAATTAGTCAACGCTGTTTGTTTGAACTATTTGTTTATCACGAAGTTAAAATTTACGTGCATTAATTCGCCAATTTCATGAGCAACAGAAAGTAAATAACTACCTTGGCTTCATGTATATAAAGCTGTAATACTGTTGTAACTATGTAACCAGTGCCGTGGCAAAGGGAGTACGGGTGATGCACCCAAAACAGGCGTCAAAGCAATGAGGGCGTGCCGCCAGAGCCAGATAAAGTTAATGCGGGGCAAGTTTTATAACGGGCCCTGAATTAAAAATTGCAGAAAAATGTGTAATATAACTATTTATTTTCATAGTTAAACAACGCTTAAAAACTCTCTAATTAAATAATCCAGATAATTTCAAATATCGAAAGCTATGAATTTTTAAACGAATGTCTTTGATTGAACTATTAGTAAACATTTCAGTCTGATATAATGAAATGACACTACTAATAGTTCAATCAAAATCATTCGATAGTAAATTCATGGCTTCCCTTGAATATATTTTTTGTTACTCGCGTGGTACATATTGTAAATTTAGCGTAAGAAAATTTATAAATAATACTGAAATTGTCGATTTCACGCAGGAGTTCATGTTCAATGCTCATTAGGGAGAGGTTGTTCAATTTGTTTTGACCCATTGTGCTCCTTGGTTCATTTTTAATCATCTTATGTTTTAAAATGATTTTTCTTCTGCACAGTTGGTAATCATGAGACAAATAGATACGGAAGAAGGTGTTCATTTGGAAAACAAGACTCCAAAGAATTATTAGTTATCAAACAGAATAACTGAAATCCCGCAAGGTCTTTTTGGCGCGAATATGATAAGCAAAATCAGTTTTTTTGTTCAATAGATCCGGATAGGATTAGACTAGTTTCTATATAATCTCCTCAGGTGCTGACTATTGTAGGTGATGAAGGTATCAAAAAACGCCCTTCACCTTTTAATAATCTATGATAAGCTGGACGTTCAGACCCCCCAAAAATTGCTCTGCGAGTCTTCTACATAAAAAAAAAAAAATTTTTGTGTGTTCTTACTTTATCAGTAAGATGACTTTGTAATTGTAATTACAGCATTAGACATAGTATTGTATATAGTTTGTGAAGGGTTCGTAGCATGTCCTATTTTCTCACTTAGTTAATTCGATGCTGACCGTGTTGGATATTTTTTGTAGTTGCTAGATCGAAGGTATTACAGAACACTACCAAAAGGCGCCCTTCAAATTTGCCGCACCAAGCGCCAAAGCGCCATTTTCTATTCTCGAAGTAAAACGTATTACAGAGAATTCTAAAGTGTGTACACACGCAAATCAATCAATGCAATTAGACGATTCGCTTTAGTAACATCTAAAATTATTAACCCTTTAAGTTCCAAGTATGCCACCCAGGCAGATATGCTACATATGCTTCTTACACACTTCGATGGTTTGCCAATTGATTCACGCATGTCTTTTAAGAAATAAAAGATTTTAAATACGTTGCATGTTAAAACTAAATATCTTATTTTCCCATCATGTTCCTGATTTATTATTGATATTTGATGCACATTATCTCGTCGTTTGCTTCGAATTTCGTATTTAACGAGCGCGAAATTAGTTTGTCTGAGCCGCTGGTTGACTGACCCGCAGAAACTTCAGAGTGGATCATGCTGTATATTATGTTTTGTTTTTTTTTTTTTTTTAATTTAATTTTAATGGTTTTTGCTGCTTCGGCAATTAGCCAGAACAATTATTATTTTTGACAATTACATACCAATGGGATCCGAATTCCACTTTTTAGCAACGCAGAGCACATGTGTTATTACTACAGTACGCCGGCATGTTTTGGCAAATTATGGTCAAAATAAATAAATAAATACTACTCGTGATAATACCGACTGATATAGCTTGGAAACAACGCACAGATTTACTAACTTTACGGTATAAGAGTCTGGATTAAAAATACGGTTAGGGCATAGATATAAATATGACCTAACAATTACTATCTGGCTAGAATGGTGTACAGAATAACCAATAATAAGAAATTGTTATAAAATGATCGATTATAATCATTTAGTTTCATTTTATTAATCGTCACTTAATCCTCCAAAAGATTTTGGCCTGCTTTATATCAATATTTAAATATCTATGTACTTTGCAAGTCGTTTATTTGTAGTTTATCCCTTTTAAGAACCATTTAGCCATTATTCTGATCCTTTCTGAGAGCACAAAGCAAACTGTTTAATGTCGTAAGGAATGGTGGAAATTCTTTAGTATAGGTTTTTAGCCCGTACAGCTGGCGTGTAGATCATTGGCTGTCTAAAACCGGCCGAAAATAGCCAGCCGTGAGTTGAGAGCGCATCAGCATATATTTGAATACACTCAAATACGAGGGGGATATAACCACAGATAGGCAACTCCACTCGCGATTCTAAGCTTTTTAAAGCTTCGATAATTTGAGCTTTTATTATAATGGAAATTGTGAAAAGTGGACGATTAAATTGACCAAATTGGGTTATTAATGATGTATTTCGTTTGCATATTTCTTTGGAGATTTATATTTCACTTAAATTATAATAAAAAATCTGAAAATGAACGTTACTGACAGACTAACAAAATGCGTACGCAAATTTACTTTATTTATATAATTTATATTGAGCATTAAATTTTGTATAATTTAATCGGTTTAGGAACGAAATTTTAAAATTAAATTCATGACCATGTTAATGATCCAATCTGTACTCAATATTCCAGAATACGGGTTTGTATGTTGTCAGAAGGACTATCGGATACCGGCAATTTTTTGAAAAATGTGGCTGAACATGAAGTTGGAAATTTAATAAGCTAATTTTAAACGTTATTTATCAACGGTATGTTTGAAGAGAATTGTTTGTTATAATATGGATTTTAAGTTAAATTTTCTCTAATTTACCCTTTTAATAATATCTCTATGATAAATATTTACTAAATCAACCGAAAACAATTATGATGAGGAATTAGTGGAAGAAATCCAGTGCTGTTAATCATAAAACATAATTTATATTTATAAAACTGGATGCTATATCTGTTTTTTATATTTTCGGTAAATATCTGGTTACTACACGTTTTAGATGATTGTAGGACGATATCCGCAAAAGAAAAACAATTTTTATCTGTCTGTCCGAGATCCGACTGAACATATTATATTTTAATGAAATTTGCTATGAGGATAGAGTAGAACCAAGTTTCAAACATAGGCTATATGGTATCTCAAAATTTCCATTCTAAAGGGGTGTTTCGGGGTTAAAACTGTTAATTACTAATTAACTTAAAGTATCTCCCTTATTATTGACTTACCAGAAAAAACTGTTAAACAAAAATTGTTTATAATAAGGTAACAATGACGGGGGACACCCTAAAACTCACATTTTGAAATATCTCCCTTAGTGTTTGTTGACTTAACAGTAAAAACGTATATTACGTAATATTTAGGGAGTTACGGGGGGACACCCCAAAACTAAAATCTTGAAATACTTCACTTACTATTCACTTTGATTCAAATCTAAATGCATTAAAGAAAATATGTTTAGAACGAAGAAACATTCCTTTTATGTTCTGTAAGATGAATATTGGGGGGGCATGAGGAGCTCTACGTATACATATGAAATATCTGTGATCTACAGCTCAATGGATGTCACAATATTTTAGGGTATGCAGATGACCTGGATATTATTTGAAATAAGGACCTTATTGATGTCTAAGCTCGTAAAACAGGACTCATCATCCAAGCATACATCTTATTGTAAGTAGACGCAGTTATGAGAACACGACTTACTTAAAAATGAATGGCAACACTTTTGAGAAAGTTTATACTTTCAAATACCTGGGCACCATAATAAATCAGATGAATCTGATACAGCAGGAAAATATGAACAGAATTAAACCTGTTAATGCATCGTATTTTGCACTTGGTACCCTCTTCAAAACGAAACTCCCATCTTGGCACACCAAGATCATGTTATAGCAAGTAATAGTACGTCCCGTACTTATGTATGGCTCCGAAAATTGGACCTCAACAAAGTGAGATTAGCAACACCTCATAGTTTTCGATGATAAAATATTTCGCCTTTGATCCCATTCCAATTAATAGTGAATGCAAAATCCGTAAGAACAAAGATATCCGAGAACTGTACTCACGGCCTAGTATCACACAAGAACTGAGAGGTCGACGATTACAGTGGATAGGACACGTGATAGGAAAACATGGGAGGCAAGAATGAATACTCATTGACCGATGGGAAGACCTCGCAAGAGATGGAAAGTACAGCTTACCGAAGATCTAACAAGTATTGGTTACAGGACAGACGAAAAAACCTGACAATGAACAGATCAAGACAGAGGACTTATGTGAATGAGGCCAAATTCAACCCGACTGACAGTGCCCAAAGAAGAAGAAGATGAAGAAGAATAATTATTATTGTCATCTATTACACATCGCTGCTTGTCTGCAAATTTGTCCTTTCATTTTGTTTTTAACCATAATACGATAGTTGAATATTATAACAAACATTATTAAGTTATTCTGTCAGAATCCTGAACTACTGAACTAAAAATAACATGAATAGAATTAATCACCAGCGGTATTCAACTTCCAAATTCTAAAGTATTCTTTCTAATTAAGCTAGTATTTGGGGCCAGGTGTGTGAACAATATGCAAACGCCAAATCCAGTTCTTATTGTCGTTCCGGTATTCTAACATACATTCCCATGCCCTAATTCTCCTCTGTCGTGTATTCATATATTTTTTGTGTATTCACACAATGTTTCCCTTGCGGAACGTTATCCTTGACCTTAAGAATAAAGGACAGGTATCAAGTATTTATTTTTAGTGTTCGGACGGGGAAATCTTGAAGAGGATCGATATGAAATCCTTAAATGTTTCCATGTGTGTTTATTTATTGGTTTATGTGTTGTTTTTTTAATGTTAGGAATTGAAATGTCTTGTATTGCGTGAGGTATGTCTTAATTAATGACATATTGATGTTATTAATTCATGTGATGTATACACTTTTATGTCAGCTTCGTTATAAATTATTATACTACTTTAAAAAATAATCAGGATTAAATCGAATTTAGAAATATTGAAAAAGAGCTTTTAAAAAAGGAAAAAATAGATCATGAACCGAGCAAAAAACAAAATAAATAATAATAATCCAAAAAATTTCGCGCCCACACATAGTTAGTTGTTATATTTTTAGGGTGTCCTCCGTAACTCCCCAAATATTCATGTAATTGACAATACTTCAAATCATTTACGCCTATATTAATAAAATGTTTGGATGCTTGGAACTTGTTTTAACACGTTGAGTGCTATGCGAGACCACGTTTGTCTCGCATGTTTTTGGGACATATGGGCTTCGTGACTCCCACTCTGGTCTCCTATCAACCAACTTTAAGTTCCACCGTGTCGTTTTTGTCTAGTCTTATACAGTGCATTGAAATACATATAGGCGGAAAGTATACAGCCAACTAGACATATTTACGTCCCCGGCCTGCTGATATGAGACCACAATGTCACCAAGCGGTTACATGAACTATTATATTGAAATAAACAGTAATTTTTCTGTATTTACTTAGAAAACGAAAGAATTTTTCTGCTTGTAATTACTTTATAAGCGATATGAGCGTTTACTAACCAAGTATCAGTCAATAATTATTGTTAGAATATGCAGGTTCAGAAAAGCTCGCGGCGATACATTGGATTCAATACGGCCAGTTAGTACTTGTAATATTGTACTAGGCCGCGTAAGACCAACGAGTCACCAAAAAAATATAAGACAATAATTCTAATTTGGGTAAAAAAATTTGATATCAGTGCCTAAATTATTAACGTAAAATCTATATAGGCGTGGTTTTTAAATATAAAATTTGCATCTTTTAAATTCACAGCTTCTACTGCTAACTCTTGCGATATTGGATATTGTAGATAACTAATTTGAATGAAATTCAACCGAAAAATGCTAGAAATTCGAAATAATGACACGAAGGAAAATATTCATCTCAATAAAACTGTATCTCTCCATAAGTCCACTTAATTAGTGAACTGCCTATATAGATTTATAAATACACAGAATTTGTTTGGACGATTGCTTATTACTATAAGCAACTATTACAAATTTAGGGAAGCAATACAAATAAAATTTACTTAAACACAGTAGAATATAAGAAGAGGAAATTGCAAAAAACATTATAATCCTGTTTGCAACAAGTTGGGTACTTAATTTTTCGACCTACTTATTTCTAAGGTCCCAAACATGGAATTCAAATATGTCATTAAATTTTTAATGAGCAAAAATACGAAAAATCGATTATTTAAATTTGGACAAATCACGTTTTGTATGAACGTGAATAAATGATGGTTTAAATTGGCAAAACAAGGATAAAGTCTGATTTGAATGAATGTTTATTTTATTTATTCTCTTTATTTAAATATTATCTATTTTTAAATATGCAAATCACAACTTTAATTTTTAAAATATTAAGAACTTCTATAGATGGAAGATCATAGATCAATTTTTTGTACCATTTTATGAGTTCAACAAAAAAATAAATAAATAAAAAAAATAAATAAATAAATAAATACAAAAACGCACTTATTAAAATTTTCAATTTATTTATTTATTTTTTTGTTCTTGTTTGCATGATTTTTAATAGTACGTTTTAGAATAATTTAATTATTTTATATTATACATTTAAAAAAGAGGAAGACACTGATACCAACATCTCAATTTTAAATTTTGAGTGATAATCACGTTTTGAATGTTACCTATATGGGGAGGTAACATTCAAAACGTGCCACTTGATATAAATGTTCTGAACACATTCCTTAAAAATAATAATTGTGTCCTAACATTAATAATTTCATTATTACACAAGAGTAAAATTAGCTTCAAAATAAAACATAACTCATTTGTAAAATGCGCTTATAGATAAGAAGTAAATACCAACTTTTAATTAAAGTTATAATTAACTTTATCGATCTTTTATGATAGAGTTATAAATTATTTTAACTCTCGTTCGAATTAAGTTAAGCATAGCGGCTCTGAACGACGATGCTATATGAGTGGTTACAAACCCCAATATTGTGGAGAGCAGCCGCGTGTGTCATGTATTCAGCAATTCATTATGCACGAAGACGCATAAAACGCACACGAGCACACAATGCCAAATTTCAACAGTTATATTGCTTCAACAATTTATTACGATACCACAGGAGTGGCGACATTGGCGGAATTAATTTTGCTAAAAACATACATTTGCATATCCCATCAATTTACATAATATTTAACAAATGCGCTTTACTTCCGGCTTAAGATCACTATGGATTTCAATATTTATAAACCAAATCACGTAAATTGTTTCTGGCCCATGCAAAACCACAGTAAACTTAAGTCTGGTTTATAATGACTCCATAACATAGCGCATACGTAATATGGGTTTGACCCTTCAAAACGTCTGTTTGTAATAAACAGAACAAAAAAAAGTAGTGTAATTTTTATGCTTATGTTCCACAGCATATCTATTATAAACTGGGCTTTAGGTTGATCAACCGTTCTAAATTTCGTGGACTGACCTTCTATCGATTTTGGCTTTCTAGAGTCGTCCCGAGAAAACCCTATACGGGACAGCATTTAGTTATTTTTCACAAAATGTAAAATAATTAATATAAATTAAATATATCGTGTTACAATTCATTAATTATAATAGCGTGAAGGTGTTGAGGAATTTTAAATTAAATAAATCTCCATTTGCATATATGATGATCAGATCAATTCTGTAAAAATTTACTGTGTAGTAAGTAACCTTACTACAAGATAAAATATTATAAAAAGTATAATGCCTTTCATTCATGACAGTAACTGACCTTGCTCATAGAGACACATTTAGTTATTTTCATAGTAACTGAGTTACAGAATTGGTCTGATTTTCTATTTAATGCGTCATGAAATACGTATACAAGCTGTCTCTATTGATATCACGATATCGCATTTTTACTGGCTTACAATGCTCTGATATTTATTTTCTACTAGTATGAAAATATTTCAATATCTCTCTCGGCACCATTTCTACCTCTGTTATTAACAGCGGTACGATTACAATTAAATATACAAATTATAAGTATTCTTCACGCAGATGACAATGGTGAAAATACCGAGAAAAAAAGTGCATCAGATTCTCGAGTTATTCACAAAAACATTTTCTTTATGCGGCGCCGAAAGATTATTAACAGAATCAAAAATATTAAGACAGTTTTTAATGAATCATGAATTTAGAATTTACTAATTGAAATGTTGGTTATTAAAATTCAGCTAATCAGTAATGACCTGACCGTGTTTCAGTCAAGTACTGAACATGACGCAACACACTGAATAGCAAATATTGTTTAAATAAAGAATTTGATAGTGTATTAGTTTTCGTTTTTAATAAACTGAGCGTGTAAAGGTGGTTGTCGTTTTGTTGTTCTTTCCTTTATCAACATTATTCCAATCCCTTCATTGGAATAATGTAGATACTTTATTCCAATTATTCCATTATTTATCTACATTATTCCAATCAAGGGATAATGATGAATTAACGAAGGTGCGGGAATCCCAGTATGGTAGCCGCCCTGACATATGAAACATCCGGCATATTATTATATATTCTGAAATAGTAACTTATTTTGAACAACATTCTGTATTCAATATTATCCCAAAATTGTAGTTTATGGAATTATTTTGGATTAATAAAAAATATTATAAGAAGTTAAATATTGTTATGAAACGTGTCTAATCGTAATCGTAGCTCTACGAACAGCCTGTATATGATGTGGTGTATATTAACTAAGTGGATAAATGTATATACGTTAATATTACAAAGAATTTTGTAATCAGATGTACTACCAAATTACAAACAGGAAGAAATTTCCTAGTCAATCATAAAAGAAGATATACCTATTAATGAAAAATTTCCGTTCTTTTAGGTTGTTTCCCGATTTTTTAAGGCCGGTATAAATTATTCAATGCGCTCAGGTCCCATGCAGTCACATATATGTCGCATATTTTCACTTAACAGGATGGTCATTTTTAAACAAGTGCAAAACAATTTCCAAACTTTTCTGGACACAAAAACTAGCAATAGCATGTTATTCGAGAAGTTTGTTATATATGGAATGGAATAGTTTTGTTTTGGTATTGGCCTGCAAAAATCTGCAGGCTATAACTTAACACCAATTAAATATTCACTTTTTTTTCCCTTTTGTTTGGTGGCTTCAGCAACTTTGACTATTAGCCAGATAATATAGGCAGAGATTAAGGCTTCTTATTTTATATTATAATTTAATATTTTCCTATTTAAGATAATATATATATATATATATATATATATATATATATATATATATATATATATATATATATATAAGTTAGTAGCAAGTAGCGTGGATAATTTTATTGTCTTTCATTTCCATTTATTTAAAAAATATATTCATTTTTTTTTTGCTGCAAAAACATTTTTTTGTATATTAATTGTCACATCTGTACATTTTGAATAAAATCAATCCAAACCGATTTCTGCCGTTTTATAATAATTTACGATGTATATCGGTTTCTATACGATTTTATTTAACACACTCTAGAATAAATCCCTCAATTTCATGAATTATTAGGCTTTCCCATTTTCCATTTCCATATATTAGGAAATTCCCCTCTTCACTATTTCAATATTTCACTCTTATATGGAATTATAGTTTAATTAAAAAATCAAATAAAGAAAATAATAATTTTAAATAAAATTAATGCACATAATATGATTTGCGAATTTTACTACTAAGTATAATTTCCCATTCTCCGATTTTTTAACTACAGATGAAATATTTTATGTAAGCCTTACACAAATTGTTCGATCATTCAGCTATAATAGAGCTGAAAATGAAAATTTTCATCACGTCTCTATTAATCATTTTCTTTTATATATATTCTCTTATATACATACATACGGAATCTTCCGGAACGTATAAATATATCGTTTAAAAACAGTATTGGATGTATTGGATAACGAATAACTTGTATTTAATTTTTGCATAATAATATCCAAAATACACATACAGGAGCAATAATTCAAAATATGTCTTAGTTTGCTTATGAGATCACAAAAGATGAGAATTCTATTGAAATCTCAATATCGCATTTTTTACCTCACAATGCTGTTGTACTTGATTTTTACTAGTTTGAAAATATCTCTCTTGGTACCTCCAGTGGAGCACTGGGCGCAGTAAGGCGATTTTAAGCATTGATTAGTATCAGGATTTAATTAAGTTTGAAAATATAATCTTGGAAAAATGTTTATTAAATCAATAAATATTTAAAACTACACAAATTTAGAACTTTGTTATTATTTGCAATCCATAATATGTCTATTTTTAGACAAGTTTTGAAGTAATAAAGGTATTATTAATAGCTTAAATATCAGAAATATTAACTGCCTTTTAACTTATCTGCAAAATCCATTTTACACATTTGGCCAATGTCCAGAATCGAAGCTTACTTTGGCGAAAGTTTCCGTTTAGAAAACAAACACGTCTAAGATGGATGAGAGCCTAACTTCTTGTCAATTAATTCTAAATATTCTGTCTCTCGGAATAAATAACTTATGTAATGGTGTTACACATTTTTAATCGGCCTTGAACTTGTAAGAAAAATAGTCTGATTGATCTATTTTTAAAAGTAAAATGTTTGTACGTATAGACTTTAAATAAATAATATATCTTCTTTAAATTGTCAGACGGGTACTCACATTATTTTATTTTCAACAAGCAATCTGCTGATTTTTTTATAAATATTTAAATTTTGGAATACTTTAACATTAATAAACTACAGAAGCAGCCCCGGATAACGCTCAGGATACACTCTTAGAATTTAAAATGTTTCATATGACAATAAACGAGCCCATTTTAACAATACACTAATAACTTTATTAACAGGGCAATATTTCTTTTACACTCCATTTAGTTCTAAATTTCGGCTCATAATTTAGGTAATTTCTATGAATTTGTCCTTAATTATTCAAATTATTGATTACTACGATAGTATTGTCGATTAAATCGCAAATGTCAAAAGAGCGTTATAACGGAAAAATGTTGAACGGGTTAGTGTAAACCAGAATTTTTGTAACCAGGCATACAGAGTCGAAAGAAAAGTAAATGACTCCCGACCCTAATCTCCCAAGTCGGTATTTTTGAGGACCGACTCCGACACCCGACTCCTTTCACTCGTAAATCCTACTTGCATTAAATATTTGAGGTTGGGGTGAGCTGTCATTATAAAATATCATTTTTATTATATCTTGAGTCATTTTATTTTATATACTTCATTTTTCATAATATGTCACTTTTTCCTTTTGACATTTAAATTTTGGCTACCAACATGAAACATGAAATAACCACGGGAGTTTATACAATTTGAGTAAATAAAATACCCGTTTAGTTCCGCTCAAACATAACAGAGTATACAGAAAACGATAAAAATGGATATGTGTAAAAACAGAAAATCTTTACTGCCTCATCGTATTAATCTGTAAATACCTACACGTAATATTAATCAAATTATAAACTGGAGAATATGGATAACCGGTTGAAACCTGTATTGGATATTTACAATTTCGTTTTCGTTCTTGACTAAAAAAATAAAATGTTATTCCCGTTTCGGTTCTTTAAAACATTCTAATAATATCGTTATTTTGTTTTCGTTGTCGGTGTGTTATCATCCTTGATAAACATTAAATCAAAGAGTCGGGAGTCAATATTTTTTCCGACTGTCGACTCCGACTCCTCGAAAAAGTTTCGACTTCTCGACTCCAGACTCGCGACCCCGAATCCCTATCCCTGTTCGTAACTTCGTTCTTAACCGCAGTTAATTAGAGAATAATAATAGATCCCCAAAGGCTAAGTGGTGTATAGGGCAGATAAGAGTAAATTCTGTTACTAGACCTCTGGCACAACATATAAGCCACGTGCTCAGCGTGATTTCGACTAACTGTTTTATTCTTCTCTAAACAGGTAATAATTTTTAAGTATTAATACTCGGGTAGAGTCGACCTTCGAGCTAACAGAAAATTCCAATGTGGAATCCGGTATTTGAACCCGCGTTTCTAATGCATCGTCGGCAACAATCTTACCACGGAGCCACGTACAATTTCATATTATTTAAAACTATCATATCCTAAATGAAATTTATTTTAGCTGTAGTTTCCTAAAATTTCATTATAGAGGACATAAACTACGTCTCAATTAAAACGTAGTTTAACCTCTAAGTTTTTTTTTTTTTTTTAATTTATTTATTTTACATCGGCCTATTTCTGCAACGAGGCTAATCGCCGATGACAGGGGGCGAGCTCCTACACTTGGATGAGGGGTGAATGATTGTGAAAATGGAAGTAATGTAAACATATTATTTTCGCCCGAATAATATCACCAACGAAGGAGGCTCGAACCACCGACCGTTTTAAGCATTTGAACAGCCAGACTGTTTCCACCAGTACAAACCGCACGACTTAATGCGGTCGGCCACTCCGTTGGCTAACTCTGCTAAGTTATTTGATGTACTGGAAAAAGATTTAATCCTTAAAGTGAAATAAGTAGTAGAAATTTGTCTCATATTAAAGTTATTTACATGAACACTTTAACACTTTCAAATTGTAAAATTTATTTTACCACCATTTTTCAGTCAAATTCATCTAACCACCTCCTTCTAAAATGAAGTTATTCGATAAAAATGTCTCTCTACACCACATCTCCTCTAACGTATTTATTTCTTTTTTATTTCTTTCTTGTTTTGTGAATTGCGCAAGGAAACGTGATCGCCACGCCTTCCTTTTGCCGATAAAATCGGACATGTTCAATTTAGCTCTCGCGATCAACGGGCTCTTTTTTATACCGGTGTTCAATGTTCTGTTTGAAGAATACGAACACCTTACAAAGGAAAGAACTTGTTCACATTCACTTTGAATTCAAATTCTAACGTATGTACACAGCGTTTGTATTGTATATTTGCATTTTGTTCTTGTATGTGTGTCTTGTAGATGGAAATATAACAGATGTTACGTATGCAACTACAATCAATTCTATTCAAAATAAATATGAATTGTTGTTTTTATTAAAACGAAGTCAACTTTTGGATTATTTTACCGCATTGTTTTGGAATATAAAAAATAATAAAACAAGACACAGGCAATTTTGCAATTACGTGAACAACCTAAATCGCTGAACCCTAATCACTAAACCATGTGCCTAGCGGCAGCACAATGGTAGTGGTCGACTGAGTCAAGCATTTCTTGCTGCATAAGGCAAAATCACTTTTTGCCGATCTTGATTTGGCGCTATGGGCGACCTAGTAATGGTTAAACATAGTGGCGCTTTATCCATCAAGTTAACTAGGGGCGGCACAATCAAATTGAGACCCCCAAAGGTTTTCTTTCCCTCTATTTTGATTGTTTCGTGAAATATCTTTTATTGCACCAGCGCTTATAAATCATTAATTGTGTAACTTTAGTCCTTCTTGTCGATATTTGTGTCAACGTGTATTATTATTTAAAATCTAGCTAAGGGACCCGTACTTCGTATGTTTTTTTTTTTAAATACATTTTAGCTATAACGTAAGATATTTCAATTAAATCATTATAATAAAAATTGCACTGAACAGAAAAGAATGTTTTTTTATTTTTTACAACTTACTATTCTTAAATGCTTTTTACCGACCGCCAACATATATAAGGGAGGTATTGTGATCATACCGATTTTGACATTTCGAGAATTCGATGGATCTCCACGAATTGAGGTCCCTACATAATGTTTTGACTATTTTTAGCATCATGTCTGTCGGTCTCTCTGTCTGTAGCTCCGTGTACACGTGCAAAGCAAATTCGGCTAAAAGGATCTTTATAAAATTCATATTTAAGCTTTTGACATCAATGGCACAAGTTGGTAAAAATCGGTTAATTAGAAATGGGAGTTTACTCGTGTCGGTTGTAAGATTTTTGCGAATATTTCATAACAGAAATATTTCCAAAAACCATAATTTATTATGCTCTTAGTGGTGTAACAATTTTGTATGTTCTATTAATTAGACACATGTAAAAGTTGTAAAATTTATTTTAGACTGAAATAAATTATTATTATTATTATTTATTAAAAAAAAAAATCTGATTCGAGTCATTTTGAAAACTGTTTAAGAATTTCTAACTTATTTATTGCAAGGGATTCGAAGGAGATTATATTAGAAAAGATAAAGTACAATATAAAACAAGAAAAAAAGTCATCTCGATAGTCATGGAATTTATTTATTTTTAAATTAGGTTGGCAATCTCACTCTCCAGTATCATTTAACTGATACTGGACGTCCGACTTAAAGGTTATATTTAAAATAAACATATTTGTAAAAATATAAATTAAAAATACATATTATGATAACAAGCAACGAAAGTAAATACTCAAAAACGACAAAAAGTACAAAACTGCCAACAACATTTTTAAAAATAAGACTCGAGGATTACTAGACGATTTCTTTTTCGATCATACTGTATTTACTCTACAAATAAAAATATTAAATTGAAAAAACATTTGAATGTCAAATAAACTTGTTATTTCAAAAAATACATTTTTTTTTGTCTATCGCATACAAAATGTATTTTTCTTTAATAAATCTTCTGGCATTATGATTCTAAACCCAATATTAAACAACTATATCTCAAGTAAAACAAATATAATCTCATCCACCTATTAAATTAAGGTGAAATATTTATGATTAGAGAGCGCCAATCTAAGCCCTAATACGTTTTAATCCTATTACATTAGAAAGAACAATGGCTTTTTTCAATTAGGTAGGATTCAAACGTATTAGAGACCAAGAAACTCTAATTATAATTAGAGTGCGGTTAAGTTAGGTCATACTACGTTTTAATCCTACTTAATTGAAAAAAACATTGTTCTATTAAATAGGACTAAAACGTATTAAAACCTAGATTGGCCGCTTTATAGTTATAATAAGATAAATTTTTGTTAATAAAGGATTACTTTGTAATCTGAACTCCTTTAGATGTCGTCGCTGCCGAAGTACGTTATAGGTAAACGTATACAGACTAAATATATATTATGTGGAACTTATCGAGTGTTTTATTTAACTATTAGTTTAATATTAACCATGTTTCACTGAGAATGCACGACTCCTGTGTCAATTATAAATTGTAAACATGTATTTGTTTATTTAACATGCGTATAAATTTTCAATACCATGTTTATATTTAAAAATAGCTTAAAATGTTTTTTGAAACTGTATGTAGTAATGTATTAAAAAAACTATTAATTAAACAACATTACAGAATGCTAGCCATTAATAGTAAATTGAACAAAAGTATTCAATTTAGTTTCTCTAAAGCTTTAACGAGTTTCCACCAAATGATTCAAACTTTTCACAGCTTTTGTATTTATTTGAAAAATCAGCAGTATTCACTCTTCGTAACTAAACGAGATTTAAAAATAGCATTAACGAAATTTAAAAATAAATTCTGGAATATGTTTTAAATTTTAGCAAAAATTTATAAATCTGTATCATAAGTAGCGACCCTGTTTCGCATTACAAGGGGTCCCCGATTCGAATCCCAGTCACGGCATAGATATTTTTATTTGTCCATATTAATCATTAAAATTAAATGTAGTGAAAATAACGTACAGTAAAATATATGATCAAATGAAAGGCATTCGTCTCTTTAAACAGTGTATTTATTTTAGAAACAGTGTTTCGCTAAAGACTCTTTAGCTTCGGTGCTGGAAAATACATTGAAATAGACAAATGTTATAAATAAATATATAATAGACACTGTATCTTATTCATAATTATTACATCTTCACGTCAACATAACCTCAAAAAAGTAAACAATTGTTTATCTTAATATACAAGGTGTATCAAGATAGAGGGAATACGATCTTTATCGAAAAGGCAACATGTGAGCAAGTTCGAAAAAAAAAGTTTACACAAGGAATAAAATGGTAGTATTGAAATTTTTCAAACAAACCAGAATTACAGGATATCAAATACAACTATAATTTTTTAAATAGGAACGTATATCGCATTGAGTATGTTTGGATAAAGCTTTTGAAAAGAAGGAAATTTTACTTAAACATAATTTTAATATCTTTTACGGTTTACAAAGATTTGTATTCTCTACAACAACTTGAAAGTAAAGTATTTTAATTTAAGTATTCAAAGTACCTCACATTTTGATTTAAACAGTTTCGCATCCATATCCTTGAGCTATCTGTAGCTTGGAGCATAATAAAAATAAAAATTAATAAAAATAATTCACTCTTAAGACTTTCAAGTAAGTACGACATGAAAGTGGATTATTTTTCATTATTGTTATTAAAAAGAAAAAATGGAATTAAATCAAAATGGAAAACATTTTGAACACTTGTAAATAAAAATACTTTACCCTCAAGTCGTTATAAACAATACAATTCTTCGTAAACCGTTGAGGATTTTAAAAAAAGTAAAAGTTCTCTATTGGAAGATACCTAACATGACATACGTTCCCATTTAAAAAATCAAGTTATCTTTCATATCCTGCACATCTGGTTGGTTCCGGAAAATTTCAGTAGGTACTACCATTCGACTCTTTGGGTAAACTTTGTCATCAAAATTTGTTTCCCAATTTGCTCATAAGTAGCGTTTTCGATAAAAATCATATTCCGTCTATTTTGATACACCCTGTGTATTAACTATCCATTTTGTCTACTTATAAATATCTATAATCAACATTAAGATAAACACATACATATATATTTCAATGTATTTTTCAGCATCTGAAGAAGCTACATTATCTTTAGTGAAACGATGTTTTTAAATAAATACTCTGTCCGAAAAACCAAATGACTTTTACTTTATCATTAAAGTTAAACAAACTTAAAAATAAATAGCTCCATTTAATCGTGAAAATAAGCAGGTCTGAATCACAGAATAATTCTTCGGTCATTAAGTAATTGAAAATAAAAATAGGAAATCCATAGTATTATCAAATCTCCCGAACACAGAGTGATAAAATATTTAGTCCTGTATATTCATTAAATTGTGGAAATGTAACTGTATCATCTATTATTATCTTGTAACTCCCAGTTGTATCAAGTTTCGAATTCGATACATTTCTCCTGTCAGTAATATGATGGATATGCAAGTTTAATCAAAATCCTGGCGAGTTCACTGAATCTGTCTCACGGAACGGAATATTATGGGCGAACTTGAAATTCACGTTTATTGATTTGCCATTTCTGTAGTCTACGAGGATTACTGAATCCCCTACTGGTATAAAATCAGGAAGTTACATTTCAAATGTATAGCTTTTTACAGGAATTTACATGTATTTTTCAAATTGTATAACACAAAACTGAACATAAATGTGTTTCAGTTGTGTGAAATTGATAAGATTCATACATTGTTCAAATCAATCACGCTTATACAGAACGTAAATGATTAAAAGTAACAAAGTTTTAGAATTTGTAAAGTTGCGAATTTGTACTTATGAGTTTCAACGGGTCGGCAAAAGGTGGCTGAGAGGTAAAACCTGTGTTCTGTGTTGAAGTCGATAGTTTCAATTTGATGAATTATTTTATTATTTCGTATAGCATAATGTTTAAGTGTCAGAGACTTTCAGGTCGCAACTAGCGCTCTCTGACATAACCTAACGACTACTTTTTACGGTAGCCGCGACCGCCGGATTTACGTTCTCTCTGAAGCACGCCCCATATTTCCGAATATTAATTCAGAGATACAGGTACTCATTTAAGGTAAGGCTGAGTAGGCCTACGACCGTTACGGTCAATATTCTTTTTTGAGATTTTTTTTGATCATACTAGGGATGGAACGATCCCACACTTACAAAGCGTGTGAGCTCACCACTATGCTATTGCAACCGCATTATTTTAAATTGGTTGTAAATATTAAAAATTAAAGTCGTTAATCAAACAAAATTTGTATGTTTGTTTGTCTACCTATAGGGGTTCCTACTAGGGTTGGCAACTACCCCCCTTTTGGGAGGATAGTCGGAGCTGTCGTCGTAAAATCAGCACAGAGTATACTGTTCATATATCGTAAAAACCAGGTTTAACACTTCGAAATATTAAAAAGCACAGGGTATATCTATACATTCGAAACTAATAAGAAGGTATACCCGTATACCACCGTTTACCTTCCACTACAGAAAACAGTTGAGGATAGTTCTCCTTTTATCGTACATGTCTTCCCATCCTCCTTTTTATTTTACTTCCATGTCTATTTGTTTTTCTCCTTTTTTATCATTTATTAAGATCATATTCATCACATAAATTTTCCTGTATCTGTTTTTCCTTTCTTTGTCATATGTTTATCCACAAAATATAAATTACTTTATTTACATATTAATTACATTTATATTATTTCCCCTCGTTCTTCTTCGGGCACAGCCAGTCGGGTTGACTTTCATATTATTTATATATGCAATTTTGACTGAATAATAAACATATGTAGAATGTTTATTTTTCCTATATTTATACCTCCTCCTTCCACCTGACATGTTCTTCCAGTCATACCCAGAAATTTTAAAGAGTCTAAGACCGAAAGGAACCATAGGCGATTATGGTTTCTATATACAAAATTACTTGTTATCGCCTTTACGCGTTCTGTGCTAATCGTTTACGCTATTTAGGGCGTGGTCTAAATTAATCTAGTCGACTACTTTTACAGATTTTTATGTGATAGATGCTCTGCCATTGCTTGCTACGATGAACGAAAAAACTATAATATTGAAATAAAACTGCT
This sequence comes from Liopterus haemorrhoidalis, assembly GCA_963971575.1. Taxonomy (NCBI): domain Eukaryota; kingdom Metazoa; phylum Arthropoda; class Insecta; order Coleoptera; family Dytiscidae; genus Liopterus; species Liopterus haemorrhoidalis. Next base: position 25,266,667 of record OZ020621.1, read on the forward strand.
GTTAATTGCAACTGCAATTGTAAATAATTAAATTGCGATAAAGAAACTGTTAGCCCCAGTAGCATACTTAGGGTATATTATCTTTGCAAAACAAAAAACATCTTTTACCAATTTTGAAAATACTTAACATCAGTAACTTAAAAGAGGCCAAAGGCCACTCAAGGCCTGTTGATAATTTTAGTAATAATAATAGTTTCACAACGCCTAGGTGGCACATATAGGTAGAAAAGGTAAGTTCTCTTAAGTAACTTAACAACGATATTACTAATCACCGTTACAAATAGTTCAATACCAATACTGTAATTGAATTTATAAAAAAGGCACATTAAGTCACGAATAAATGTCTATTATGTTTACATAATACGTATAACTTAATATAAATACATACAATATGGAAAAATACTTGCCGAATGTAAGCTAAGGCAGTTAAAACGGCACCTTTTGTGTCCGTGTAAGATAACCGAGAACCACTCATTGTAAAACATTCTACACAGCGACTTAGAATTTGTAAAGTTATGTATAAAGTACGAATATACTACGTTTATATTCGTTATTAAGAGAAATTTCAACGTATGGATTGTAATGGGACATGCGGCATACTTAGCTAACCACACACATCCGTACATTAGAGTAAATACCGTATATATATATGCGTTGATCTTTGAATGCTAGGTGACACCACAAGCTTTTTATGGAAATCCGACTATAGTATAGCATGGAGCAGTGATAGACATTTGACAATTGTCGATGAAACAAAAGGTCGGAAGGGGTATCCCATTAGCCCTATAATTACCATTATAACATTACATTTATGCATACACATAAACTACTTAATCATTTAATCCAGGCATCGTGGAGTGGTGTCGCGTAAGACAGAGACTATAAGCTCTGTATTTAGTCTTCTGTTTCAAACTGTTTTCCAGGTTTCTCCGAAAAATAACAGCTATACATTATCTTGGAAGAAAAACTCTTATGGTCTTTTGTATGTTCATTTTTAAAACGCACATTTCGCATTTGTAATGTAAATATTATGCTTTAGAAAACAGATATTCATATTTTATAAGCTAAAAAGGATTTCATTATTTTTATCAAATGCGACGGAATATTAATGTCACGGTTTGCTTGAATCTGCTTTAATGGCTAACTTCAGTTAGCCCGCCGGATTCCTGGCTAAATTAATCAGACCCAGGCAAGAGTCAGACAGTAATGATGTCGTAGTTGATTTAGGACATGAACTACTGGTTCATGTAAAAAAAAAAAAGTTTAAATTTACTCGATACCAACTCACGGTCAAGTTTATCTTCATATAGGTTAAACCTATTTTTCAGTTACAACAATGGCATACCACAGGAACATAAGCCAACAGAATAAATGTCTATCTGATACTAGGTTTGTGCATTATTATAATGACGTGTTATACAATGTTACCAAATTGTATACAAGTCGAAATAAATGGTTGTTCCTAAACTTTGAGAAGAGACTCTGATACAACGTTACCATATTTTTAAAATGTCATGCCGGTCAGTGGGCGGCGGAATCCTGCCACATAATTTTTTAAGATCCAACAAATTTAGAGGTTAGATTTACTTGTATTAAATGCAGTTTAATAAGTTTAGAGATTAGTTTTTCTTGTATAATTGTTTATTTGTGTACCATGGCCAAAAGTGGTAAAATCTTTTTCGGCCGCATCTGAATTTGATGAGGACGAAAAAAATCTTTTTGGCAAAGGCGCACATTATATGTTTTGGGCGACCAAAAGTAAATTTTTATCAGAAATATTAAATTTCCGTTCGTTTTTTTTTCACCTTTTATTCAATAATAAAAAAAAAACTTTTATTATCAAATGTACTGTCCATTATTTTCTACCACTTTGGACAAACGCTCAGGCAATTTCATAATGCTATCTCTCCAGAAGGTTCCGTTTTTGCTCTCGAAAAGTCTGTAGAAGTGAATTTTGATATCGTCCAAAGATGCGAAATTTTTTCCGTAAAGGGAATTTTGTAGATAGCAGAACAAATGGTAGTCGGAGCATATAGTCCATACATCGCACCATCCGACTACACTTTGTTCTGATTTCTACAAAATTCCCTTAACGGAAAAAATTTCGCATTTGTGGACGATATCAAAATTCACCTGGACAGATTTTTCGAGAGCAAAGACGGAACCTTCTGGAGAGATGGCATTATGAAATTGCCTGAGCATTTGTCCAAAGTGATAGAAAATAATGGACAGTACATTTGATAATAAAAGTTTTTTTTAGAATGTATATTTTATTGAATAAAAGGTGAAAAAAAAAAAACACGAACGGACTTATGTAACAACCCAATACTTACATTGGATAATTTATTGAACAATTATTACAATTATAAAAGTTTGACTGTTAGTTGTTTCCACACATAGATGGCGCCAGCATCCAGCGGCCAAAAAAATAAGCGAAACAGCCTAGACCGAAAAAGATTTACTTTTTGGCTAGTACTAGATGATGAAAAAAGAACCGTTTTTGATATGGTTCGCCCAAAAAGTATATTTTAATATATTTAGAGGTTATTTTTGCTTGTATAAAATAGATTTTAACATTTTAATTGATAATATTTTGAATTTTATAAATATCGACTCGTATAAATTAACTATTCACCTGGCTGCATGTCGCTTACAAGCGGACCGTGGTAGACTGGGGCGATCTTCTTCGATCGAGACTATATTTTAAGAATGAAACAATTTTATTTAATTACACTATTGTATTATTAAATATAGGTACATATTCATTTACAAAATATATTAGCTTCTAAAAAAAGTAAGTACAAATCTTAATATTTTTAATTAGTAGGGGAAGCCGGGGCATAACGGGCACCTTAAGGATTATATTTAATAAAATCTTAAGGAATATCGTAAAAAATTCCGAAATACTTTTATTCGTAAGATGATTTATTGTTTAATTATTACAGTCAGTAAAAAAACTTAGAGAAATACAAAAATAAAAGTTATGACAATATATAAAAAAAAAGCTTCCTTGTGCTCATTTTGCCCCGGTGTCGGGGCAGAATGAGCACGGGCGGGCTATAATGGGCAATCAACTAAAATCTGACGCAGAATGAACACACGTGAGTGCGTTCTTCATCGTTATCATCTTCTCTAGCGCAAGAATAATGTGCCCACTTGCCACATGCTCTGCACGTCAGCTCTCAGTCATACAACCACTCTCGGAAGACACTAGCGAAGTAATAAACGTGATTGGAATGCACCCAAACATAGCGGCATGCTTTAAGAGCCAAAAAGAGGGGAGGCCGTTATACCCCGGAAGCCCGTTATGCCCCTGCTTCCCCTTTATGAAAACTTAAACGAATACTTAATATATGACTTTTCTGCGGGACATTACGTGATTTAAACAGCAATTCCGGGAGAATTATGCAAGTTTGGAACATCCGTAAACCTACTTTGTTAATTTGGGCTGCTTAGAATTTTAGGAACCACTGATTTACAAGGTAGCGATACATATACATACGGAAGTCTAGATCTACCAATAAGAGATGGGCGCATGAGCGATTTTTGTGTAATTATATTCACGCAGGATCAAAATATGTTTTAGATAAAATCGAAAACAGGAATTACTCACAAATTAACATGTAATAAAACGCCTGCAACGTGCAGTAGACTAGTGTATATTATAAACGCACCTAATATAATGAGCAAATTAATTGAAAGCCGACAAGTTTCATAAATAAATGTAATAGTTTTATAATAGAAATACAAAAGATGCAAATTTGCTTATCATTATTGTAGTTTATAAATCACAATCAGCTGAAATTAGGTGAAAATATTTACTTTATGGACGGGTATTCGAGCTTTTGGAAACTCAAATTTGAGAACCACGAGTCTATGCCAATACCATAAATTGTCTCCAATTTCGACTTAAAAATTACGGTACGACGTATAAAAGCGCGGTACTAACAAATTCCTCCAAAAATATTTCGAAATTTCTTGTTCAAAACAATTTTATAGTAAGCTTGAACTACAAGATCAAATTTCAAAATTAAAATTAACTTACAATTCCCAAGATCAATTCTCGGAATTAAAAAACTGAAGTTACTTCGGTACTAATTGTGTTTAATTGCATTTAACCTTGAATAATGTATGTTTTGCTAATAAGTACGACAATGTTTTTAAAACCAGATAATGACTTGATCGTTTTCTGTATTTAGCAACGCAAAAATACTGCAATTTTATTAAAATGCTTTTATAGTAACATTTAAAGTATTATTTAAGAATTTCGTAATGTTATTTTATTAACTTATAAATTATTGTTAATTATTGATTTATTAACTTCGGTTTAATTAATGTTTGTTCTATTTTGCAAATAATGCAATATTAATTTTATTAAAATACAGTTCATAACTGAAACTGTTTACCTATAAACTAATTTAGTATTCAAATTATTAATTATTAAAATAATTCATGTACACTTAAAAGATCTGGCTATAAACTAATAATGCTCTACTAAATATTTACTATACACAACAGTATTAGAGTTACTCATAAAATATACAGTTTAATGACGGAATTATTAAATTGTACAATTAAATTTACGTAACTGTTTTGTATAATAAACAATTAAGTTTTACACAGGAGTGTCAATATAAATGTAATTGCTCATCAATTTAGTGACACTCCTGTATACAGTCTGTCATGTTGTAGGGTGAAGCACAAAAGAAATGTCAAATGTTGAAGCAGTTTTAAACTGACCTTGAAATGTGTTTTGATAAAAAAGGAATTCTATCAGTGGACAAGGGTTGAAAATGTTCGGATGAAAAAATATAAAAGAAATTCCTTACATATTAACCTCAGGGTTCAGATTTGTATGATATGTATTATAGACCATACGAAACCGATAGTACGAATGGATTCTATAACATGCTTTTAAGACTTTGTTAAGAAGATTATATTAACATAAATTCTGAAAAATTATTCTTTCAGAACTGTCACACTTTAGAATATTGATATTACAGATGGTCCATATTTCCCAAAAAAAATTATGAAACATAGTCAATTTTTTTGAAAAAATGCACGCGTGATATATTGTTATAACATTGCGTTTCTTTGCGACGTGCGTCGTCTGCTATGAAAATCGGGCTTTAGCTACTGCGTGAACAAGTATAAAGTATTATTCTGGCAAATGTGCCTACAGGAATACATTTGAATATGTGCTATAGTACTATATGACTCTCTACTCAGGTGAAAATTGGTCTATGGCTGTTAGAACTTATTTCAGTCATAATTTATATTCTGGTCATAATTCGACAATTATCGGTATATTTGGACAACAGACTAGTTTTATATGTTTTGAAAATCCCAAAACGTGCTCTTATGTTTTTTCTATTATTCTTCTTTGGGTACCCACCGTCTAAGTTTGAGGTCCCCAAGCTATTTCGAAAGTTTGAGCAAAATAAATGGCGAACCAGAGAAAAGGAATTTGAAAAAAGCATGTTTGAATTAAGTATAAGATGCAATTTTAAACCTGCAACTATTGCCAAATATATGGCATACTTTAGTGTCGTACTAGAAAGGGGGACTTGAAAGTTTGATTTGGAAGTGATTTTTTATTTATTATGTTCTGTGCCACAGACAGCTCAAGAATAAGGATGCAAAAGAGTTTAAATCAAAATGGAATGCACTATGAACACTTGTAAATAAAATATGTTACTTTCAAATCGTTTTAGAGAATGCAGTTTTATAAAAATTTTAGTAAACCGTAAAAGATATTTAAAAAAATATTTAAGTAATAGTTTCCTTTCAAAGCTCTGTCCAAAGATGTATGTATATACGTTCCCAAATCAAAGTTAAAAAATCAAAGATGTCCTCCAGCTGCGGGTGAATTTCTTATTTTTCTGTATAAAACTGCGGGCCATTTTTATTCGTTATTTATTCTAGTTACAAGGATTCTATAAATGTGATTTAGAAAGAAAAACAAAAAATTAAGAATATAGTTGAAATATATTGACATTTTGCGTACATTATGCGGGAAATATGATTATCGCATTTAACAAAGAAAACAGAGAAAAAATCTCAGTAATATATTTTTTTAGTACAATATGGCTAGAAGCAAGGTTCCATAAAATTTATTTTTCCATAGCCAACCCATATGTAATTTCTTTTTGAACTCATGGTATTTTTATGCTCTGAGTTATCAATTTCAATGAAAAATGTATCAGCTTATTGGTTAATAATAATTTAAATGTATTAGTAAAAAAAATTAGGGACCCCTGGTCTAGTTGCTGCATACGGTAGATAGGTACCCTGTTTCGCCTTCTCTGTATGTAAGATGACTACGTAAGTCACCATAACTTTTCGACCGGCACTATTATACACAGATTTTAAGCATTAAATCCTTTAGGGTGAGTTACCCCTGAGCTAACTGCACAGTATTGGTACATAAAAATTTAGAAGTGATGTCTGGGATTTTAACCCACGTCTCTGTGCTCTGTAGGTAACAGTCTTGCTACGAAACCACAGCAATCCTCATATTGACTTTTATAATTATTAGCGCTGGGAATTAAAACCGGTTTATCGGGTACCTAGTTCCAATTGTCGGATAAAACCGAGTTCATCATTTTCGGGTAACCAGGTTCAGGAAATCGGGTATCCACCCGGTTTCGGGAATCCGATTCCGGATGCCCTGTTTCAGATACCCTGTTCCGGATACTCTGTTCCGGATATCCTGTTGCGGATACCCGGTTCCGAATACCCAGTTTTGGGGTTGGGTATTCAAATCTGGTACCAGCACGGTCGATTTCTCACAGCACTAATAATTATTAAAGAATTATTATATTAAAGAATTGCACCCAGAACCAAAACTAAGAATTTAAATTATTTAAAAAACGGTCGGACGTTGTAACTACTAAAAATTCTTCGAGTATTTACTGAAACATAGCCTTTGCTTGTCAAACTAATTATATTCATACTTTATTTCCTATGGTTCTCAAACTTCAGTTTTATTTACAGCAAACTTTGTTGTTATTACTCTAATTGTAAACATGTTATTTTTGGAAGTACAGTTCTAAAATGTGAAAAATAATATCTTTCGCAAGGTATGTTTACAAAATTTGCACATTACACATTAAAGTTACTTTTTTTCCGAGTTGCGACAAATGTACTGCATCTAGTTGCATAACTGGACGGGAAACAGACAAATTTTAAATTTTAAACAGATTGACAGACTGTCAAGTACAATGACGGATTCACTGTATGTAACGCACAAATATAGCGCGCATAACATGTGATACTGTTTTAATGCTCGTATGTTGCACAATGTTGCAGTTGGCAAAAATGTAGTGCACTAATGCATTTTGAGACTAGTGTACAATTTTTACTTAAAATAAGTGAACTATGACAGTTATTAGAAACTGAAATCCAACCAGTACTGATCCTTAAGTCTCGTTTATAACAGTTCCATAACATAAATGTTAGATCCTACACTACTATGTAACAATTACTGTCTTATACACAAAAAGTAAAACAAAAATTTACCCTGTTTATATTAAACTAACAAAAACAAGAAATCAAATCAAACTCCATAGAAATATTATTAAACATTTTCTAATAGAGCATCCTTTCATCTTTTTATAAAGTGGAAAAATATTCTTTCATTTTTTATTTTTCTTGTCTTTGCTACTGATGGACATTAAACCAGTATATATTTATTTTTATTTTGGGAACAAAAATTTTAATTTTAAAACAATAAATTAGTTATTTTTAACTCGATAATATAAATATGAGATTTGCAATGTGTTATTTAAAATTTTTATTGTAGACCTATTGACAACCTATGTGTGCATGACTGACTTAAAACATATTACGTGTAATTTTGTCAAATTATGATTTATTTATTTATAAACGTATTGTATTGGCTTAAAGATGAGTCAATAGAGTATAATTTACATTTAAAGCTTTTAATTTTAATTTTAATTATAATTTTGATCTTAATTTGTCACATTGTAAAACATTTTTTAATTATTTTTTATTTATTTTCTTTTTTTTTGTAATTTTTCATTTTATTAATTGTTAGTCAATCACTTTTCTTTTCTTGTTTTACTTATAGGTACTTTGTTTAACACTTGTTTAAATTTTGTATATTGTATTTTAATGTAGTTGGGCATGTCCCGCTTTCAACTCGTCAGAAGAAATAAATAAATAAATAAATAAATAATTGTTTTGTATATTAAAAACAGATGTTCCTATTATAAACAGAACAGTAATATATCTTTAATTAATTTTTATGCACATGCAATGCATTTATGTTATTGATCTATTATAAACCAAACTTTAATTCCCTTAAATTTTAAATATTTGACTAACTGTGCTTTTTTATATCGACCGAAATCCAATAAAACACCGATTCAATTTAATTCCATGTTAAACGTAAATTAGCTAATAGAATTATTGAAGTCTGTGTTCAGCTCTCAAAATTTGTAAGGTGGTTTTTTGTTAAACGTGAAGGTTTAATAATAGGTAAAAATGAACAACACCTTTTCATCTCTATACATTAGTGAGATATTACTGGGATATTGATTAGTGAAGAAAATATGCTGTTTCTATCACTCTATCACTCAAGATTTGTGTAAACTGTTTAATTCCAAATTTAATAAAAAATTATAATACCGTGTAATTTATTAACAAAAAAGGAATAATGGGATTTTTTTATCAGATTATTTTTTAGAAATATCTCGAAATATTATATTGTTTAAATTAACATTTCTTTTAAAATGTAATGCGGGGTAAAGAACAAAATTAATTTTTAAAAAGTTTTTATTTTTACGCCATTTTTGTCCCTCTGTTGGTCTCTTTCACTTACTAAATACCTACGAACTTCTGAAATGTGTGAACACTTGCACTTCACGTCTATTTTTTATTGATAGATCAAAATTTCTGCGAGCTAGCTGGGTTTGAACCCACCATTCTGTGTTCCGTATAGAACCGTTTGTAAACGGAGAAATTTGAAAAACAAACTTCACAAGGTAAGCGATATAAATCTTGCTAATCTAAACTGATAGCTCATAATTTCAATATGCTATACTTGATATGTTATCAAAATAAATAATACTGATCTTAATTTATTTTCAAATTTCAATCAAATCAAGACTGTTTCGCTAACAACTACTGACAAATCTTTATATTAAACTTATTTTCATAATAAATGGATTCAAGTGTAAAATAAACAATATCTAAGATTAAAGATCAATTTCATGTAATATATAAATAAATAAAAGTAGAGAGTCCTTACAAAATTACAGTAGAGAAAATTAACAATGCATGTTCAAATGTAAATTACGCCTGTATAATTATTTAAATATATAAATAATCTAATCAAAAAAATGTAAGCATAGTATTCCGGTTAAAATCAATGTGCATTATTCTGATTTTTTTTTGCTTTATAAACCAGCCTCTCCAGAAAATAGGATGGAGAGCAAACATTTTTGGCTCATTTATGGCACATTTTGGCGACAATATAATTAAAATGTATATATTTTTTTCATAAATATAATTTTGTTTGTTAATCCACGTATTCGATACACCGTACAAAATTTAAAAAATATATATTTTCGAAAAATAAATTTGTCTATACTTTTCTCATGTGTGGCTCAGAGAGCAGTATATGTATGCCGAATTTGAACTCTCTAGGTCCTGCCTTTTCTTTAGACACAATTTCTACAATACAGACAGACCTGAGTGACGGTCTATGGGGTTCTTGGTCATACCTACGAAACTCTAAAATCAAAAGTTAGGAACCAAATACTTAAAATTATGGAATAAAAAGTTCCAACAAAAATTGTAATTAAATTCATTAAACTGATTTTTATTAAATTTTGCAAATAAAATTCAGAATTTTTTTTTTATGCTTAATAAAAATTCCTGACGAGAAACGTAATGATTTATAAAAACCAAATTTACGATCTCAGTAATTGAACAAATTTTTAAAAATATTCCGTTGCATATAAATGTTAATAAATAAACAACATAAAAATCCAAACAACCTATTTTCAAATATAATAAAATACTATTACTCTCTTACTATAAGAAATAAATAATAGTCATACTTCTTTAAATTCTGGCACAGGAAAATAAAACATAACTTTTATTTTGAGAAAAAGTCAAGAAGAAGGAATGAAGAGAAAATCAATAGTAAAAAACAACAGCTTTTTGTAACATAGGGAAAGGTCAGGGTCGATCAATACATTCTGTATATGCCCCTGCGTGTTATAAAGGTAAACTTGTGTGTTATTTGGCGAATATATTAATACTTAATAAATAATTATTGTAATTTTGTGTTAATATTTCGCATAAAAAGTAATCAATTATTGAGTGAAAATCAATTAAACTTTAATGACTTTATACGTTCTTAGGTAGGACCAAATCTTCAAAATGAAAAGTATAATCATAAATTATTAGCAAGAAAAGAAACTGGTAGAAAAATGTTTGGTACATTTTGAATTGGTAGTGGAAAAAAGATGCACCAACTATACCTTTATACTTGGGCAATGTTGCATTTATTCGCGATTGAAATATTTTTCAATCGCCACCATCACTTCGTTTGAAAGGATCTGGTTGAAAAAAGAAGAGAATGAAAAGAGATATAGAAATGAAGATAGTTGAAAGAAAATTGTGTAATAAAACACATGAATATTAACTAAAATGATTTGTTTATTTCATTTGTTAAATAAATATAATAACATACAGTGTAATTGTGTATAAAATTATATATTTAAAACTAAGAACAAAGTATTCTATATAGCCAAGGATAATTATAGGTACGGCATTACTGGGTCGATTCCATTCTAAAAACTGTAAAGAAAAGCCAAGTGATGAAGGGAGAGTGGGGGAAGGTATTTATATATCAAAACACATTTGAATCATTTATTTCTAAAACGAAATCAACGCGTCCACCCTACAAAACGTTTCAACATCTAGTAAACACTAAATGAATATTTACCGTCACGCATTAATCCAAATACACATCACACAATAACCCCCTTCGATAAAAATCTCAAAAAAATAACTCACAAACTTCACCCGGAATCGGAAACTCCGGACTATACGAGTTTCGTTGAACGAATGAACCGGAGGATACCAGCTGCCCTAGAAACGGTGGGGAAGAGGGCGACCGCGGCCGCCGTCATGGTGGAGAAATATAATGGTGGGGTGTGCCGGGTGATGTAGGAAGACATGCGTGCGAGCGACCCGCTACCGATCCGCGGAAATGTTGCGCGCTCAGCTGGCGAACACTTCTGGATGACGTAGGAAGAGCCCCGTCTAGGCCATGAATGGGGAATGTAGGTTACTGGAAAATGTTTGCTTATATAGGACGAATTTGTTGTTGTTTGTTTATCAAACCTAGAAATTTTTACAGTAATTAAAAATAGAAAATCTTTATGAGCAATGCATTTCTGCTTTAAGTCCTAGAAACATTTTCGGCTTTTAAACGTTTTCTGCGCACATTAGATTATGGTTTGTGTTGCATATAATTAAGTATGGATAATGAAATGTATAACCCATATTTTATATTTTTGTATTCTTCTGCCATATAGTGGGAGTACCTAAAGCTTATGACACCTAAGGCAGAACTTTGGTTTGACACCACATCCACAAATATTTTAAAGTTGATTATATCCGATATAACAAAAACTTAGGTATTTTGAAAAAAGTTCTTTATTTAGCTTTAATTTATATATAACAGATTTAAAAACTTTTTAAGCGTTTTAGCTTCATTAGAGATATCAAAATCATCATCTTTTTTTTGCATATTCAACAGACAACGTTATCAAATTTGACCTTCTGTATGACTCATTGTCGAACGAATGTCATTTTTTATTTAACTTAAGCTTTGAAAAACTTTTTTCGCAGGATGCAATAGACAAGATTACTGAGAAAAATATCAGAGGATCAAATTTTGAAAGTCACAAAATTCCCAATTCTTGGTGTAGTTTGTAGTTTTTTTAGAGATTTTAATCGTAGGCAGGTACTGTGTGAAGTGTATCTTTATTAATGCATGGCGGTAAATATTCATTTAGTGTTTACTAGACATTGAATAATAAATTGTAGAATTTTATTCATTTTGAGTGCTTTGTCAATATTAATTTTAACTTCTGTCTTATACTTTATTATATTATATCTGTCGATACCTTCTAGAACGGTTCAGGGAATCCCAGTTCCCAGTGCCATTGCTGGTGAGTTAACAGAACGATACGTGCATGTGAGACCTTGCTTTTATGCTGGATTAGACAGCAAAAAATTAGAAGAAAAAAAAACATAATTTGTATATAAACCAAAATATAAAGCATAAATAAACACATGCATACGTATATTTGTGCACGTGATTGCTATTTGATCAATAAAAGGAACTCTTCAATCTATGACGAAGACACCCATTACTGAATACTGGAATGCCCTGAAATTAGCAGAAAGGAAAGATATTGCAGCGTGGATGGAAGTCTTTCAATAATCATAAATAGTGAGGAAGAAATGTTGAGACTGCTGTAACATGCATCCGCCAAGTCGTTGAAGTATTTGTAGTATTTATGAAAAATTTGAGCGAATATGATCTACTTAATAATTTTCATTTTTCAAATTCCCATAAGAGATTTTAAGTTTTATATCATTCTGGATTCTACGAGACTTTTCTAAAAACACTCTAAAGCAATGTTCATATTGATGTGAAAGCTTATCCCATTATTATGACATGTTCGATTCCAGACGGTTGTAGAAAAACGAACCATTGCATATTTCATGACAGAACAACGTACAAATTCTTATATTTAAAAACAATTAAATATTCATACTGGGTGTCCATGAGGAATAACTGCCATGTAAAAATGATAGTAAAGATAAGGTAGATATTAGGCGTCCAAGAGGAACAACTCCTAATAAATGAAAAAAATCGAATAGGCCATGTATTGCGCAAAACAACATAAGTTGCTAAATAAAGAGAAACCTGGCGAAACACAATAAAAGTGCCCCATATAGTGCCCCATACCCCTTCGGGGGTAATCGAGATGGAAATGGTATTACATACTGAAAATAACAAATGACAAGAAAAGATTGAAAGAAACTTGTAAAAGTATGTCTGGAAATACTATATAAATATTTTTCGACATAAAACAAGAAAACATTTTTATTCTATGTACGTAGAAATACGAAGAAAACCAATAATTTTCAGAATTCCAAATAACTTCCACGTCAGCCTTGGTAAAAAATAAAATACTCTGCCGTCTTGGGATGAACCCTTTTCTTTCATGTCCTGATATTACCTACTGCGGACAAAGAATTATCAATAATAAAAAACATTTCCGCTCTCTTTATAAAAAATGTATTAATAACTTCAGAAAGTTCAGAAAATCTTTTCGAGATATCCTTGGAAGTTAGAAATGTCAATGTAGTAATTGGAAATGAGAGATATATTTAGTAGCAATTTTCAAAGTGTATTACAGAAAAGAAGATTGATGAGTACTTGTAACATTATGTAAAAACTTTGTTAATGGCCTTGCATACAACCCTCGCTTTCCATCAAAGGTTAACGATAGCCACAAAAACATATATTCGGATGTTTTATCCAATATCTGTTTAAAAAGTATTAACAAGAAAATAAGAAATGGGGCATCAAGTATGACCAAGTTCAAGAACCAAATCACTTATTAGTTTTCCCCCAATTGAACGAACCATGTAGAACGGAAGATCTGCTTAAAGGGAAGGACAAGGTCATCTCAGCTGCTGTATATTTTGAGGAAATACAAATTGATTGAAAGTAAGTAGGAAAATATCACGGTACGAGTAAAACTATTGAGTCAAAGAAGTAGTTTCTCGAGAACGAAATGTGACTTATACTAAAGTAAATGCTCGACTTTCAAATTCCATATCGAAAACTTTGATCTATCATCAATATCAAAAGTAATTTCTGCAATAACTGATTATTTTAGTTAATTTTCTTGTCCGGCCAAACGTCCAAATTTTATTACTTTTTTCAATGAACCGATAAAAAGATCTTATATACAGAGTGTTTGTTTGAAACGGGGCACCCCGAAAATCTCCTTTATTTGTAAAGATACAAAAAATCTTCAGAACAAAAGTTAAACTAGACAAAAAGGCCCATCTAAAGGTTACTATAAGAATTCTGAGGCACTTCCGGTTTCACCGGAAATGATGTCAACTTTTGATCTAGCATAGGGAATCGATAATTTTATATTTTTTCCTAAAAGTACATTAAATTAGCTTTACAATGACACCAAAAAGTCATATTTTTATGTTAACCATTTCAAAATGGCGACCATTTATTTACAAAATAATAATCAACATAAGTTTTACAAAGTTGAACGTAGCAAGCTTTGATAACAATAAAAAAAGAAACAAAATATCTCTAAAATAAACTATTTGACTATTTAGAAAAAAAAAAAACTATTACTTTTTACAACAGTTAAGAGGCCGAGATAAGTGGCTGGCAAGATGATGGTTTGGCACAATGTAATATATAATTTTCCGTAAGGAGACCAGTAATCGCACATGAAAAAATACACCGAAAAAAATTATTAACTTAACATATTCCAACCAACAAAACTTTAAAACAAAGAACAATTTTCTAATAATCTTACATGTCGGGCTAAAAATGCAGCCTTGGAGAACCTATGAAGAATCTTCAGAAACATTTTTTTTAAATTTTGTTTTCCGTATTAGATTATTTTTACTTGTAAAACAACTTTAAAATTGTAATAAATAATGCATTTTTTCAAAATTTTCTTCCAGGGGGAGGACTCCATGCCCCCCGCTGGCGAGCTACGCGTTGTGATCGATCGTGATAACAATATACTATATAAAAAAGTAGATCCCAAATACAAAAAGGTTGAACAGCCCTGACCTAAGTTACTGTATATTAAATGTACAATCAGCTTTAATAAAAATGATTTGATTTGATTTATTATATCAGGAGACTTATATTACAGTGGCGACTTATATTACCGTAGTGGATCCATTTCAATTATGAAAGCTTATCATAAAATCACAGTTTTCCTAAATTAGTACAACTTTTGCATCTCATATTTTAAGATTCTACTCAATGTATACTAAGGTAACCGACTATTATAATATGGTCGAGTTATTGATTCAAATCACCTTATGAAATGATTTAATCATATTTAGTAACAATATTAAATTATGCAAATTTTGCAAATCTATTTCATCAATCTGTAAAATTTCTTGGCTGAGTTTTATGAAATGATACTAGACACTTTTTTCAATTATATTACAACGTAGTATATCAAATTTTTTGCTATAAGAAATCGAAATGTTTAACATTTTAACGAAATTCTATTTTCGTCGACACATTTTACAAAGATGTCAAATATTATTTGTTCAGTTTTATCAGATACACCGCCAGTTACATTTAGAGAATGTCTGGCGTAAGCTAGATAGAAACGTTGACTATCAATTCAGGTCATTCTTGCATCGTAAACCTTCATTGATTACCTGTACAGCGATGTTTTTTTCCACATTTTTTTACCTCAGGATCGTTTATACCATTCATATTTTACTACATCAATATAATACGTCTGAAGCAGATTACTTTCTACGTCAATCAGGAAATGGCTTATTGATTAGGAATGTTGTTTTCCAGTTTATTTCTATGAAATGGTCAAAAGGTTTACAAGTTATGTTGCCATTAATGTAATGATGCAATTTTCGTGCACCACATTTCCTAATCAAACAGAGATGATTAAATTGGAATAATTAATATGAGTTGTGGAACACGATGTAGCTATCGTTTATTATATGGTAAACGTAGTCTGATCATTACCATGTATTTAAAAACACAGAATCAAAAAGACACGTGTGTCATGTATTGACGTATTTACAAGTATCTTGTAGTATCAACTTCAGCTATATTTAAAACTTTAAGAGTGATATATTCCGAAGTAATTAAGACATATTTCCAAATTTAAAAATTTCAAATTTTCGCCATATTTTCTTGTTTTTTCACAAAATAATCGATAATGCAAAAAAAATACTCTACTATTTTTAAGGTCATTTATCATTTAAATGCACTTTTAAGACAATAATTAACTGTTCACTATACTTTTTAATTATTCTGTGTATTATAAAACATCTGATGAGGAACAAGTACAAATACCTTAGCGTACAGAATAAGGTACATATAGAGAAAAGTTAAAAAATAAATGAAGCACCGTAAGATTTGATGTCTTGCTAATCTGAGAATATGGTTCGGTGCAGGTGCGCACACAGGTTTTTTTCGTGGGGCGTGCTTAGATGACAAAATTGTTTTATAGGGGCAGGGATCGGCAAATTACTCGACAACAAGTGCTGACCAAAAGCATATTACATTCCAAAATGCAAGTGATGACCTAAAAAATTGAAGTCCTCACTTTCAAAATGCAAGGGTTGAACTAAAAAAAGAGGTTCTCACTTCCAAAATACAGGTGATGAATTGAAAATTAATTATTTCAAAACTGACTGTGGTCTATCTATAATTAATTCACCACATTCGTATCTAAAATCTTAATATTGTTTTTTAGAAGAGTACATGTCTCTCACATTTTACCTATGTTTTATTTATATCTTAAAATTTTTATATTTTATTCATTTATTTAAAAAATAAATAATGTAACAATGTAAAAAAATAATGTACAGGATATTCCAATCGTTAATCGGTTGTTCCGAGAAGGGACCTTGCTTGGGAAATTAAATTTTTCACGTTGGAATGTGAAAAAATAAAATTCCAACAGTGAAACCATTGAAACGAATGATATATGTCAAAAATAAAATACTTTTTTATATATTTTAATGACAAAAAAATAAATAAATGGGAAATTTGTATTAAGAATGACACAAGAAATCAAAATATAAAGAAAATGATATTTTAAAATGATATTAATCTTAACTAAAAAATGTTTACTGTAAGTATGATTTATAAAGTTTAAATAAAACGGTCAAAAAGCACGATTCAAACTATGAAAGTAACTAGGTTGCAGAATATAGTTCCGTCTAAACGTTTGGAATAGCTATAGTTATTATTTGATAAACAAAGAAACAGTACTAATTTTCCATTTTACCAAAATATTTAATAATATTTTGGCTATAAAATAAACTAAACACAGTTAAGTCTCTTTTTATGCGTATAATTTTTAGGCGATTTTGAAGTTATACGGTGCATTAAATTCGGGGCTTCTCGTTCAGTTGAGTTTAGCTCGTACTCGGGAGTTTCCCGTTGTATTTATTTCGTATAACTAACACGTTATAGTATAAGAGCAATGGATTCTTTCGCATTTGCATAAAAGTAGTGAAAGTATAAAGCCTGGAACAGAATGCATAGCGCGCTACGCCGTCAGCGCGCCGTCATTTGCGACGGCGTTGCGTTAGCGCCGTTGAATTTTCGCCTGCACATAATGCAATAATTTTTAATGCTGTCAAAGTAACAAGTGACAACCTATATCTGTGTTTATAGTTGCGCTTTCTTTTATTAAAATTATAATAGATAATGCAAACTTGTGTGGGATGTTATTTATGTTGCATGCAAGATATTTATACATACAAACATTTTACCATTCAGTAAAAACTGAGGTTAGGTGTCCTACGTCAACGTTCAACGGCGTCAAAAATTGGAAGTTGACGAACATTCAGTATCAACGGCGTTGGAACGCCGTTAGGACGTTTCTCATTCTGTGCACTTGCGTACGACAGCTTGATTTTAACTTTCCTCTAACAGATAGCGCCGTCCAAACGCCGTCAACGCGCCCTAGAACTCGTTGTATTCTGTTCCCCACTTAGCGGTAGGCATATGAAGTGTTTAATGTACTTATAATTTTTTATGTGAATAGGTGTCTTTTCATTATCTGTTTAACTGCGATTTTTTTATGTGTATACAAATATGTGTTTTGAGAAGTTAAGTTGGATATTGGTACTTTTAGACAAATTTTATCGTATGTGAATTTGTAGGTACTATCTTATAATCGCATAATGAAATTAAGTTAGTGAATTTACCGCGCAAGGCATGTATGAAAAGTACTATAGTAGGATAGTGGCTCATAAGGCGGTTCAGGTTCGCAACCAGAATACAAATTAACTTCTAAAAAGATATAACAGCCAGATTTATAGTGTCAAATTAAGTGCACAACGGAGACCCAAAAAACGACACGAAAGTAAAATGACTACGATTTACTGACTCAGGTGTTGAACGAGTCGAAAAAAAAAAACGGAGCAAGCGTAACAAAGAGACACAATGAACAATAACATTAAACAAGACTTTTTTGGTCTATATTCTATTTATAACCAAAGATAACAATTTACCAACTGTAAATAAAAATCACTTATTTAAGTTATTAATTTCTTTTCTTACTCGTCGGCTTATCTGTAAATACTTCTAAGTCCGAGAAGCAAAACTTTTCAGGAGAAAAACTTGCTACAATCATTATTTTAGAACTTATGAAATTTCCATGATATATCAGTAGAACAATTTCAGTTACAATGAGCAAAACATTTTATGATTATTTTATCATTTTTGCATTATTTCACGGAAATAATAAAACAAAAAAATCAATACAGTTGAAAATCGGACTTACAAGATTTTACAAGTAAGCCGACGATATGTAGAATGTAGGTATATAAATCAACAAACCCAAGTGTTTTAGTGGTAAAATAATGAGCTGTTCCACACCTAAATATTGTCATTTTCCTTGTTTGGTTGAAAGGATTCAAGGCTATATGGGAGACCTAATTATTTCACAGTAGGACGAAGCGAGGAATCTGTTTATGTGCTAAAGGGTCGCTTTTGTGCTTCCAGCTATTGTCTACAGCTTTAACTCTTGCATTGTTCCCTGTCCAGTTCTGAGACAACTCACACTTTGGGAGATTCCTGTTAAGTTTCAGCAATTGGAATTACAATTAGAAATTATTTTAGTGTTTCATGAAGCAATAACTATTGTAACTTTTTATAGAAATGTTGTGTTGGCAATATCCGTGCTGTTATTATTTTAGATGGATATTTCATGTCCAACTGCTTGAGCTTAACCTAACTTTGAAACAAAATGTTTGACCAAAATCACAAGATATTTATTATCAAAATTTAATAAGTGAATCATTTTGAACATTTACTTTAATGCTTGTGAATAAATAAACGTTTGTTTTAAATATAACGCCAAATCTGATAATAAATGGACTATATATATAAATAAAATTCCATGGCTCTCTAAGCAAATTTTTTTCTAGATCATATTATATAATATAATAATGACAGACATGTACTTAAATAATATATGTAACGAGTTTAGTTGCATGTTACACAGAAAAGAACGGCGCAACCCAGCTTTACTCTAACATCGCCAAGCGCGAACCGGTATTTGCACAATTTTTCTGTCATGGCGCACCTATAAACTACATCATTTTCATTATACGGACATTTAATTAAATCTGTTACTGTATTTTTATTTTTTCGTCCTTACACTTACTTTCCAAGCGTTTCAGATGGTTATAAGACGGTACCCACCTAATAGTTAATGTCTATTTTTCTGTAAGTTTGAAACAATCCGAGCCAAAATGGGTGGATTTTTATTCACTCAATTTGGTATGATCAGGGACAAAATCGGCACATTCAAAAAGAGATTAAATGAGATTTAAAAAAATTTATCTTAGGAGAAAAGGAGGTACTATAGGAGGGGGTGAAACTGCTATACCTTCTAATAAAACTAATCAACATAAAAACTGAAAATATTATTTACTTTACAGCAAAAATTGTGTAAAATATTTATTTTTTATTTTATGCATTTTTTTTTTTTTTTCAATTTGTTACTTAAGACACGTAATACATTTTTTTAAATCCATTTATTAATTTATTTTTAATTCATTCAATGAAATGAATATTTGGAGGCTATGGGCCAATAGCAATGATTCCCGTTTAGCATTTCATAAAGTCAGTGGACCGGTGTTTTTTTTCTCGGGAACCGATGTTAAGCCACGACCAATAATTTGAGATACTCTAGTTTATTCTATAATAAATAGGTTGAGACAGCGTAGTACACACGCTTAAAGCGGTTCTACATTATACTTTATTCGTCAATTTTTTAAACTTTTTTCTTTGAACTAGAAGTTGTCAAAGTTTTAATACAATTTATTTTTCAATTTTTTGGTAGAGAATGAAATTCTTACACGTGTTTCAGTTCATTTAAAGTACCAGCATAAAAATATAATTCATATCTTGTCAAGTGTTTATAACCTAGCTATTAGATTTGTAAAATTACTGATTACATTCAATATATAAATTGTGTTTTGCACGTAGCAAAACACAATTTATATATTCGCCTATTCAAACCAATGATCAACAAAACACTATTAAACACGTGGTAATACAAAATATTTACAAGCGTAATTTTAATGTTTGGTACTGTTGTTAAACTTGAAAATATTTTCAAGAAAAGTTTGTCCAAATCTAGTTTTGAATAAAGTTGACCTACATAAAGTGTTCTACACTGTACAATTTCACTGATTTATTTCTAGTACAAGTACTAGTCAAAGAAATAAGTATGAAAATTTGATGAGAATTGTATAATGTCGAACACGCTTAATAGAAATTAAAATTCTGAAGAGGTGGTCCACAGTGAGATAAATTTTCTCATATTTAAAAACAGCTATTAACGTTATTTCTAGAATTTAACCATAAGCTTCCTACTCAAAACCAATGATGCCATCCATATCTGTGACGTTCGGGGCTTAACAAGTTGATGTTCCTCGTTTAATTTGTGCCTGTCCCGAATAAATATGTATATTACAGAATAAATATATTGTGAAGAAATTATACACTACAAGATTCTTCAATATATATTAAATTATACTACTAATATATTATGAAGCTAGTTTATAAATATTTCATCCAACTATTTATATCCTAGATATTGATCAGTTTTCCTACATACTATTTAGATTACATTTTAGTAAAATAACGTTGATACGAAAATTACATGGTATTTTATACAGTAGACAGAATATCTAATTTATACAAAACAATTACCCTGCAGCAATTGACATTTTAATAAAAATGTACATGTTTAATTTCCCAAAAGTTGTTTGTTTGAATAATGTTGACAAATAATGGATCTAAACAAAAGGGAAACAATGGGAATTCATTAGTTATATTATGAAAATATATTTACATAATTTTGTTAAAAATAATAAAAATCATTAATAAAACAAGTTTAACTGAATTTGGTCAACTCATATTTGTGGTTTTAAAATAACAAGCATGTGAAATGTTGAGTACGAATTTACATTGCAGTTCAAAATTATTTTATCATAGTTAGAATAAATGTATGATTATTTAATACAATATAATTATTATAAATTATTATTGTAGGGTACGCCAATTCAGGTATACCGGAACCGATTGACGTGCATACGTCAATCTGTACAAGAATATTTTGTCTGTACAGGCGAACGAAAAAAATAAATAATTTTATTCGATATGCCTGCATCGTATAAACCAGTGTTTCCCAACCGCCGGCCCGCAAGATTTTTTTTGCCGGTCCGCAAAATTATTTTTATGTGCAAATTTATAAAACAAAAATGACTTTAAAATTTATAAAATACAATATAACTACTTTCCAAAATAAACGATACATATTTTTTTTTCAAGGCCAAGATATCCACCTCGCAATAAAATTTTAATTTACTATGCAACTATTCGCCTAATAAGGTATAACTCACTTAATTTTGAGATGAAAATCTCGGTCCTTAATTTGTTATTTGCTTAAGTAATAATTTGTTTCTTTTTTCACTAATTATGTTTGATTTATTGTTTGTTGTTTTTTTTGTGTGTGTTTATAATCAATAAATAATGCAATAAAAAATATAAAACTTTTGCGATACACATTACTTTCTAAACTTACCGGTTCGCGAATTTTTTCTAGGTCGCTTGCCGGTCCGCCATGAAAAAAGGA
This sequence comes from Liopterus haemorrhoidalis, assembly GCA_963971575.1. Classification (NCBI taxonomy): domain Eukaryota; kingdom Metazoa; phylum Arthropoda; class Insecta; order Coleoptera; family Dytiscidae; genus Liopterus; species Liopterus haemorrhoidalis. The sequence continues at coordinate 25,288,641 of OZ020621.1, forward strand.
TGGGAAACGCTGGTATAGACCTATATAGGTGTACCAGCGCGAAACAGGTCAACTCAGCGACGGACAATTTGGTGATGGTTAACTAGGCGACGATAACTCTGCCAGAAAAATTATTATTTGTAAAGATATATATTTTTAATACAAACTTGAAAACAGCAAATGCATAGGTAACTAGTACCTCCTTCGGGGGAGAGTTAATGATATTCGTCTTATCAAAAATGTAGCACAATTTTTTTTTTAAATTATAACGTGAAAAAAGTCTTACTGTCTTTCTTTCGGATCATCCCTACATATGAGGGTGAATGACATTCGTCTTATTCAGAAATGCAACTAATAGAATGATTTCAAAACACAAGTTTAAAGTGTGTAAAATTGTTCTGCCTAAGAATTTCCAAATACCGAACATCTTATGCTAAATACAAAAATATTTATGTAAATTTATAAATTATATAAATTTATGTATTTATATTTATATAAGGGTGCATTTACGTATTTAGACTATTATTTCGTATTTGTATGATAAAGTAACAGTATCCGCGCTAAATCATTTTATTTTAGTATTTTTTCTTGTATTATTTTATTTTAATATATTTTTTTTTTGACAATAACATCTTCAAGATTTTAATTTGTATTCAAAAATATCTTACCGAGAATAATTTATATAATTATAAAACTTTTCATTATTTGATCCAGAAACAAACTAAAATTTAAAGATGCCGCAATTTTCGTGTACATATATGTATGTACTTCAATTCAAAAGTATATATAATTGAAAGAGAAATCCACCCAGAATCTAATACTGCATATTTAAATAAATGCAAAATTTGTTGGATTTGTTTTTAAAATAACAAATATACAATTTTACCTTGATTAGATGAGTTACGTCCGTAAGTTAGTAATTATAGTTGATAGATAATGGGATTCGGACCAGTCAGAAAATAAAACAAATTTATTACCTTCGCTAACGTTTCGATTTTAATTTAAATCTTCATCAGAGCTTAGTTAATAATCACGATATAAAATAACAATTTTAAAATTAATAAAAAACACATCATATTGTCTGGTGATTGAACTCGGAGATTAAATCAAATCTCTGAGTGTTGCCTGGGGGCCCTGGGCGGTAAAATTAAAATGGGCCCTCTACCATTTTAAATAGAATGGAAATATTTGCATGTAGGCCTCAGTGGACCCCCAGTTTCGTGGGCCCCGGGCGGCCGCTCATTCCGCCCACCGCTTAATGAGCCTCTGAGTATAATTCAGTTTTTTTGAAGAAATCTGTTCAATGATAAATGAACGATTCAACAACCAAATTATTTATACTTTTCAGTCTCGCACATACCTTAAGAAAGATTTAGATAGTAAGGATCTAGTAGGGGATGAGTATTTGGATAGAAGAGAATGGAGATGACTCGATAGTAACAGCGACCCCATATGAAAATGGGAAAAGCTGAAGAAGAAGAAGAAGTCTCGCACATGTCTTGGAAGCCTGACTGAAAAAGACGTATATAAATAAGTTGATTTTTGATTCGCTCATTTGTCGTTGAACAGACTTCTTTAAAAAACTGCACAATTCCAAGATTCTTTCATAGTCAAAACAAAAAACCTCAGTAGTACATTAAAAGTGGTTTTCAATTTCACATTTTCTATTTTGCGAGATTTATATTTTGTGTATGTAACTCTTAATTTTTCATAAAGTCTGCAAGCACAGCTCCGTATTTTTCTGTTTTGAACTAAGTTTTTGGTGATAAACAACAATTTATTGATGAAAGTCCTCACAGCCAAACTTAGGGCTATATTTATTAGGGTAAACTACTTCAATGTATAACATACACCTCATGCAACAAATCCTACACAAATATTTATTTGAAAATAAATTGTGACCATTGATCAAAACATTTAAAATCCCTTATGTTCCTTCTTTACAATTCTTTTCTCGTATTAGTTCGTTACTAATAAAACAAGTCCATATTTCTAGCAAACATTAAACACGATTTTCATCTAACTATCTTGTTCTAAGTGAGTAAATTAAAATAAAAACAAAGGAAATTAAAGTTGTTCTCAAAGGCAGCGAAACATGAGTCCTCGTTTGAAGGAACATGATATACGAACACTCGTGCATCAAGTACTATTCACAATAAAACAAAACAACAAAAGGTATGAATGGATGAAACTGGGTCAATGAAAGTGATAAAGTACAGAATCTAATAAGCGAATACCATCTTTTGATAAAATGAGAAAAAGGGCACTCAAATGGTCTTATTTGTTACTTTTAAATCTGACGAATAGAAGCAGGCTTCTAATTAAAAATAGTTACACAGAAGGTTGTTAAATAAAGAACTGTTGTTCTGTGTATTAGAGAGTTTCACGAAGTCAAATTGTCGACAATTAAATATATTAAAAATAGTTAAGTGGTACGCTTGTTGACAGCCAAGAATATACTTTAATAAAATATGTATCTATTGCTGATCCACAAAAACTTTTATTATAAATTTTAAAAAATTTTGACCGTGCGAAGTATGTTGAACTATGGTTGACCGTATTGCTTGTAACTCGAGTTGGTCAGAGAGTACGTCTACGTACACCCTAAAAAAAGCTCTGAATATGTATAATAATTTATATTCCCAACCCGAAAAACGTAAGATAATATGCTAATATATACCGCAGAAAGTACAAAACTGAATGCGTATTCAAGCAAGGCAAGTCTTTTTCATCTGCTATTTAAATTTGTTGCTGAGCAAACATAATTCGTGCATAGTAGATATACATTTGTAGAAAAGTGACACGAGCGTTTAATAATTTCATTCATAATAGAATATTCAAGAAAATTAAAGTCGTTTGCTGGAATCCTGATGAAATTACAGAAAAGACCAATTTGCGTTTCTAACGAGTCATTCAATAAAATTCTCTTTTTAAAGGTTTTGTTATTTATCTGTTAAAATTTGTCAATTCTATCAAATTTAAGAAAGATTACTTTGCTTCCTTCATCTTTTTAATGCCCAGTTGCACCAGTTTTCCTTAAGTTTTAAGTATTCCTTAAATCGCAAAAATACCTAGTAACACAATGCGTTGCTAAGTATTTTTGCGATTTAATGAACACTTCAAATTATGGAGAGCTGGTGCAACTGAACATTAGTAAAGTATATAAAACGATAAAACTGAGACTAGCCATTAGATGAATGGTTTTTACCTGTAATTTTTTCCTTCATACCTACTCCAACAACTTGAAATGAAAAAATTTAGCTATAAAATATTGCCTTAACAACAATCATCATCAACTATGGTTTAACAACCCTTTATGGATATTGACTTTCTAACCTAGCGTTTTCCAGTATAATGTATGGCATTTTTGCGGCCTTAAATCATCTAATTTTTGTGGTTAGTTTAGGTCGTGTATGTTTTACAATCTTCCGAAACATTCGAGAATAATTTTATTTTGTTTCGACATGGTCTATCTTTTGGATCCATTCGTGATCACCTGTTTAATTAAGATTTTATATATGAGACATTTTATATGATTTTGTTTATCTGGAATATAACATGTGTGCGGAGATGTTTTTGTAGCTCATAGTATATCTTGTTAGCCAAGTATATTCATCGTTTGATTTACGTACTACTATCGTCTGTATCATTAATTTGTGAGCCAAAATATGTATATAAATTCATAAACAACTTCTAAGAATTGTTACTCTTAATTTTTAGCATTGTAATTTAATCCATTAAATCCATTAATTAAACAAAAATTAATGTCCAGGCAATTTTTGTTGGTGAAATCTACTGAAAGGGCTGAAATTAGCCTCAAGATCACAGGGAATTTAATAATATCTATTTATTTAGAGTAAACTTTGCACAATTTACTGTAGCCATTGGCCGCGCTGGGCACAGGGAACGGTGAAGATATGGTGGACATATATGGAAAACCAACTAAATCCACATTTTGAACAATGAAGTCCATATTTAATTATAATTCTCAATCCATATTAAATATGAAAATATAGTTAATCAATTCAACTGAAATAAAATAAATTAAAAAGGAATAATAGAAAATTGATTTTACATATACACCTACGTGTTTAAGTTTTTCAAATATTTTGGACTTGAGTGATTTTTCTTGTACGCTCATGATACATATTTGTCTCGGTTATAAGCATCAAGATTTTCAACCATGCCATGCTGGTCACTAACGGGTTAACGAAAAGCTTATGGTTTCATTTGAAGCTTTTTAGGGTTTTGTAGGTATGACCAAAAAACCCTTATACCGTCATTTTGTCGTCTGTCTGTCTGTCTGTCTGTCTGTCTGTCTGTCTGTCTGTCTGTCTGTCTGTCTGTTCGGTAAAAATTGTAGCCAAACGGCTAAACCTAGAGAGTTGAAATTTGGCATGCTTATACAACTCTTTGACCCGCACATAGGAAAAATACTAAAACATCTAAAAAACATACCTCCCTAAAAATATAAACAAATATGTGCTCATCGAAAATAAAAATATTTTTTTATAATTCTGAGTAGGGTATCAAATGAAAGCCCTTGGTACGTGGATTAACGATCAAATTTTTATTTTTGCAATATAAATTATTTTGAAGCGATTTTTGCCAAAATTGTGCAAAAAATATTTTGTCCCACACCCTGTAGCCCAGATGGTTTAAACTAAAAATCTGAAAAAATTCTAAGTAATGTACATTGGTGTGAACCGGAATAGTACAACAGGAATTTTTGATCAGATTATGTTTTTGGAAAAAAAAAATTTTTGTGTTTTTTTGGCTAATAAGGTACACAAGTTATACCTTTGTAACACGCTCGAATGGAAGGCTTATCTTGGTTAAGTGGTACTTGCGCTGTCTTTTTCACCCAAGTAAGTCAGTTCGATCCCCACGAGAAGAGACAATATTTTTTTTTGCTTTTTTTTTGCATTTTTATGTTTAAATTATTTTTTCAAAATTCTAGTTATATTTTGGCAAATATTGCATTTAATTTTTAAAAGCGTAAATTTAATAACCAGTGGAAATTGTTGAAATTATAATTAAATTCTGTTTCAATGTACACGAAATCAGAGGGGCGGAGCTTAACCAATGAAAGTCATAGGCGCAATTTTCAAAATCTTAAAGAACCTTGCTATATAAAAAAAAACTGCACTTATTTAGAAACCTAAATAATGGTATTAGGCGTTCGTATTAAAATTAACAAAAAAAATAAATTAATATTAAATTTGTTTTGGCATCCCAAATAATCATCATTCACTTACTAAATACCTGCAAAACCCTGAAATGTGTGAAAATTCACACTTCACATCAATTTTTTTGTGTAGCGTAGGTTTGAATTTTTCTTTTTTTCTTTTTATTTTTGATATTGCGAGGTATTAGCCAAAAACCTAATAACTTATTCCGATTTAAACCTTATTGCGAACCTAAAAACTTACTGGGAAATTATTATAGATCTTGAGAATTAAGCAGAATTTTATTACTTCATTATATTCTTACTGAATGTAAATATGTCATAGTTCCATAGATATGTTTTCAAGATTTATATTTTCGCTGATATTGTTCGGCGGATAAAAAAATAAGAAAGAAATATTAGAAGCTGTCAAGACATTTTTCCACTCAGATAACAATCGATTTTTGATACTTTAAGCGGAAGTCAGCCATATATAGTATAAGAAAGAAAATATAACACCCTTTTTTAAAGAAAAACAAATGACCAGCTCAAATATCATAATTTAAAGCTGGGCTTATGGGCCTTCGGATGTGTACCATTATTTCAGTATTTGAAATCCAAATATGCTTTTACTTGGCACCGACCATGGTTGTAAAATTGCAAATAACTATGATATGAAAAGTCCAAGGAATAATGTTATCCTCCCTAGTTTTTCACAGCCTTTTGAAGGTCAATAGAAAAAGTATTGTTTACAACACTGCAATGAAACAATGCAATAATGAAAAGAATGGCGACAAAATGTTGAAATAACCTGGATCTATTATAAATGGATGGAAATAGTTATTTATATTCTGGATAAACAAATATATTTTCAACATATTTTAAATATTATTGAATTTGACTGAATGAATATTTTTAATAATTCACAATATGTAGAACAGTGAAAAACTCAACTAAAAATTTAAACAGTAAGAGCATGTATACATACCAAGTATAATTATGACATGAATTATATACAAATTTCTGAGTTAGTAAAAGATAAACCTCATATTAAAAAAATTACATTCATATGAAAAATCAACATTAAATTGCCTTTATATTTTACATACAATTTTATTTTATTTATTATTATGAAAATATTTATTATTAAAATTATAATAATAAATATAAATAAATATAAAATATTTATTATTATTATTATTATGAAAAGAAATATTTTCATATACCTTTATTTCCATTTTATTCTTTAGCCTTTGTTTATAACATAACAAATACAAACTATTTTTATATGTAAACAAATAAGGGATTTATTGTTTAAATAAAACTCAAGTTGTTCACAGACTAATTTATTTTAAGTATTCACTCTTACAACGTAAGAAAACATCTCTCTATCAAATTCTACGTGTGTTTTATAAAAACCAATTAGTGTAATGAGCCGTCATCATTATCGTTAATGAGTCGTCATAATTAATGGGGCCAGATTACGGATTGCATCTAGATAACATTTTGGAAACATTCGTGGAAGGCTAGATGCTAATATATATATATTTATATATTTTTGGTTTCATTTGAATATGTGACATGTGTGAACCTCCTTCACACCTCGTTGACTGAAGATGACTACGCTTGAGTAGTCGAAACGTCTCTTATTAAATGACTAATATATTTTACAATTTGACGACCGATTGAGAAGTTTTATTTTACTACATATACATACGTCAAGATTTACCTATTATATATATGTATATATACAAGGCACAAGACAAAGATGTGTTCTTGCGCCTAGTTTTTTCAATATCTTTCTAGCAGCGGTCCATATCCGGTACCGCATAGACGGCATTTAAAGCTGCATCTAAGCTAAAGTACGGCGTCATTCAACAAGCTTTGTACGCAGATGATTATGCTTTAGTATCAAATAGTCCTGAGGATCTGCAAGATGCAATAACCAGTTTGGCTACGTCAAGTACACGGTTCGGACTCAAGATCATTCTGTCGAAAACAGAAGTCATGGCCAGTCCAACTATTGGTAACGCAATACCAGATTTCTTTGTCTGCGATGAAGTGTTGAGGATCACGAAGACCTTCAAATATTTAGGTAGTATAATTTGCAACGATGGTAATTTGGATTCGGAGATAAATAATAGAATATCTGCTGCAGCTAGAGCTTATGGTATGCTACGGAAACGAGTTTGGCTAAATCACGACCTGAGGTTACAAACTAAACTGAGCGTGTATAAAACTGTCAAAATGCCTACACTGATATATGCATCTGAAACATGGACTCCATATCGACGGCATATTCGTCAGCTGGAAAAATGTCACCAAAGATGCCTACGCACGTTTTTGCGAATCAAGTGGCAAGATCATATAGACAATGTACGAGTATTAAATTAAGTTCAGGCGTACAGTATAGAATCACTCCTAGTCAGAAATCGACTGCGATGGACCTACACAGCTGTTGTATTGTGAGCTGCAAGAAGGTCAATGGAATATTGGTGCTCCTCGAATGGGGTATAAGGATGTTTGCAAAAACAGCCTAAAAACTAGAAACTTGCTGAAAAACAACTGAGAATCTCTAGCAACTAACCGCAACTGTTGGAGGAAATCAATGTAAGCTGTGAGAGCTAAAACAGCTGCAAAGAAAAATAGGATGTCGACAGGAGAAGGAGCCTTTCAGTGCGATATGTGGAAAAAGTTTTATGGCTAGAATTGGCCTTATAAGCCATCTCCGTGCCCATGAACGTAGAAGACGCACTACTCTCTAAAATATCTTATATATGTACAGTACCTAGACAAAATATTATAACCAATTATGATTTTTTTAAAATTCATTGTTTTACACAAAATCAACAAAATAGTAATACACCAATTTTATTTTTATTTTATATTTTATTATTTCAAATTATTTTAGTACACTTATAAAATGTTTTTTAATATTTTTTGTTGTCCCCCTTTGCTTTTATTACTGCCGCAATTCTTGGAGGCATACTCTCAATACATGCCCTAATACAATTTTCAATTTCTGGAGAGCCATGCCGTATTTTTTTTTAATATTATCTATTAATTTGTTTATTAGTATTATTTAAATCATAAGTAAGTCTTTTCAGGAGGTTCCAAACATTTTCGATAGGATTGATATCCGGCGAATTACCTGGCCAGAACAAAATCGGTACTTTTTGTTCTTGCAAATCAATCTCAGAATAAAAATACAGCGTTGAAGATGTTTAAAATAATTATCTTTTAATAAATACACGATATGTTAAAGAAATAAATAAAGTAGCTTATGATTATATGTCGGCATTTTTAATAAACAGTTGTTTTTGTGGTTATAATATATTGTCTAGGTACTGTATATGTGTATGTGTGCATATGTATATATTTGTGTTTATATGCATATGTTCATATTAGTATTACAAATTTTTTGTGACTCCCTTAGTCGGACACGACGTTGGGATTATTATTATTATAACACAAGATCCATGTGCCCGTGTTTTAGTTATCATTCTAAATATGTTCATTTAATGTAAATTACAAAACTTTAAACCAACTCTTTTAATGAGAAACTTGTTATTTCTATATTTCAGTAACTAGAACGTATAGAAATACTGTATATTTAAAAATTGTTTGAAAACTGTCAGAGTGGAGGCATATATGACATATACACAGTTATAAATTAAACATGAAATGTAATTTGTTGGAGAGTTACATGGAAGCTCTCGTGTTTGCAATGATATTGCATTGTTATTCCATCTCGGTAATTTCATCAGTTCCGTCTTACTTTCAGATATGAATCTCGGTGCTCTGGAATAAATGTAATGAAACGACATGAAATGACAACATAAATTAAGGGTAACATATAAAACCACTAGCAAAAATTTACCTTATTGGTAAAAGCAGTAAAACTGGAATACTAATGCAATTTTATTTTCAAGCAATACTGGAAATTTTCAACGTTAAATCTTCATGAGAAAAACAAAAATTATAAATATAAAACAAATTATAAAACTATAAATAAATATATTAAAAAATAAATATTTATCGGCTTGTCAAGGGTTTATCTTTGGAGTACTCATGAAGCTAAACCAACCAATAAATTGAACTCGAACACATAAAAATCTACCGTGGTATATATTATAAATTAGTTGTGTAAATGGGTAGTAGTAGGCGCTGATAGTTGTAGATACCGTGTGTAAAAGTACTTACTCACATGCCTTCGTAGCGTATTTGTAGAGTACTTTTCCACGATATCAGGCCAGTGATGTCGTCGTATATGCCCTAAATGATGACGTCAAACCAATAGCAACAGAGTTTGCAGGCGGTTCTACGTCCGTTGCTTAGCAACAAAGCGATCGTACGAACTATGATTTCTGCGCATGTGACGTCACTGGCCTGATCTCATGGTGAAGCACTCCACATGTTATAGGATTAAGCACAACTTGTCCAAGATTATTAAATTAAAGGTTGTCTTGTAACTTCTGACCAATTAGAGCGTCACATGTCTGCTTAGTTCAAACTAGCATACAAAATTAATATAGATGTTGCATGTTTTTAAATATTTTTATTGACTATATTCATAATAGATATTTATTTCAAGACAGTTCTACTGAATAAATTATAAATAAAAACCTAAGGAAATTGTATATTGATTTATATAAAGTTTAAGGTGTTGGGTATTTGTATTATAGTTAATAAATAACAATAAAATTGAATACAAATATAATTTTAAGAATATTTAAATAAAAATAGAAAAACAAATTGCTATAATAATATAGTAATGACTAAATTGGAGGTTATATCAGTTTTTAAAAACAGCTGGAAGTATTTTAACGAAATTTGGTATAATTTGGAGTAGAACCAGGATCAAATATAGGCATATCTTAAAATTTTCTTTCTTAGGGGCAATGTTCCCTCTAAGCCGGAATGGGCACTGGGCGCTAAAAAATTTGACTGAGCAGCTATAAAATTCTTGTGGGCAAAATTTTAGAGGAGGAAATAATTTTGAAATTTATACATTTTAGTTTTTAATTAACATATATTTATATACATTACAAATTGTAATGTTGTAATTAATAATTGGCATTTAAGCCCAAAAACTTGCAACAATTACTTGCATTACTTGCGCGAGTGATATTTTAACTGCGCGGCAGGGATGAAGAAAATGCGCGCGCGAGCACGCGCGCTGCTTAGAGGGAACGTTGTTTAGGAGGTGTTTCTGGGTAAAATTTAAAATATTTCATTTATAAACAGAACTATCTTAACAGAAAAAACTATGCAATAAAAATTGTTTATAAGAAAACAAATGTTATTTGTTCTATACATTTTTTCAATTTGATTAATATGTTGCAGATGTATTTATTTGATATAAAATAATCTACAAAACTTAAAGAAATGTACAGTGACAACAGAAAATGTCAAACAATAGTTAATTCTTTTCTGTTGTCACTGTACATTTCTTTAAGTTCTGTAGATTATTTTATATCAAATAAATACATCTGCAACAGAATATCAGGGAATATCTTACGTAGTTACGGAGGAAAACCATAAAACTAAAATATTGAAATATTTCACTTCACATCAAAAATTAATGTAAGAAAATTTATTTACAACGAAGAAGCATTCCTTTCACGTTCAATAAGATGAATAATGGGGGGGAGCATGAGGGGCGCTACTTATACTATTGAAATATCTCACTTATTATTTACTTAATAAGAAAACTGGTTTCGAATGCAGGAATGATTCTTTTCTGTTTAATGTAGTTTTTAATTAGACTTGCAAGCAGCAACACTACATATTGTTCCAGTAATTTTAACACTAATAACTTAATACTAACAATATATAACTTAAAAAAATTACAACGCACCAAAAATAAATTAAAACCAGTAGAAAATCAAAAAATTAATCGATAATTTTATATTTATAGACAAAATTCAAACTTCACGTGTATATAACATATGTATATGATAAACATAGACGACGTCCCGTTAACATACAGACGACGCGTAACTTCGTTATTTACCACTTCCACCTTCCACCACTACAAGTTACGAGACAACCTTTACTTTAATAATCTTGCAACTTGTCAACATTAATATTAGAACCTTACTTACATGCCTTCGTAGCCCAGTGGTAAGATAGTTAGGATGAGAATGCGAAATTCGTAAGTTGATGGGTTCTATTTTCGGTGAGGTAGTATTTTGCTAGTTACTTTCTACATTATACGAATTATCGCTTTGCGTTTCAGTTTTCGGAACGATCTTTATATTAATATTTTCGTAATTAAGTAACTAACAATTTCTCCGAAGCATAGGGATTGTACTGTACGTCGCAAGCAAAAGAATTTTGTGCAAAGTACACAGAGATAATTCTTCAATGAATTGTTTTCCTATCATTAATGTACCTATTATCGTTGGTGATTGAATGTATTTTTTTTATTTTTTTTGAAATCATTGGAAGAAATTAATTTAGGAGATGCCAAGTTTTATATTTAAAAACTACGCCAATGGAACCATATTAAAACAAAATCAGAGACTAATTACGTCCGCAGAATATTCATTAAACAAGAATTCTGGTTAATATAATAATTATTGTTGCAGATTTACACATAGACTTACAATGCAACTGCATTCAACTGAAAAATTAACAAATTTTAAACAATATTGTGCGAAATTGATACGCATGGATTTGTATGCAGCAACGAAAGCAAAAACGTGTTGGAAGAGAAATAAAAATCATAATAATAATCACTTCATTTCACTTAGATTCATATTTTATCCCCTTTTGATATAAAAAGAAATGGTAAAATATATATTTAATATTGAACTTATTTACAGAAAAATATTTGAAGCAATATAATCCCACTTTATTAAAACTGAAATTACATTTTTAAATTTTCATTTACGGGAATCCACAGATGTTGTACAATTACGAAAGTTTCTTTTCGATTACAGTGTCATCTGTATCCTGGAAGCTGGATGTATTGTGGTAGCAACACCTCGGTCTGGGCGACCTTTATCTCGCTAGGGAGATACACCAATCTGAACATTTGTATTAGTTCATACCGCGGTCGGGCTCGCCAGAAGAGATGCTATTATATGGGTATATTGATTCGTTTTCCAAAGGTTAATCTATTAGGTTTAAGTGCTTGGCATTTATAAACTGCCTACTTTAATTAACAATAATAATGGAATGGTTTACTTAGTGTTAATAAGTTGTTTCAACGTTGGTCGGTGAAGGGTGGCCGGTAAGTTCCGGTCCAAGCTTGGGTACAATATCTGAATAGCTTTTGTGTTGTTCTTAAATGCTTTGAACTGATTGCTAAATACCCTCTTCATACTAGATGTTTAAGATGAGTGAACTTTAAGTCCACCGATGTTTAAGATCGGTTTGCTTTCACACTAGATGTTTAAATCTCCGCTGCTGCCATCAGCTACAGTAATTTTGTTCTTAAGCTAGCGTCAGGAAATTTCTAACATTATTTTGAACTCTCTGGGCAGACGCACATTTTGAATTATTATTGAACACCTATGGATATATTATTCCATTGAAATAATAAGATATACAATAAAGATACTACAATAAAGAATATATTGTTTTAACATATAAGTCGATACATTTTACCTTAATTATTGTAGGTCTGTATTGTATTAAATACATTATTAAAATAACTAATTTAATTGTAACAATAAGTATAAACTTCTTATAACGTCGATATAATATAGTATTCTTGTTTATGATAATATAAAATGTTGACAGCACAAATTCAAAGAGTATTTTTTTATAATAGAAATTATGTTGGCAATGCGGACTATCTTTAACACGCAGAACTTCGTTTTAAACCTAACTTGAGTTAAAGCGAGCTCACGCGCTTTCACACCAGCCCTTCAACTCACCCTCACTTTTAACATCTCATCGTAAACAGCTAGTGTGAAAAGGGCATTAGTTACAAGAGATATTTGAGTTCAGTGTATAGACAGTTTCTATTCGGAAAAATATATCTTTCTATCTTTCATTTATAACACATTTGACTAAAAAGTGGATTTATCTTTTTGACAAGCCTTGTAGCATATTATATAATAGATCTGTTCGCATTTTCAATAGTTTATTATCATCAGACGCAAACGCAAAAAAATTTTAGCATACCACAGATAATAAATCGTTAGAAATGACTTTATGAACAGACCTTAAAGCATCATTCGGGGTATTGCTGCAACACCTCAAGGGTTGAAACACGGTTCGTGATAAATCAGACATGTGAGAGAATTAGAGGAAGAACGCCTAGTCCGACGCATGCGTATATTAATTTCGTTAAATTTAACTTAGTGTCTATTTCTATCTTAGATTAATTGGGACGTGGCTTTGTTTTTGAACCTTGATCAAAGATAGTAAGATTTTAAAGTTTTCTGTAAGTTCTTGAATTTGAGGTTCCCCAGTCCATATCTCTTCAGATTTATAACACTGCGTTTTCATGAATCACACTCATTCTCCTGCACTGTGGGGAAGGTCAAAAAATCACTGAATATATAATATTAATAAAATTTAGTAAAATTTAAACCTTTGTCTTAAACTTTGCTAAACTAAAATCAAGTTATTTCATCAAAGAGAAAACAAAAAAAAGGGTATTAATTGCGAAATTATTCGGAAATAAGTGCTGGTCAAATACACTTTATTTTTTAAAAGACGTTTAAAAGTGTTAATCTTAACAAAAAAGAACCTCCCTTCTAAAATACAAGTGATGACCTAAAAAAAAGTCTTCACTTCTAAAATACAAGTGATGACCCTAAAGAGCTCTTTTTGGGGATCATCACTTATATTTTGACCAAAACACGTAAAAACCACGTGTTTTTGGAGCTCTTGGGGAAGACTCAAGCCCGTGAGCCCCCCCCCCCCATCCCCCGGGTGTGTGCCTGCTCCTGAATGTACACAGATCGAAAATATACGGAACCTGAAAACAGGACAAGTATCGAGTTGTCACGCTGATGATGATGACATTCCTTTTCTCGTCTTTATGCAGCTACAACCTTTTTTACAATCTATGTTACAACCAAACACACTTAGTTATAAGCTTTGCGGTAACACACATTTCTGGAAATGTATGGAATCGAGCATGCGCATTGAAATAATCCAGAAATTGTCCCGGATCTGTTTAGATCTTGTCAGAAATTACACTCGCAAACGAAGCTAATATGTAAAAATATAATATTTTGAAATGCATTGAAAATACAAACAATGGAAGGGACATTCATCATCATCATTTACCAGCCGAATTTGTCCACTGATGAACATAGGACTCACTAACACTTCTCCAAATCTTTCTGTCTTGAGTTAACAATAACCAATTTCTAATTTTAAATTAGATATTACGTGCTGGATGAATATTCTTCTGTTGCTAAATTCCATAGATCCTCAATAATTTTTAGGTCAAACGATTTTTTAAATAGCCAGTCACGTACTATCGAATCGTGCCAAAGGTCCTCAATATAAATCCCGATTATCGCATGGATGTAATTATTGAATTTCCTGAGCATTAAGATGGTGAAGAAATTATGTAAGGTAACAGATAAAAAATGCACTTAAAGTTAAAATTGTGACACCTATTGTGTGCAACATGAATTAGTAATTAATCACGATAAGAATGTGACCCATATTTTATTTATAGTGCAAGTACATCATAGTTCTATAGCTACATCAAGTTTAATGCATTTTGCAAAACTCAATTTGAATGAAATTGCTGAAATTCTTGAACTGCACAACACTTTAGCCTTTTATTCAAAAACAAGAACGGATTTCACTTGAATGGTGGGGGATGGGATAACATTTAATTAATATTTTATTTATTAAACCATAGAATGCCGGTTTTCATTACATAGATATGACCAGACCACAGAACGTAGCCTTGCTACATTTTCATAAGGTAATCTCGGAAGGTTTTTGAGCGAGGGGGTAATAATTAAACCCGAAGAGTTACTGAGCGAGGGATGATAGTCAAGTCCCCACGATTGTTGACTCTACTAGTCAACAATTGTTCGGGCTTCCCTAGATGTTCCAGTATGTTGCCCACTCTTAACATAAACATATATATTTTTATTGAAAACAGATCATTATTAAGCAGATGTTTATTTACAGATTATATATATAGTATTTTATAAGAAAATATCACATCAGATTTTCTGGTATTGTTCATTTACTTTATAAAAGTAAATCTCAATTTTATATTTAATAATTATTCTTAATTTGACTTATTCTTAAATGATTAATTACTCACTCCTACCCTGCATCCGTCACTGTGTGATCATTTTATTTTTTTAATTTTTATATCAGGTCTACAAATATGAAATGCGGAATTTTTTCAAACTTGCCGCGCAAACAGAGCGTATAGTTCTAAGGTTCAACACATATGGCGTTTTGTTAAGTTATCATTAAGTGTTAAATGCGTATAGGTTATAATTTGAAAAGTGATCCTATAGTTTTGTTTTACTGTGTTAAACATGTCAAATTTTGTGCCAAATAAAGAGCATTCGCGGACAGTACTCCTGTTGTGTTTTCATTTGAAAAAAAACTGCTGCTGAATCATACCGACTGCCTCGAGAAGCTTATGGTGAATATGCTCCATCGACAGATACGTGTGAACGATGGTTTCGGCGTTTCAAAAGTGGTGACTTTGATCTTACAGACAAAGAACATGGAAAACCTCCAAAAAAATATGAAGATACAAAATTGGAAACATTGCTACAGGAAGACGATAGTTAATCACAAAAACAACTAGTAGAGGAGTTAGGCGTTAGTCAACAAGCTGTTTCCATTCACCTACGAGAGATGGGTAAGATCCAGAAAGTCGGCAGATGGGTTCCACATGCATTGAATGAGAGGCAGATGGAAAAACGCAAAAACACTTGTGAAATTTTGCTTGCACGATACAAAAGAAAGTCTTTTTTGCTTCGTATCGTTACTGGCGATGAAAAATGGATTTATTTTGAAAATCCCAAACGCAAAAAATCATGTGTGAACCCAGGATCACCATCCACATCAACTGCAAGACCGAATCGCTTTGGCAAAAAGACAATGCTCTGTACTTGGTGGGACCAAAAGGGTGTGGTCTATTATGAATTGTTAAAACCTGGTGAAACAGTTAATACCCAAACGCTACCAACAACAACTGATCGAATTGAACCATTCGCTGCTCATAAAACGACCAGAATACGAAAGAAGACAGCACAAGGTAATCTTTCTTCACGATATCGCTGCATCACATAAGGCAAAAGCAGTTTGCAACACATTGGAGGCACTCAAGTGGGAAGTGCTACCCCATGCCGCTTACCCACCAGACTTGGCCCCTTCAGATTACCACTTGTTCGCATCGATGGGTCACGCACTTGTCGAGCAGCACTTTTGTTCATATGAAAATGTGAAAGAATGGCTAGATGAATGGTTTGCGGGGAAAGGGGAAGAGTTCTACTGGTGAGGTATTCACAAATTGCCTGAAAGATGGGAAAAATGTATAACTTCTAATGGAGCATACTTTGGATAAATAAACTTTTACTGTTCTTTTGAGTTCAATGTGTTTTATTAAAAAAAAAAAAATCCGCATTTCATACTTGTAGACCTGGTATTTACTGTATTGGCCTTTGGTCTGACCACCACTTTAGTTAGATCATAAAATCCGTAATATATCGTGTTTTATTATCTAAATTCTTTTTGCGACTCTGCCTATTTACAGAGTGAAAAATATTTTGATACATTCAGGTGAAATATTTTCGTCAATTTCTTGAAGTGCTTGATGATTATTGACCTGGAAGGGAGTTTCTAAGGAAGAAGTCTTGTAACTGCAGGCTTCAATTGAGATAGACTTAGGATTTTATATTAAGAAACTTCTTTTCTGTCAAAAGCTTAAAACTTTTCAATCGACAACAGGGTTCAAAAATATTTTACTGATTTTATTATATATTTTTAGAAATTTCCTTTCCGATGAATAAATAAAACGCCCACAACATACTTTAGCATATAACCAATACAACATCATAAGATGTTATTGGATTAAATATTACCACAACGAATTATGTGTTCTGGTTGAGTAATTTAAAACAAAATGTTAATAGTTGAAAGAAAATTAAAGGCTGGAAATTTTAATCTAAATAAAAACGTACCTTAACACTGGCTCATTATCGGGTTCATTGAGATTATAATTCTAACTTTGGTTTATAACATTGTAACATGACATTTTTAATATTGTAAAAGTTGCAACAATGAGTTCATAACTTTTGACTCTCTAGATAGAGCTGAGTGCACAGAACTTAAAAATGAAAAGTCGGAATTGGTGTCCGGGATTTGAACCCTCGTCCCTATATTCCAGAGGAAGAACAAATAAATCGGTACAGCCATTGAGCAAGTTTTAAGTAAATTCTACAAACTTATCGCATGATGAGATGGTTCTTTTAGTCAGGCAGGGCCGAACCCCCAGGCATTTGCGGAGCCTGGGGCAAAACTGTAATTGCGGGGCCTCAAAACTGAATTTGCGGGGCCCCATCTATATATATATATATATATATATATATTGAATAACGATATATGTATTTTATTATTTTATTACTTGTCGGTCGAAGCGCGGGGCCTGGGGCAGGTGCCCCTCTTGTCCCCGCCTAAGGGCGGCCCTGTAGTCAGACTAACGCTAGGTATAATCCCAGAGATTGCAAGTTTGACATATAAAACTAACAATCTATGCATTCAAATTTGCAGCACATTTTTATCTATCTATAGGTCGGTCGTTCAATCAACGCAGTTGGTCATTTTGCGTCATATTGATAACCTTAGTGACGAAAAAACAACTAAATCGATTTTTTTTGCATGTGAATTATAGACTAATATCGCTCTTCACTCTTTTATTTTACTAAAACATATCTTTTGAAATCATATTTAGTTTATGTTCGATAGTCATTTTGAAGATTTACAAATTTTAAAAGTGTTTATTTAATATAGGGACATTTGTATTGGTATCACTAAATAAAACAATGTTTACATTTGACATTTTATAATACGTTCTGATGTGTTTTGATACTTGTGTTCACATATACTAACTTATAGTAATTTCTAAAAACCTATTTTATATAGTTTGTTGTTTATTTAACAATTTTGTGTTTAGTTATATATTTTCTTATAGATATTTTATAGATTTCCATTTGATATTGTGTGTAGTGCATAGCTTTTCAGGTTAAATTTTTGGATTACATCAGCCCTTTTTAGGACTATTTTGCCTATTAGAATACTTTATTTATTTCTATTCTATTCTTATTCTTATATATCTGTTATATATTCATTTCATTTCGATACAAGTGACAGCGTACGAATATTACATTCGTTAAATGGATTAATGTAAACGTACTAAATATGACGTCACAAAAACATGTGACGTTTTCAGTGACGCAACTGCACTGAGTCGCCGACTACCCTATATCAGGATATTTTTAATTGTAGAAAATATTGTTGTAAAAATGTAATCGCTCAATAACTTAATAGGTATCAGACAACAATTTTCTGTATTTTTTTTAAATATATTCGTGGGCTTCAAACAACTTTTATATTTAGATAGTTTTTTATAGAAATGTTCAAATAATACATGAACATTTTTCGACATAACTGTTTATTGTTCAGAACCTTCGTTGAAAAATACTATACTACATGATAATAGAATCCTACTTGGTACACGAATTCTTTTAGAAAATTAAATCATTTTTACCAACAGCAGCTATTCGTGCATCGCGGTAAATTCAAGTTCGCGGCAAAAATAAACCACCAAGTATAATGTCTAAGTAATATTCACAATAAATTACAAAAACCTAAAATCATGTTTACAGAATGAAGCGTTACAATTTGCCACATCGTACGCAAATATACGTCGAGTTGTTTACAAGATGGCATCCATAACGCAAATTATTTATTTACAATTGCATAACAATATCTTTAGTTAAAAATATCCATTGATGCATAAATTGTTACGAATTTTATATCAGATTGTTAGTTTTGTATAATAATAAACTTATGAGAACTATACCGTTGTGCCTCCCCTTAAAAACTCTATATTGATATCATCATCATTATCATTGGTGCGACAGCCCAAGGTGAGCCTAGCAGTGGACCCCCCCCCCAAGAAAGAAGGAATAAAACAAAAACACTAGAAAATTTTATTACCCCCGTAATATATGTATTTTAGTGCTGAAGATCTTTTTTTTAGGTCATCACTTGTATTTCAGAAGCGAGGACCTTCTTTTTGTTTAGGTCATCACTCGTATTTTAGAAGCGAGGACTTTTTTTTTAGGATATCACTTGTATTTCAGAAGCAAGGACCTTTTTTTTAGATCATCACTTGAAATTTAGAAGTGAAAACCTTATTCATAATTTAAATAATTTTGTCTTCTGCCCCCCCCCCCCCAATCGGTCGGCACCTGGAGCATAGGCCTCCTGTTTCCAGGTTGCATGACCATGTTTTTAATCTAAGTACATTCAGGAGTAATAGGTCAGTATTACGTCCATTTTTTTGCGTATACAGAAAGGCACCTACAGTTTATAGCCGGTTGCGAACGGCTAAGCAGAAACCTGTAATTTGTATAAATATTTTTACACACATTATTTGACATAAGCAGGAATTGAACTCACGTCCGTGCCCTTGTTTAGAGGTCAAATAGAAGGTGCAAACGATTTAACGTTTGTAAGGCTGTATTGGTATACTACATACTAATCGGCAGGCAGCTTGAAGTCCGACCCTCAAAATTGGTCGAAAATCGGAAATTCGGAAAATTACTTTCTTATCTATTGAAGGTAAAGCACTAAAGCTACCTACTCTTCCATTAATAAAACGAATAAATAAGCAAATATAGGAATTGCTACACTCGAGCTCGTTGCTGCTTAGAATACTACAACAGATAATTATTTACAAAGAAAACATTACAATCCTGTTTTTACGACTAGTACAAATAAACAGGTGCTAAAAAATTAAATATGATATTTTCTCCCCAAATATTTGACTTGTACCTAAAGCTAAAACCGTTCGTGTTTATTCTTATTTAGATTTTTTGTTGGTTTAACAAATTCCCGTATAATCAAGTTGTCTGAACGCAAACTCCATTTCTTGTTTTTCAAGTTTGTTTTCGCTGGAAGTGAAGAGAAGAGAATAAGTAGAAAGTTAAAGGAACGAGGGTAGTTTACGCTTGCTGAAATGTCTGTAATTACGTAACTCGATGCTGTTTTCACGGCTGCCAAGCAGGACCAAACCGCAGACGAAATTATATACTACAGTACATTCTAACAAATATTATTTAAGATACGGATTATATGAATACCAAGCGAAATCTCAATGTTCTAGAATAGGATTTGCTGCCGTCTTTCATAACAAAACAGAAATAACCATCAACAGAAACAATTTAATTACATTTATAAGTTATTTTTCCAACCAATAATATTAAATAGCCTGTCGCTGATAGTTTCCACCGCCTAGGTGGTGCATGGAAGATATTTTTGCAGCTTACAGACCTTAAAGAAAAAATCAGATGGTTGGATATTTCAAATAAGAGATAATAATCCCTGTATAAAGAGGTACTTATTTTATTTATTGTACCATTCACGTTTCAGTACAGATTTGTATCAATTTGATCTCAGAATATTCACGCTATAGAAGATGATTATACGATTCAAATCATCAAATGTCTTACAGTCACCTGCACCTGTGTTTACCGACCGTCAACATATATAAGGGAGGTATTGTGATCATACCGATTTTGACATTTCGAGATTTCGATGGATCTCCACGAATTGAGGTCCCTACATAACGTTTTGACTATTTTTAGCATGATGTCTGTCGGTCTGTCTGACCGTCTGTCTGTCCGTCTGTCTGTCCGTCTGGCTGTTCGTCTGTCCGTCTGTCTGTGTACACGTGCAGAGCAAATTCGGCTGAAAGGATTTTTATGAAACTTCATATTTAAGCTTCTGCCATCAATGGCACGAGTTGATCAACTTTTGGTAAAAATCGGTTGACTAAAAATAGGAGTTTACTCGTGTCGATTTTAAGATTTTTGTGAATAATTCACAACAGAAAAATATTTCGAAAAAAATTATTGAACAAAAGTTGCTATAAAAGCAATAACTAATAGCTTTTATTTGATACGTTTTTTGATAAAACGAAAAATTTCGAATAATTTCTGTACAATTTTTCGTCTCAATTTTTCCATACTTATATGTAACGTTTCCATGGTCATGATAAATAATACAGAGTGATTATTTAATGGCGAGACGACGTCACTGAATTTTACGTGCCTCCTAGCAGAAATACTGGTGAATACTATGACTATAATAACCTAAAATTTGATTATGAAGAAAAAAATGCACGCATAATCGCCTGCTACGATGTGTATGAAACGGCAAATTATTAAAACTTCCAGTGACGTCGTCTCGCCATTAAATAATCACTCCGTATTTCTGTTAGAAAATATTAGGCCAAGTTATTTCTACTCTGCTGCTAGAATGCATTTTATGTAAGTATTTTACGATGGCGGTCGGTCCTGTGGTAGCCACAGCTGATTTTTTGAGATGCATTAGTGTTTCTTACAATTCTCAGAATATAGTTAGACAAATTAACAATATTTTTTCGCATAAATCCTTCGTACTACTCAATACGTAACAGTTAACACACTTCGGCAATCTGTTACACACCAGTCTCTTGCCACATTCCAATCTACAATACCACTGTTTTATGAGTACAAGACCATCACATTCAGCATCTGATGTAAACTACTATGTATTTCACTAGGAATTTCACTAGAATTATGATTTCAGTTATCTATTGACGGAACGTTGAGTTTCTCGATTAAATACATTTTGTTTACAAGAAACTGAATCCATTTTTATTTACTCTACATTTTTTAATAGAACATCATTTTGATAAAGTAGATTTTAACTCAATAATATAAATATATGGTTTGCAATGTGTTATTTTAAAATTTTATTATAGTAGGACCTATGTATGTTTAACTTAAAACACATTACGTGTAATTTTGTCAATAAATTACACGTAACCAATAATAATGGAGGTATTGTGAGCATACCGATTTTGACATTTCAAGATTTCGATGGATCTCCACGAATTGAGGTCCCTACATAACGTTTTGACTATTTTTAGCATGATGTCTGTCGGTCTGTATACACGTGCAGAGCAAATTCGGCTAAAAGGATTTTTATGAAACTTCATATTTAAGCTTTTGATATCAATGGCACGAGTTGATCAACTTTTGGTAAAAATCTGTTAACTAGAAATGGGAGTTTACTCGTGTCGGTTTTAAGATTTTTGCGAATATTTCACAACAGAAAAATATTTCGAAATAATTTATTGAACAAAAGTTGCTATAAAAGCAATAAGTAACAACTTTTATTTGAGACATTTTTTGATAAAGCAGTATACATTAAACAAGTACTTTGTGATGGCGGTCGGTCCTGTGGTAGCCACAGCTGATTTTTATAAAGTTGATTTTAACTCAATAATATAAATATGTGGTTTGCAATGTGTTATTTTAAAATTTTATTATAGTAGGACTAATGTATGTATGACTTAAAACACATTACGCGTAATTTTGTCAATAAATTGTTATTTTTTTATTCATTTATAAACGCACAGCAATAGCATAAATATGTATCGATGGAGTATCATTGTTCTGTATATTATCAACAGATGTTCGTATTATAAACAGAACAGTAATATACCTTTGATTTATATTTATGCACATGTAATGCGTTTATGTTACGGATTTAGTAATGACTAGGCTTTAATTCCATGTTAAACGTAAATTAACTAATAGAGTTATTGAAGCCTACGTTCAGTACTCAAATTTGTATGGTGGTTCTTTGTTGAATGTGAAAGTTTAATAAATAGTAGAAATAAACAGCACCTTTTCATCACTAAATATTGGTGGGTTGTTTGTGAAGAAAATGTGCTGTTCATTTCTACCACTCAAGATTTATGTAAACTGTTGAATCCCACTGACTTTTAAAATTATAAAATCGTGTAATTTATTCAGAAAGAATGGAATAATGTGAATTTTAGTTCAGATTGTTTTTTAGAAATTTCAAATTGTTCAAGAAATTAATATTTCTTTAAAAATGCATTGTGTGAAATTTAAGTTCCGGCCTGGAAGTCATAAGCTTTAACATACAAACGTCACTGCTTGGGTTTTTAAAATTGTTTCATTAGAAGAGATTGTTAATTAATGTGATATAATTTGACAACTAATATTAAGGTCCGATTTTTCATTCATGAATGTATGTGCACTGTTGTGGGTTGCTTATTTTAAACAATGTACCAAGGTACCCGCATAGCTAACTTCAACCATGCTGCAACACAGATTTAAGCAACATGATTTTGTTTATTACAAACGAGCTCTCAGAAAACCATAATACATAAAACATGATGAAATTACACATAAAACCCTGTCTACATTGTAACTCCGTAACTGAGGCACCTTAAGCTTAAATAATAAAAAAAAATTGTAACTAGTTTGCAACTGAATATATGTATGTAGATGTTAATAGTCGTAAATATATGCATTAAAAATAAAAAATGTATGTTTCTATTCTGATATCAAACTCTTTTGAATTGATGTGCCTTTTTTCCATTTGAAACCTTTTTCACTTCCTAGTGGCACATAAAACAAAAGCAACCTCAGTAAAAAAGCTTTTAATTTTTCAAATAAAGCTTCACCAAACTCGGTTAAAGAAAATAAATGTGGACAGAAAAAGGCCAAGAAGTAACCTTCTATTATTAAAGTAATTTTTAAGTATCTAAAAAACTTTGAAACATTTCTTAAAGTGCCAAACAATTCAAAATATCACTTAATTTCCAGAAACTCTAAACTTTGTCATCCTTCACCATTTAATTTGATTTTCTCACAAGCACAACATGAAATTGTTTGTTTTTCGGCCTAACGTAGAGTTGATTAAAAACAGAAATGCTTCGTCTCCACGAAGACACTAATCTCTCCCTTTCTTGGCAAATTTCAACTCTTTTACTTTTCTGCAGGAAAAATTGGCGTCCATATATTAAATTTCAAACATCTCAAAACTAGATAGACTTTTTTGCTGAATTTGGAAATAATCCAACTTTTTTGTAATACTTTCCTTACATCTTTGATTCTGGTAGAACTGTATCTACAAACGTAAGTGATCGAATAAATACTGACAAGAAAATATATATTTGTTTAGTTGATAAATCATTTCTTTATTTAATATTATCGTTTTGTATTGTGTACTCCGCAGTAAAATATTAAAATTTGTTAAATAAATAGATGAATAAAATAACTAATTAAAGTTATTTCACGGTAACTATGGAATGATGTACTAGTTGATAAACTCGCCGTGCTGCAAGTTATTTGTTTACAAACGTAAAAAAGTTAGGTTATATTCAACCCCTTCTAAAAAATTTATGTGAAGTGTTAATTTTCACATATTTTAGGGTTTCGCAAGTATTTAGTAAGTGAATAATGATTAGCAAGGTTCATTAAGATTTTGAAAATTGCACCTATAACTTCTATTGGTTGTTTTGTAATATGCTCCGCCGCTCTGATTTCGTATACATTGAAACATAGAATTATAATTATAATTCCAACAATTCCCACTGGCTATTAAATTTATGCTTTTAAAAATTAAATGCAACATTTGCCAATAAATAACTAGAATTTACAAAATAAAAATGAAAAAAAAAAATAACAAAAAATAAAATTGTCTCTAGCCCGGAAGCGAATCCTAGTTTGCAGCTCAGGAAGCGAAAAGGCTAACCATTAGACTATAAACGCTTACTGGTTTACTGTGTACATAACGTATTAAATATTTAAAATCGTTAACCAAAAATACAAAAAATGCGTTATTTTCCGAGAACATGATCTGATCAAAAATTCCTGTTATACTATTCCGGTTCACACCAATGTTCATTACTTAGAATCTTTTCAGATTTTTAGATTATCCCCTCTGGCTTACAGGGGCTGGGACAACATTTTTTTTTTGTGCATTTTTGGCAAAAATCGCGTCAAAATAATTTATTTTGCATAAATAAAATTTTGATCGTTAATCCACGTACTAAGGGCTTTCATTTGATACCCTACTTTTTTTTTAATGAGCCCATATTTGTTTATATTTTTAGGGTGATATGTTTTTTAGATATTTTAATATTTTTCCTATGTGCAGGTCAAGGAGTTGTATAAGCATGCCAAATTTCAACTCTCTGGTTTAGCCGTTTAGCTACAATTTTTACCGAACAGACAGATGGAAGCCATAGGCGCAATTTTCAAAATCTTAATGAACCTTGCTACATAAAAAAAAATACTGCACATATTTAGAAACCTAAATTGGTTTTGAGGAGTACACTTGAGTAGTACAATAATTATTATTTTAATGATGAAATTTAAAAATAATATAATTTAGATATAATGTTCACTGGATATTTAGTGTGACATTCTTTATAAACTTCCCCAAGATATCTAGTTTTAAAATAAACTAAACCCTACATGAGGAACATAAAAGATAAAGTTAACAGGATTGTTCACTTTTTAAAGTTGCTCTTAAACTTTTAATAAAATTTTCTGTTTTTATTGGTGTGGCCGATTATTATAAACACAATTTTATAAACGTATTGTTAGAATACATTATGCAATTTTAGTATTGTTTTCAATGTATATTTAAATTGCTAATTATTAACAATTACAATAATTATACTCCTATAATTATACAATGCATACCCTTCCACATTATAATTGCATTAAAACTTAGTACAATAAAACGTAGTAAGTTATTTTTAAATCTACGTAAAAACTGAATGAGGAAAAATTGTACTACCATTGCACTTATTACATCATCCAGGTATGTTCAACTACTGTGAACCGTCGACTGGATTGCGTCATTATTTTTGGAAAAGATAACTGTGTTTTTTAATCGCTTTTCTTTGAAATGAATCGTCAAGACTCTCCTACAATATGGTTATTTTTAACAAGGAATTTACATCTTTCTTGAATTCCTTGATTTTGTTGGCGGCCGAAAACGCTGCAATGAATATTTAAAGAATTGGAGATTATAGTTAGATATTCCTGAATATATTTAAATTTAAATTTTAGTATATCGTTTTGCCAAAGAAATATTTTATGCTCTTAGGAAAGTTAGCAGAGCATAATTTGCACGGAATTTGGTTTTAAATTCGTTCTTAAAATTAATTTTTCCAAAAGATAAAATAACACCTTTATACAAAACTATCAAGGTCATTGAAACTATAAAAAAAGCATTTTGTGCAAATCAATTTTACCTTAAATGATCAATATAGCGTTGGGACAATACCCCTAGCCCACAAATATACCAAATTTGAGTAATACTTTTTGGATAGGTAAGCCATATGAGTTCTAAACAACAGGGCCGGAGCGAGGGTCGTTGGCTCCCGTAGGCAAGAATTAATTCAGCGCCGCTATGCAGGTCCGTAACTAGCTTTTTTCTAGCCCTGGGTAAGATTTTATAATCGGCTTCTCCTAAACATATTATATAAAGTGATGTCCTGGAAACAAAAAGGTCCTTACTTCTAAAATATAAGTGATAACCTACAGAAAAAAGGTCCATACCACTAAATTACAAGAAGAGATGACAAAAAAAGGTTCTCACTTCTAAAATCCAAGTGATGACCTAAAATAAAGGTCTTACAAAATTGCATTACGCTAATTATTTTTACATCATTTTGAGCCTAACGGGAGCGCTCCCTCGCAGCGGCGCGCTTGCCATGAATGCCAGATTCCGCCGGCCCTGCTCCACCTAAACACATTGATTTATGTGAAAAAAAAAAAAATATATATATATATATATCGTGACAACTTATAATAAATATTCTTTTGTTAAGTTGTCACGAGTTAAATTTTTAATGATTGAATGACGCTTTGTTAAACAAAATAGTCAAAAGTCTTATTCAATCCTTGAAAGTTACTAGATTTCAAAAACTAGTTCCGCTTAAATCAAAGAAACAGACTATACCTTTTGAATTTTAATATAGGTAAATATGTGTTCTTATGAAAACCTAATATCATATATCCTGGGGACCTTATTGTACCTTGGAATATTTTCTCATTTTCTAAATGTTCATACTGTAGATATTTATTTATAAAATTTAATACTAATGCAAAATAAACTTTGATTTTTCCTCTATCAACTTGTGCACTTTTTATATTATTATTTCTTTCTTATATTATTAATTATTTTCTAAACACTTGCAAACTTTTCCAAGTTACAAATGGTCGTGTACCTTGGAACATATCTTCCTGCACATTGAAACATTCATTCATGTTAATTACTATTAATAATGTCGTAAATAATAAGTATTCATTTGTAATAACAGTGTAGAAGGGTTAAATGACTCAAAATAAAGATTTTATAATTGTATTACAAAAAAATAATATTTTCATTAAATAATTTCAAAGAAAACAAGTTCGAAAACAAAAGTTTTACAGTAGTTTACAAAAGTATGATAAAGATAATTTAGATTGTAGGAACTGAAATCTAAGGAAAATGGCGAAAAACTGAACAGGTTATGATTTGAAGTAGAAAATAATGTGGAAATATTCACTAAAGTCTGTTGCATAAGATGGTGATTTCAGATGATAAACAATAACTACATAGAAAACACGATACAATAATATTAAAATGTTAAAATTTTTTCTTATAACACTAAAATACCTTTTTTTTCAAAAAACAATAGCAAGCGAACTGATAACAAAATTACGTGTTTCTGTGAACCGCAATAGTACAAAATG
The DNA here is from genome assembly GCA_963971575.1 of Liopterus haemorrhoidalis. NCBI lineage: Eukaryota > Metazoa > Arthropoda > Insecta > Coleoptera > Dytiscidae > Liopterus > Liopterus haemorrhoidalis. The sequence continues at coordinate 25,316,589 of OZ020621.1, forward strand.
AACCGCATTAGATTAGGATATATTTTATAAAGATAAAAATTAATTTCAACAATAACCAAGAAGGTCTCATTTTTAGGGTTTCGTACGTATGACCAAAAAACCCTTATACCGACATTTTGTCGTCTCACTGTCTGTCTGTTCGGTAAAAATTGTAGCCAAATGGCTAAACCTAGAGAGTTGAAATTTGGCATGATTATACAACTCTTTGACCCTCATATAGGAAAAATACCAAAACATTTAAAAAACATATCCCCCTAAACAAATATGAGTTCATCAAAAAAAAATATATATTTACTTTTAAATTCTGAGTAGCATATCAAATGAAAGCCCTTAGTAGGTGGATTAACGATCAAAATTTTATTTTTGCAAAATAAATTATTTTGATGAGATTTTTGCCAAAATTGTACAAAACATTTTTTGTCTCACACCTGTAGCCCAGATGGTTTAAACTAAAAATCTGAAAAAATTCTAAGTAATGTTCATTGGTGTGAACCGGAATAGTACAACAGGAATATTTGATCAGATTATGCATTTTTTGTGTTTTTTTGTTGACGATGCACAAAAGTTATAGTTACATAACACGTTATATTGTAAAGCGTATCGTGGTCTAATGGCTACGATGCTCGCTAGCTACACAGATTTCTAGTGTTCGATCCTTGCCAGAGTAGTCAATTTAATTTTTTGTTTTTTTATCCATTTTTATTTTGTTTAAATTAATTTGTCAAAATTCTAGTTATATTTTGGCAATTGTGCATTGAATTTTTAAAAGCGTAAATTTAATAACCAATTGGAATTGTTGGAATTATATTTTCATTCTATGTGTCATGTATACGAAACCAGAGGGGCGGAGCGTATGATTTAAAACAACCAATGGAAGCCAAAGGCGCAATTTTCAAAATCTTAATGAACCTTGCAATATAAAAAAAATTCTGCACATATTTAGAAACCTAAAATTAACAAAAAAATATTTTTACATAAAATTAGTTTTTAACGCTCTTAGATTAACAGACGATAAATTATTTTAAAAGGATCGTTCATTTTGCCGTGGCTACTACAAAGCAAAATTTGTCCTACACACTCAGCATGCCGCTTTCACTTATTATATACCTGCGAAACCCAGAAAATTCACACTTCACATAAATTTTTTTAGTTTAAGGTTTTATTAGCAAGCATAATTTTACCAACATAATCATGAAAATCTATTAAAACCCGTGGTGAATTCTCGTTTCCTTTAAGATACATCGTCATTTTGTTAGATTAAGCACAGTGTTAACATACTACATTTTACTGAACTTGGAATTTTAATGAACCAGCCTAAATATACTTCACTCCAAGGGATCCAAGGCCATGATGAGCTTAAGTTTCCTTTAAGATACACGTCGGCGTTGTATTCTATTTCGGTTAGATTTCCATTCCCATGACACTTACTTATGATCAGGGATTCAGATCAACTTTGCCTTGTCATTTTAACTTGGCTGTCCATTTCTATCCTACTTATTGGAAACTCAATATTTGCGTTCCTTGGTTCTTACATCTTTTGACAAGTTACCGAAGCAATCAAATTCAATAAATGTGTTGATCCAAAATTTAAAATATTCGTGACCTTAAAGTGATTAATAGGGAACAGACACAATTATTCTTTATAAGAAATATGTTGTATCAAACATTCATATCAAGCGGAAAATATATTTTAATGTTTTTAATTAAAAATTGTGTGTATATCGCTTCTTTAAAATTGTGACTATGATTATAGCGCAATCATTCATTCAAAAAGTTCTATTCCACAATGACAATGCATCAGCTGACAATGTGCTACACACTAGTCCCTACAAATTTTATCGTTTAGTATGATCGCCGAGTGAAGATACGTGAGGTAGCCAAGTTGGTAAACAGCTCAGATGAACGTGTGCTTTATATCCCGCACAAACATTTGGACATGAAAAAGCTATCGTTAAGATGGGTGCCACGTCAACTCACAATACACCAGCTCACTCGTCTACAATTGCAATAGCCAAATTGGTCGAATTGCGCTACTAACTGTTCCCACATTCACCCTATTTTCCTGATTTGCCCCCCTTCGACTTCTTTCTTTTCCCAAACATGCAAAAATGGCTCGCTTGAAAAATATTCTCATTGAACGAGGAGATTGTAGCTGAAACACGCCTATTTTGCAGAACATCGTTGGGCAAAATGTGTCAAGCTAAGAGGAGAGTATGTTGAAAAATAAATCGCAGTTTGATAATAAATAAATTATTTCATTACAAAGTCGTTACCTTATCAAACACCCCTCGTAGAAATAAATTTAAAAATACCAAATATTACATTTACAAACCACGCCTATGAAGTTATATCTAGTTCAAAGCATAAGTACGCCCTGACTCTAGTGATTGAACATAATTGATAATTAAATATCCATTACCCTTTATACCACAGTTGATCATTACTGCCCAATACTGCCACTGTTATATAAAACTTGATTTGGAATCTGTTCTAGTGCAACTGTGCAATTTAGCTCATATCAAAAATGCCAATGTCCTGTCAATAAATTCTAGAACATTCGACCGGAAGACGATTTGAAATCTATTGCGGACAAAACGCCACCAACTGTCATAAAAACGAATCCAGTCTTTGTTGTATTCAATTAAATCTCTTTAATTGATTTTCAGCGCGTTGAGCTGTATATACATTGTACATACAATTTGTATTCATATTTTGCGATGTGGTAAACAAAAGTTTGTTTTGGTGGGTTTTAATCATGGAGATTTAAGTTATAATCCGAAAACCCACAAAGTTTTTATTAGAAAAATATACGAATAGAGTTTAAGCTTATTTAAAAAAGAAATTATAAGCATTAATCAAATTATTTTGTACCCCACAACCCATGTCATTTGTATCGTAGTAACACATAATTGCATTGTAGTTGCATAGTAATTGCAAGTAACAATGTCATTATAGTATTCTATTACATCGGTTTTGATGTAAGTGTTAACATAACGCTATTTTAAGAAATTGTAGTCCCTTTTTGCCTCATCATCTACCAGCCGAATTCTTCTAATGTTGGTAGCATTTTCTGTCATGTGCCAGCAATCTATTCTTCAAGTCTGTTTCCGGAAATCCTCTTAATATCGTCTTCCCATCTAACACTTCACTCAACAAGTCTCCGGTCTGACATATATATGGCAACACTGTTGACAGACCCATATAATTTCTGGATAGTACCAACCTTCAAACGATACGTGTGAAAATTTCATGACATTCTGACAATTAGTTTAGAGGTTACAGTGGTTTTAGTGATTCCAGTTTTGTAATTTTCAAAAGAATGGATAAAAAAGAATTTCGTGTGTTGAATAAACATTATTTTTTAATGGGAAAAAATACTGTTGAAGCCAAACAATGGCTTGATAAGCATTATAGAGACTCTGCACCAGGCAAATCAACTATTACTGATTGGTATGCTGAATTTAAACGCGGTCGTACAAACACCGATGATGCTGAAGGCTCTGGTCGCCCAAAATCGGCAGTTGTCCCGGAAAACATAAAAAAATGTACACAAAATAGTTTTGAAAGACCGTAAAGTGAAGTTGCGTGAGATAGCTGAAACCTTAAAGATATCAGAAGGTAATGTGTTTACAATTTTACACGAACATTTGAGCATGCGTAAACTGCTTTCGAAGTGGGTGCCGCGTTTGGAGCTGTTCAAGCGAGATAAAAAGGATTTCTTGCGTCGGTATGTGACAATTGATGAAACATAGATCCACTACTACACACCTGAATCAAAAAGATCGTCAGCTGAGTGGACAGCAGTCGGTGAAAGTCGTCCAAAGCGACCAAAAACTCAAAAGTCAGCTGGCAAGGTTATGGCATCCGTATTTTGGGACGCGCATGGTATTTTGTTTATCGACTATCTTGAGAAAGGTAAAACTACCAAAAGCGAATACTACATGGCATTGTTGGATCGATTGAGTGTAGTAATCAAGAAAAAACGGCTTCACATGCAAAAGAAAACAGTGCTCTTTCACCAAGACAACACCCCGTGTCACAAATCGATGAAAACGATGGTTAAATTGAATGAATTACGCTTCGAATTGCTTCCTCACCCATCGTACTCTCCAGATTTGGCCCCCAGCGACTGCTGGCGACTAAGCGGCTAAGTTTCGTGATGTCCATTCGAGATATTTTCATGTCCGACCCATTTTTATTTCAAATTTGTTACTCGCTTTACCATGTCACGAAAATATGATATGTTGAATTACATCTTAATTCTTAAGCTGCGTATGGACCAAGTTCTAAAGCTGTTCGCGAATAACTGACGAATTAGTTGTGTACTAGAGATCATTTCGTTGTTCGGCTGAAGTTCACTATATGTGCGGTAAAATCAACTGAAGAGATCGCGAAAACTTGGTGAATAGCACCTGCAGGGTAGACATGTTTATTATGCAGTTTAGTTGTGTGACTATTGTGGTAGAAAAATGTTGACGTATTATTTGAATATTTCTATATAAAATAATAAAAATAGAAATTATTTGAAACCCACGAATATATTTAAAATATTACAGATCATTATTTTCCAGATATTTTATTTATGTTTTACAGATTTTTATTATCTATTAATAAGTTGTTGAACAATAAACATTTATACAACAGTTTCTTTTACAATTAAGAATATCGTATTAGATATTGCAAAATTTGAGGTGCAAAATTTCCTGTATAGATTCTTACTAATTTTATTTTGGATTGTTTTGTGTAAGAAACTTTTAATCTCTTGGGGTTATACGTAGCGTTAATTGCACAATATCATAAACACCCAAATCTTTAGAATCTAAAGGACCCTAGATACGACAAACGAATATGAAGGATTCATATCAAAATTGGTTTGGCGTTGAATATGGCGCCGGAAGAGATTTTCGTTTGATTGTTTTTTTTTTTTTTCGCGGTCTGTTTTACTATCGTGAAACGAGCACATGGTATTACAACTTCATCAGCAGTTGATGGTATCGATATTTTGCAACATCTATTCTTAATTCCGATTTAAGCGAACTTCTCTCGAACTACATGAATTCATTATTCACATGTGGTGTGGACGGTAAGCTCGCGAACAGTTGATTTTGGTCTGTACACGCCTTTAGACGACATAAAAATAATGATTGATTAAACATGGCCAGGTTTGAGTTTTTTATAACTTATTTTTCGATTTACTGTTAATAAATGTAAGATTGATTTTCTTTCATGTCACAAAACTTATATGATACGACATTTATAATGATTATACTTGAGTTTTATATCAAATAAGATATATAAAACTTACTTCAAATTTATTGCTAGCGGTATTGAAAGAGACAGATAAACTATTTTATCGAGTTACGTGAATACGTTCTTCAGTAATTACTATTTTAAAATATTAAATATAAATTATTAAACTGCACACAATTTTGCTCATGCAATTTTTACACTCGAGTATGTATCCTAAATTTGAGCTCATAGGTAGGAGAGTCTTTTGTACCTCGAGCATGACAATACCTGCACCTCGAGCACATAACAATACCTGCCAAAGGACAGATCAAGATGGAGGACTTATGTGAGGTTAAAAGTCAACTAGACTGATAGAGCCCAAAGAAGAAGAAGATATATACTTACATATGTTTTAGGTTGAAGAATTTGCAGTAATATCGGAATAATTTACTGCATAATTATAGAGGATAGTCCTTCATTAACAAAATGAGAGTCTCCTTTGTAGAAATGTGGAACGTTCATCTTCTTGGTTTTTTGGAATTGCTGGTATTGGTGGATAGATCAGCTGTAGTTGACTTAGACTATTTGTTGTGTGACCAGTTGTTGGGATTCATTTTTTATTTTTGAAGGGCAATAATGTGTTTGTGGTATCTACTGGGAAAGTACCTGATGACTTAAATCCCTTATTTCTATATTCTAACGTCATGGACTGTGTTACGTTTCGCAATAATTGAACGAAATGGCTCTTTGGAAGATGTCCAAAATCCATTCTTTTAAGTAGCTGTTTACCAAATGATATTAATTTCTTATACAAACAATGAATAATTGACAATACACAAAAAAACATAGACGAATATAGTCTCGTTGCTTTAAACTTAGTTTGGTGTAATTGTTAAATCAATTATTAGGCAAAATATTCGTTTTACTACTACCCCAAATTGCTATTTAAATTTACCTCATGTTTATATTTGGATGGGATAAATGTAAAAAAGCTATTACATCTCAAATACTTTACTAATTAAATGTTTTAATGTTTCAAGCAAACAGTACATGCTAAGTTGAAAATAATTTAAAATAATTAGTTGCTTTTATTTAGAATTTACACAAAATTCAATTATCAAATTGTTCAGAAAATGACACGTTTTATTCTAATATCACGTAACTTTAAATAATATAGTAAGTATATTCCGCTTTTTGGCGGTAACTAAGTTTGCCTAATGAAGTGAAAATAGGTATTAATGTAATCTTTGTCAGTAACTGAAAATGTCTTGATTCTCTCACTTTAAAATATTAATGTTTCAAAATATACCGATATACCCCACCTGACCCCTATATTTAAATATTTTTAAAGTAATGCTTTTCAGTACTTTTTTCGTAATTTCAATATTTTTTCTTTATTTGCGTAAAAACACTGTATACGCATGCCAAATTTCTACTCTTTAGATTCAGGAGTTTTGCCTAAATTTCTACCGTGCAGATTTCTACACGTGTATAAATGGTACAAGAGTTTTTTGGTTTTACGTACAAAACCCTAAAAATTTGTGCAAAAATTGCTCTGGCCCCCAATTGCCCTATTTCCTAGCCCCCCCCCCCCACCCCAGATTTTACTCAAATATTTCCTGGCCCCTCCAAATTTGAAGAGCTAGTGCCGCCACTGCATAACATTTTCTTGAATAAAAATACAACGAAAAGAAAATATATGTATACAGACAAAAAGTCTGAGAGTATTTTGGATATGACGTAGCTTAAAAGTCAAATTACACATTAGACATCATTTACTACTGATTAAAAATATTAATATGACTCTTTGAAATGTAATAATTACTTGTGAAATATTGCATCATCCATGGACCTTACACCTTGCTCTTGCTTACTCTTCCTAGAAATTACACATTAGGCGTCAGGTTTCTCCTTTTCACCGCCACAAATCTCAGAAAAAAGCTGAAAAAAATATTCTTCTAGAAACTATGACGTGTACATGAGTTCAAAATACTTCATGACGTTAGTTTAAACACTAAGGAAGTAAGTCTAGCAACACCCACCCAAACGATCAATACATTCCCCACTACCAGACAATATCAAAACTACCTTCTAATCCATGTTTGACCATGACCTAGTACATACAACTACGGTTCTCTTATTTCCATACAGGTTCAGCCAATCGCATAGCTGGATACAAACACACCCACCTAGTAGGGAAACTTGCGATAGAATGTTAAAAGTACTGCCAACTGTGTGCAAGTGATAAATGATATGGTATTAAATACAGTGTTGCCATTGGATGCAACGATGCCAGATTTGAAATGTCTGAAGTCTAGACTGTGTTTTGACGCTGTGTCAGATCGATGGATACGGATGATGTAAAAAATACAAAAGGTTTATTTGATTAATGATTAGATTAACCCTGATGGAGGTGCTGCGAACATTTCCCAACTGGGAATACATAAGCAAAAAAATTCAAAAGCTTCCTTGTTCCTACGCTGTCATATATAGAGTGGCAAAATATGCATTAAAAAGCTTGATTATACGCGCATACAATGCACAGAAAAACGTCAAAAATATGCACTAAAACATAAAAATATGTTAAAACAGGCAAAATTTTTCCCTAACGTTCTTGTAAAATACTCATTAATAGATAACACATAAACTGATCACAAAATTAATGATATGAAAAATACTACTGTGTACTAATGTTCTCTAAAATTAATGATACTTTAATTTTATTAAACAACTTTCCCAATTGCATATTTTGGTGTCACTTAGATGAAATTAATAAATAATTTGTCACAAAATAATACAAGAACTTTACTACTTTGCAGCATGCAGTGCAAAGGTTCTACCTACTCTGCCTTTTAGTTCTACAAATTCTGAAATCTAGAACCTTTGCAGATCTTTCTTAGCAGATCCCAGTTTTGGCGTTTTGTACATTACAAAATTTAAAAAACAGTCTACTCCAACAGAATAGTTTTGTATGTTTATTACTCAATTTTGATTAATGAAACGATGTGAATACCACAGCATTTACTTTATATAACTTGCCGAAGCCCCATACGTGTGCGTTGTAATACCTTGACACCAGTTTTCATAATCAATTTTAAAGTGACTCTTCGTTTGTTCAAACGTTATTTAAAGTGACTTTATATATTGTGAAAACGATCATAAGATCAAGTTCATTCGCAAGTTTTTTATGCAAAAGAGTAGACGTGTATTAATCAGTGCTCCTTTATTACTTAAAATCCGCAGAAATATTTAATTTATTTAGTGAATTTTATATCATATGAAGCAGTATTTTATAAGCTTCTATTAAATAAACTATCTTAGTGTTTTATTTTGTTTATTTGTATAAATAATTAAAAAAACATTTTTTTTACAACATTAATTCTTAAAATAAGTGTACTTATCAAAATTAAACCTGTTCAGTTTGGCTAAGTGCGGTAACGTTCATATACCAGTGACTTCAAAACAGTGGGTTATAAGTTACTTTCATACGAAAATGCCGCCTAAAAAAGTAATAGACTCTGAAATCAACAAATGTTCCTGCCAACAAGACCTAAGTGATATTAGACGAAATATTGAAGATATCAAATATCAAACGAATACGTTAAATGGCCTAAAAAATACTGTTGATGGGCTTGTAAAAACTATTACATTCCTGTCGGAACAGTATGACGAGGCAATAAAAACTATGAAGGAAAATGACAGACGTATACAGGTCCTGAATAAGGAATTATTGGATTTAAAAGATGCTAACTTAACTAAACAAAACACTATTAAAGATCTAAGTATCAAAATAAATAACTTAGAACAGTATTCCCGTAATAGCAATGTAGAAATACATGGAATTAAGATAACAGAAAACGAAGATTGTAAAGATATTATAGTTAAGTTAGCAAATAAGCTACAACTCCCAATTGAAAAGGACGATATAGATATTGCCCATCGTATTACCACATCTAGAAATAATATTCCTCCTCCAATAATTGCTCAGTTTAGAGCCAGGAATAAGAGAGATTGCTTAGTTGCTAAAAAGAAACTATGCATAACTGAAGACCCCCTACCCGGAACATCTTTTGGCTCAAACATATATTTTAACGAACACATGTCTCCATATTATAAAAATCTCTTTAGATTAGCTAAAATACAAGCAAAAGCTAACAATTTCCAGTACGTTTGGTTCAGAAACAACAAATTATTTGTGAAGAAAAATCAAGGTACTCCAGTCCTGCGCATAAACGTGGAAGATGACATCAATAACTTTATGGCACCCAAAAATGATAAGTAGTATCTAGTTTTATTGTTAATAATTTGAATTTTTGTCTTTTGTACGTATTATGAAATATTATTAATTGTAAAATGGATATTAATCTTAATTCAGATTGCATTAATAGCATTAGATGTCAATCTTTAGATGAATGTAATAATGTTATTGGTAATTTTTATTCCAAGTACGCCAGTTTTCAAAACATTTCTGTTTTTCATACGAACATACGTAGTATAAATAAAAACTTCACTACTCTTGAAGTATATTTAAAACATTTTAAACACTGTTTTAACGTAATTGTATTAACTGAAACTTGGGACTGTAATATTGACTACTTTGGTATTGAAGGATATAATATTTTATACAACGAAAGTTCGTTAAATAAGGCTGACGGTGTTGTAGTTTTTGTTAAAAATAATCAAATTTATTCACATCAAATAATCAGTGTTGGATCTATTAAAATTTGTAGAATTATTATTACGCTTGCTGGCAATGTTATTGCAATATCTGCAGTCTACAAGTCTCATCAAACTAAAGATCACGAATTTCTTGATTGCCTTGACAATTATTTTAAAAATCATTGTAATCACACTACCGAAGTTTTCTGTGGTGACTTAAACATTGATATTTTATCAGATAGTAGAACTGCAAATGACTACATAAATTTGTTTTTAGAACATGGCTACCGATCTTGCATTAATGATTATACCAGAATAGTTGGAGAATCGAAATCATGTATAGATCACTACCTTATAAAATGTAAACTCTCAAGAGAGAATATTTCTCCAATCATTCTCGATAGCAAAATTTCTGATCATTCTCCAACTATTCTGAATATTAATTTTAATACCATCAAGAGTAACAGTGTTAATATTAGTAATAATTCTGGTAACGTAAATAGCCAATTAACATATATAGATTACGAAAAATTAGAGTCCTGTCTTAGTGAAGAGAACTTTGTAGATATTGATAGTTACTCTGACATTGATACAAATTTTAGTTATTTTCTGGAAGTATTAAATAAACATTTAAAATCATGTACAGTTACAAAAAAATTAAACTTTAAAAAAAGGAAAAAATGGATTAGTACAGGAATTATTAACTCTATTAAACATAGAGATTCTCTATATATTTTGTACAAAAATAGTCCAAATGATGTTGAATTGAAAAACAAATTTATAAAATATAGAAACAAATTAACGTCAATAATTAAGAAAGCAAAATCAAATTATTATAAAAACAGTATTTTTAAAGCCGGAAGTAACACCAGTAAAATTTGGCAACTGTCAAAAGAGTCAATAAATATATTATCGAATGACTCTCGATTAATCAATCAAATGTATGGGCCTGATAATAATGTTGTTACAAATAGCAATGATATTGCTAATAATTTCAATAATTATTTTATAAATATTGCTATTAAAATGGCCAATAACATTCCAAGGAACAAAAGTGTTAACAGAATATCAATAAATTACAATCCTGCAACATGTTTTTTTGGTCCGATCACTCCCGATGATATACTATCTGCAATTAATTCACTTAAGTTGAGTAATTCAGCAGGCTATGATGGGTTTACTTCTAAAACTATTAAATGCATTAAAAATTATATATCTCTTCCTCTGTCTAAAATATTTAATAAATGTTTAATTAATGGATATTACCCTAGTAAACTAAAAATAGCAGTGGTTAAAATTATTTATAAATCTGGTGCAAGAAACCTTATGAGTAATTATCGTCCTATTTCTTTAGTATCGACATTCTCAAAAATTTTTGAAAAAATTATTAAAAATAAAATGGAAAATTTTTTAAAAAAGAATAATATTCTGTCCTCAAATCAGTTTGGCTTTAGATCTAATTATTCAACCGAAAATGCACTTTCTAAGCTGTTAACAAATATTTATAGAAATTTGAATCAGTCTAAATGTTCGGCCGCAGTTTTTCTAGATTTAGCCAAAGCCTTTGATACTGTCGACCATAAACGGCTATTAACTAAACTTGAAACATATGGTTTCAGAGGTAATAATTTGAATTTATTGGAAAGTTATCTTACCGAACGAGTTCAAATGACTTCAGTAAATGGTGTTCTGAGTGATATAGGTTATGTTACAACAGGGGTCCCACAAGGAACTTGCTTAGGACCGCTTCTATTCATAGTATATATTAATGACCTACTTAATTTAAAATTAGATGGTTTGATAACATCGTTTGCCGATGATACGGTCAGCTATGTCTGTGGTTCTAGCTGGAATGAAGTATTTAATAATATATCTAATAATTTAACCAAAATCAAAGAATGGCTAGATGATAACTTATTAACTCTAAATATATCTAAAACTTATATCGTTCCCTTTTCTTGTCAAAAAAATGCACTACCGAATATACAAAATGTATTTTTTCATAACTCAAGTTGCCAAGCTGCAACATGTAACTGCAACAACAAAATTAATATTATTATTTCCATAAAATATCTGGGTGTTTATATTGATAGTCTGTTACGCTGGAATATTCATATAGATTACATCTGTAATAAATTACGTAAATTAGTTTATGTTTTTAAAAATTTGAGAAATGTTTTAAATACTTCCACATTGAAAATAATTTATTATGGACTCGTTCAGTCGGTTCTAAGCTATGGAATATTATTTTGGGGTGGTGCATTTAAAAATGTTCTTTCCAAAATTAAAATTACTCAAAAATTAATTATCAAAGTTATGTTGCATAAACCGCGAAGATATTCGTCTAGTAAATTATTTGAAGAAATTGGAGTTTTTAATATTACCAAGTTATATTTATATAATATTTCAAATCACATTTTTAATGAAAAAACTAAATTAAATGATACTCTTGAATTTGCAAATCACAATTATAGTACAAGGCATGCTTCTAAAGGACTATGTAATCCATTTAAAATTAAAAAAAGAAAAGATTATACAAATTTTATTAACTCAATTCCTAAAATATATAATGCGTTTCCTGATAATATTAGATCAAACTTATTTAGAATGTCTAAACTGTCATTTCAAAAACAGATTAAATCATGGTTATATAATGCTTCCTCTACATTGATAAATCAAATTACCTTCAATACGTAGTATCTAAGTATTTATTGTATTTAAATATATAACAATAGTGTGAATAGCTGAGCACTCAATTCAAAGTTTGCTTTTTTTTAGGATTATAATGTATATAAATTTATATGTATATCTTTGAGGTCTACTCTAACATAATGTTAATCACTACAAGATACATAGTATCTTTTGTGATGGTATTTTTGTATATTCTCCTTATTGAAGACCTTTTTCTATTTCACTAATTTATTAGTAAATAATTATTTTGTTTAATTTCTTTTGTTAGGTATTCAAATTGTAATACTATATTGTATATGTTTTTCGGAAAATATATTATTATTATATTATTATATTATATATACCTATACTATATCTCAGAAAGGCTGATAGTAATAAATCATTTTGTCAGACAGTTACCAGTGGCGTGCACATTTTAAACACGTTTAAATTGGTTTTGTGTATTTCTATATTACTATTTATCATTTTATTAAACGCACGCCTGTGACCATATTTATTATATCATTAAACACACCCCTGTGACCATATTTTTCCTTAAAATTTTAGGGTCAAATTTTTATGGTCTATTGTGTTTAACCCTAGTTCATATTCCCATGTAATATGTGCGGCACACTCGGTTGTTTTTAACAATATTTCGTTTCGAACTATTCATATTTTGTCGCTTTTGTTTTGCCGCTTCTGTGTGATAAAACAATAACTTTTTACAAATAATAAATTTTATTACTATCAGTCTTTCAGAGATAGAGATATATATAGAGATAGAGATTATAACTGTGATCATTAAATGATTTTTAAAAAAAGATTATTAGAATAATTTACAACAAAATTTTAATAAAATGATAAAAATATAACCGAATATGCACTTATTGCTCTAAAAATGCAAAATATGTCTTATCAACATAAAATATGTAAAGTATTCAAAATAAAACAGGTTTCAAAATAAACTACTTATAACTACATTATAACTACAAAAGACAGTGAAGTTATAGCTTTCTAAGTATTAAGCTATAGGGGAAGTATTTTAAGATCGCAGCGCTATTTCGGCAAACTTGGAACCTTCAAAATAGACATTCGTTACATATAAACAACGTGAATTTTACTTATGGAAAATGTTTACTGGTGGTTTTTGTAATTTTGCTACAATATTAATACTTGTTTTTATGCAATTACATTTTTATGCAAACATTTTTTATAAAAAAAAGCGCGACACAATGTCTATTTCTGTAGTTCCTAAAATCCCACCAGATGTCATATCGCTTAGCAATTTTTCCCTATACCTCAACCAGCGAGCTATGGCGTACAAAATTTGGATGCGCGTGGAACTAACAGAAGTAGTGAGGACACATTTAGTTTCTCATTTTTTCTTACGCTTTCTCTCTTTGTGCAAACTTTATCACATCCGCCAAGGGTCGCTGGTTGAGTTATAACTTGAAATTGAGGGTCAAAGGGATTTAGAGACTGTTGACAACATTCAAAGAGATATGGTAGATACTGTGAAAAGCCTTACGAGAAGATTTCTTTTGATTCTACTATGAAAGATGGTTATAAAATATATATTGTAAAATCGGGTCGCCCTGCAAATTCAATTAGCTCTGTAGTCAAAAACTTTATAATTAAGCTTTTATAAGCGTGGTCGCTTGTCCTTAACTTAGGAATTAATCACTGTTCAGTACAATAGTAATTATAATCAGGGCCGGTTTATGCTACCGCAATACATAATATGCTACCGCAGAGGAAATTGTGCAAAGATATGATACTAAATGATCTTCAAAACTTAAAAAAAAATACGTTTAATCCAACCGAAATCCAGCGACCTTGTTGCGATTTTAGCACAGAAACAGTGACTGTTGACTAACGAAGAAATATATTTTTCCACCCCTATTTAATTATATTGCAATTATTAGCACTTTTTTCGTGAAAAATAGTACCCATAAATAACTACAGTGAATTATCATTTCATAATTAACTGCTTACGGCCAATCACAAACCTACATTTCCATAAATCACTCTCGCTGATCCAATCATATTTGACAATGCAGTGGTAGTAGGCCATGGCAGTTTTGTTTTTCACTTTGGTTATGGATGACGCTGTCACTTTCTTTAAAATAATCAAATTTGAGTCTAATTTATTTGTTTAATAGGTGTGGAAAAAGCATAGTATTACATTCGCGATTATGGCCATTATTCACTCAGATGATTTGCGCCACTCGCCTTCGGCTCGTGGGCTCAAACGCATCTTCGTGAATAATGGCGGTCATAATCGCTCATGTAATAATATACTATTTTGTTAAACGCTTATGAAAATATTGATATGAAAGATCTAACTTCATATTACATATTATTTTTTAGAGGCAGTAATGTCCTGAATTTGGGCTTTCAAAATGCTGGAAACTTGTCATATGAGTCATTTGACAGCCACTATAAATAATTTTCAGAATACTAATCGTTTAATTACAAATTTTCTATTTGCTTTAGCATTTTTTCTTATTCAATTTGAAATAAGTAAAAACAATT
Organism: Liopterus haemorrhoidalis; assembly: GCA_963971575.1. Lineage (NCBI taxonomy): Eukaryota > Metazoa > Arthropoda > Insecta > Coleoptera > Dytiscidae > Liopterus > Liopterus haemorrhoidalis. The sequence goes on from OZ020621.1 coordinate 25,331,682, forward strand.
ATTTTTGTAAGTTTTGTTAAATATTGATTGTTGTATTTATAACATGACGAAGTATGTGGTGAACGAAATTTCGACAAACAACATATCCAGGGATCATGCACAATTCATGAAAATATCGAACTTCCACGTTATAACTTCTACACTAAATTGAGACTATGTTTTAAGTTATATTACGAAAACAAGATATAACTAAAATAAATGACATATTTATTCGAACAAATACTGTTAGCTAAATTAGTACTTCATTTTTCGAAGTAAGAGTAGTTAGTCTATTGTTAACTTATACTTTTAAATATCGTATTACATATTTTATAATTTTCCTATAAAACACACCATTACAAAATTAAAAACATTAAAAAAAGAATCTGTTTTCACACACAACGGCAAAACCGGTACCGGTGCCGGATACCATGTTATCAAATGAACATTTTACCACCGATAAATGTAGCCGGCGTTGATCTCGACAAATCGGACGCTGGACTGGGATCTCATTGCTTTCATTATGGTACCTGTGGTAGAATTACGAGTAATATTGTTTTATTCTGTAGTTGACAAAAAAATAATCGTTACTTGGCAACCGCCAATCAAATCGCTTTATTGGCAATGATAGAACAGAATTCTATTCATCGTAATCCCACCACTGTTTCATAAGTTCTTTACTAGCCATTCTAAGAGGAAATCAAATGTATTAATACTCATCAAGAGCGTATAAGAACTGTCCTCCAAGTGTCTGACAGTTAAAAGGGGATGTACCCGGTGTTGTCTTTTGTTTCTGCATTTTCATTACTTTCTTTTAAGGTACTATATCCCAAGAAGATGTCGGCGTCTGTGAAATACTGCAGTGGTTAGAACCATGGTCGGCGCCGATTTTGCTGGTGTGTGTGAAAGATTGCACTATTTAATGTCGTCTGGGTCCCGGGAAAACTCTAGATAAAGCAAGAAGATATATTGCATATATAATTTGCTTCTTGAGAGTAGCCTCACTTGTTTAGGAGGCTAACACAGGGCGATAAACTATAGATTAGTCAATTTCGGGATATCGGTGTGGGATTATTGTGTCTGCAGGATTTTAAATAAATATCTCAGTGTTAAAGTTTTTAAATGGTTGGTGATTGGACTGATACGATGTTGACTGTTCGGAGATGTACCGGTAACTGGCTAAATATTGCTAATTAGTGGGATCGTTTCTCGTCGTAGTCAGATGGTTTACCTATTTGACATAAAAATAATTTCTTAGGTGAAGGAAAGGTACGTAACTATTTGGAAATCTAATAATTATAACTAAGGTTGTAAAATAAATGGAATTGTAAAAATACTTGAAATATGTTAAACTCAAAGAAAATTAGTAATAAAATATATTCTGGGAATTTCCATTAGATGGGTCATAAATCATCTGCCGCCACATTGGCATTAAAAAGTAGGGACACAACTAAATAAATTCATTTTTTTTTCATTCTATTATAAAATGCCTTATACTCGTAATACTGATGTATGTACATGTCCTATTTGGTTATTGTACATACATACATACATGTATATTTTGACATATTAGGAAGATTTTGTGTAAAATCGGGTCAAATGGCATCCATCCTAGGTTTTTTTCCGGACGCCTCTAAAGAGGGGCGAAATTCTGGACGGTTGGTCATCCTACTAGCATAATGACCAAGCCCAGTTCGTAAACAGTTTATGCAGTGCGATCATTATTTCTTGAACGATATGCAATACTTGACAGAAACATTTAGTCATCAAACTTATTTCCAAGGACATGTACACATAGGCGTACATTCTATTTTTGTTACCTTATACGAATTGATTACTAAATGAACACTATTTTGCTCTACACGCCAATGAGTTGATAACAAATGTTAAGTTAGAAACACATCTTCGTTGTTCCTCGGGTGAGTTCGGCCCAACGAAGTAATCTGATTCGTTCTTTGGTAAATTGAAATTTTTAGCTGCGAATTACAATTCTGTTTTGATATTTTAAAACCCATTGTTTACCATTATGTAACGGTCAGGATTTAATGATCGTTCTGTATATGCGAGGTATGGCGGTACACATTACTAAAAGGCGGCCTAAAATATTAAATTAAGATAAATAATTAAATGTAAAAAAGAAGTAAAACGTAAAATATAATTGCCTCTATTAAGACTTCATTAACAATACATTATTATATGCTGTTTTCAACATTACTTTGTGTCAATTATTAATTTATTATCACTTAATAACATCATTTGAATAATAAATTTTAACGTTTCTGTGAAAAATTAAATAAAATAAACATTTTTTCATACCCGCTAAAAGGATTGTTTTTGTTAAACGAAACAAAAACGTTTTCATAAAAACATTTTACAAATTTATAAATTCAGTAAATGTGCTGTAAAGTGTAGCCATTGTTCATAACGCAAAAAAATAAAAATAAAACAAATTACACAATATTACCAACGTAATAGAAAATATTATAAATGCATTTATTAATTTATTCTATAATGAAACCATCCTACTTCCTAAACGAGAGTATTGTTTTAAAATTAATTTTAATCTAAAATTATTTAATAATTCATTATAAATTCAATTTATGATTAATTATAATTTACGTTTAGTTTCATAACAAAACTATTTCACACAACTGATCAATATTTCATATGAAAGTGTTTCGGAATTATTTACGCTTGCGCAGAAAGGTCATAAAGAAATTTTCCAAAACAACGATTTTACTACAGACATGATGTAAAGTTTTACTAGTTCCTGGTCTTTTTTTAGAGAGTACAGTTTTGATATTTACTGTAACAATTTTTAATATATATAGTATTCTATATGCTACTTGCAGATATAACTGTGCTAAATAACTTTGTTATTTTTTCATTTCTTATTTTTATCTGTATCACTACAGGTTCCCGGATGAATCGAGAACCCGTACTTTTCGAAAAATGTGAACGTCAATAAGGTAAAAACCAATAATACAGGCCTACGAAAAAAATAAAACATCCACCGCTTTTGATTTTAAGGTGTGACTTAGGTAGAATGGCGAATCGTGATTTCATATCGTTTTAGTTTTTCTCCATCACGTCTAGTTTTTTGTAATTCTCAAAAGAAAATATCATGGATAATATTTTCAGATAAAAAACATCAGTAAAGTGTATCTCTTAATTTTATTAACAAAAAACTTTTTTTATTACTTCAATATAAAACAAGATAAAATATGGAGAAATATTTTTTATGATAAAGGCAATTCTTAATTATTTACTTACTACTAACACTATTCAGGGAGAACATGCACGCCTTGTAGGCTTTCTCTTGTATCTTGCGGAACTATCATGAATAAATGATTTTTTTTGACGTTACCGCATGAATGTGATTTTTATCACCCAACACTTTTGATGTACAAGTGTTTACATATTATAATCATTGTTTATTTATATGATTCTTAAGATAACTGCAATATTTACATTCGACCTTACTAAATATGAGTTATAGATAATAAGAAATCAATTTTTAAGGGTGTTGAAAAAAAATAATTGATAAGTGATAAAAAAAATCAGCTGTGGCCACCATAGGACCGACCGCCATCACAAAGTACTTGTATAAAATACATTCTAACAGCAGAGTAGAAATAACTTTGCCTAATATTTTCTAACAAAGATATTATTTATCATGACCATGGAAACGTTACATAAAAGTATGAAAAAATAGATACTAAGAAAAAATTTCAAAAAAATTTTCCAACATTTTTATCAAAACATGTCTCAAATAAAAGTTGTTAGTTATTGTTTTTATATCAACTTTTGTTAAATAATTTTTTTCGAAATATTTTTCTGTTGCTAAATATTCGCAAAAATCTTAAAATCGACACGAGTAAACTCCCATTTTTAGTTAACCGATTTTTACCAAAAGTTGATCAACTCGTGCCATTGATGTCAAAAGCTTAAATATGAGGTTTCATAAAAAACCTTTTAGCCGAATTTGCTCTGCACGTGTACACAGACAGACGGACGGACAGACAGACATCATGCTAAAAATAGTTAAAACATTATGTCGGGACCTCAATTCGTGGAGATCCATCGAAATCTCGAAATGTCAAAATCGGTATGATCACAATACCTCCCTTATATATGTTGGCGGTCGGTAATTATATTATTTTCTAACATTATCACTACTTATCTATTAAAATTACCATATATTATTAAAAGCGACCTTTGCAGCCCTGTGTAATTAATTTTTATATAATAACTTTTGCTTTCTTTTATCTACTATATTTCTTACATTTTTCATTTCCATACCCAATTTTAGGCACCAAACTCATTCTTTTGCGAAAAGTTTTATGCATACACTTTTGTCAGGTATTGACGTATTATTTAAAACTGCTCGTCTTGATAAATGCAGCATGATTTATTTGCTAATGATTAAACTGTCATAATTTCCTTATTCCATCGAAAATTTGAATTTTAAAATCATTGCCTGAGAATCCAGAAAATTCGGATCGATTCAGCTCTAGTGACTAGTTCGAATATTTGCACTTTTAATGTACAACATTGAAAATATTAATACAAAACTCAAAAGAATTGAGTAATAATTAATTGAATTTCCACCATTTTGGCATTTAGTACCAAAATTCCACACAAGATGGCAGATCAATGTTCGTTATGTATTTTTAATTAATAAATTATTTTTTACTCTACATATTATAACCTTAATTTGTAGAGTAAATGATCATTTATTGATTTTACTTCATATTAAACATAGCACATTAACTCAACAATTAATATTTGCCCAGTATGCATTCATTAGAATTTCGCCAGCTGGTTATTGGTTACCATGACAATATAAGATGGCCGACAGTTGAACGGAAGTATTTTACAAAAGTATTATCATTTACTCACGTCTTTCATTTACGTACTTTACAATATAAAAGTGTACATTACCTATTTTTTTTTATATTTATAGTTGGTTACCATGGCAATACTTAACGCACTAGTGCGTGGAGTAAATTACTTTACGTGTTTTTAGTCACTGTAAAACGTGCGTAAAATGCCTACTTCACACTAGGTGGTAGAAAAATGTTTTTTTTATTGAATCCTAATAAAATAGTTGGCTATTAAACATGGAGATTATACTTGTTTTGCTTGTGTTTTGCTATATTTATAAGCAAAATATTTCATTTTATTGCATCCTCATTTCGTCATACATATTTTATCTACATGCGTAAAATTTTACATCTGTAATAATTATATAATTTATTATTGCAGTTTTTTTTTTTATAAATTCCATATCGTATTCCAAGTACAAAGTAATAATTACATTACACGCCTATTCTAAGAAACAGATACCATCTTACCACGTCATTACAAAAAAATAACTTGCTTATAATAATGCTGATTTGTGCAATTTTACCATTTAAGTAATAAAGTAATTAACTCACACCGGAATAAGAACAATTTTTGTGGCGCGTTGTTACGGGCGATAAAAAATTGATTTATTACGACAATCCTAAGAGGCAAAACATTGGGTGGACCCCAGCCAAACAACCACATCAACGCCACGGCACCTTATCTACGGCCATAAGGTTCTGTTCTGTATCTAGTGGGATCAGGAAGAAGTGGTCTACTATGTACTGCTACAACCAGGTTAAAGATTGACGAGCGATTGCTACAGCAAGCAACTATGGCAACAGAATAGAGAATTAATCAAAAATCGTCCTCAAATAGCCGCAAATCGACGCAAAGCTATCGTTCTTCATGACATTGCCAGACCCTATATTGCCAAATAATACAGCAGGAGCTGTTAGACAGAGAATGGGAAGTCGTCCATCATCCTGCTTACTCAACAGATGTTGCCCCTTTGATAACCACCTATTAAGTTTGATGCAGCATGCGTTGTCTGGTGAGTACTTCATAAATGCCGAAGATGTGCGAACATGGGTAGATAATTGGATTACGCCAAAAGATACGTTCTCTCAACGCGGAATCCATTTGCTACCTGACAAACCGCAAAAAGTCATAGATTCAGATGATCAATATTTTGATTAAATACAATGTACCATTTATTTTATATGAATAAAGAAAAATGTTTGCAACAACCTAATAGATAGATAAAAATTCTCTGCAAATTTTCATGTATGTATATATTGTTTCTAATTTTACTTCAGATTGTTAGTTTTGTATAAGAAACTTATAATCTATATGAGTTATAGGTATCGTTAAATGAATTACGTAATCTATTTTTTACATATTTCTTCTAACTTATTTATAACTTGTGATAAAAAATCTTATAAATGTATGATTTATGGTATGATACATTTAAGTCTGCTTACTGAAATAAGCAGTCAGGTTGCCTATGATTTTATAGTCTGTACTTATACTGAGTGCATATATTCTTAAACTTTTAATCATACGTCAGCCTCTGTAATTGAAATATTAAAATAATTCATGCAACGTGATAGTATTATACTTGTTTGTTTTTTTTTTTTTTCGATTTTCGAGATTTATTATAAGAGATTGGTAAATGATGGCTTGATTATAGTTTAACTAATGAAACGGACAACTGGAGTATATGTGCCCTCGCGACCCTTCACACCCCCAGAGAATTCCGCGCTGAGGAACCCTGTTCTAAAATACACTTCTTGTTCTTCTTCTCTTGCCTTGCCAATCTGAACGTTGTATTTTATTATAGCAATTCGTACCTTGCTCGTATTTTTTATTTTATTTTATATTATTTACTAATTTTACTACACCTAGGTAACTTTGCTTTTAAAATTTTTATAATCGAGTCAATATTTATTTTGACAGGAAAAGATTTAATATTAAATAACAATCATAAACTGTTTTACACGTACTATTCTCCCATTCGCCTACGTCACTAATTGCAATAAAGATACCAATAAAAGATTGCACACCCATCATACCCATCATCATATCAAACATTGTCAATAACCACACCTGAAAATAAAAACATACTTTTCACGAGCTAATTTAAAAGGATGATATTGCTAAATTTCTCTAGAGAGTCATAATACCTATTCTAGTTATCGTACGCTCTTACAAATAATGCCGCGAATATTAAACAATAAGTATTGAAAAAATATTTTTCGAATTTTATAACAATGTTGAATCAGTATCAAGCTAGTGAATGTTTCAGCTGGTTGGTTACGAGTGTATTTTAATTTATTCATTATTATTACACTATTTTTTGTGCTAATGCAAAATTTTATAATAATAGCAATAGGTTCCCAATACCTAGGTTGCGCATAAGGACATTGAAGGTAATTTTTGTTTCTAGACCTCCGGTACTGTATGAAAGGCAAGTTGACATCGTGACGATTCGGCCGGTCCTGTTATCGCTGTATAACCAGCTACTCATTTTAATCATTACTTGGAGACTGAATTGACCTCTAAGCTGACTGCATAGTCTCGCAAGATGAAAATTCTGAAGTTATGTCGGAATTTAAACTCGCATCCCTATAATCCCCAGATAACCGTCCTACCACGAAATCACGGCAGCCAAATAGAATATTGAGGAATATTTAAAAAATTACCATCATTCAAGAATATAATAACATATATGACATTTTAAAACAAGTTGTTCAGATCTTTTTGGGGCACATCATATAAGTACGGCCATTAGCACTCAAATAATAAAGTGTATTTAAAAGATTTCTTTATCACAATTTTCTATAAATATCTATTCTTAAAATGCTAATCATTGCGACGAGGAGATAAAAAACTTTTGATATTTTGATGTAATTTTTAACCAATAGTCTTCTTTAGTTTAGGCATCAATAACCATATTCTGTTTTAAGCTAAAATATTTGTGTTTTAAATATGTGATAATAAAATTTAAAAATTACAAATGACTTCCATACCCGTATCGAAATTTCACTTCAAAACCTTTATCAAAAAGATACAATAGAAAAGAATCTGTGCAGAAAATTAACCTGCAGTCCACGTACTATTTATGTAAAGAGAATTGGAGTCTATATGTTGTTTTTTTTTTTTTCGTCCTCAAACATTGTTTCTACTAGGTTCAGGTTTAAAAAACATTCGAAGTACTGTCACGTTACTACATACCCGTTACACACAAATACATTCTGAAAATTAAATCATAATGTTTGCTAGCTTCTTTTTTAGTTTTGATAGGAAATTACCAAAATCTATTGAATAGTTTAGACAGGTATTTCCCAAAATTTCGATAACAGCGACCATTTCTGGTGTGGTTAAAAATTTGCAAATCGCTAGTTAAATATAGTATGATCATTTGGTTAAATTGATAGATGTAGCTGTTATATCTTGATGGAACATGATGAATAAATAGATTTTCGTCTTTTTTCCTGAAATAGTTGAAAAGTGTGGATAGCTTAGTAAATGGTAAGCGATAAAATATGCTTTGCAGCCAACATTTTGAGAAATTTGGTAACACTATTCTCCAAAGCTATTTACTGCAGCATTAGACCGCATTTTTCAGTTAGACGAATCGAGAGCTCAGTATTAATGGTGATAAACTTAATCATTTGAGGTCCATCGATGATATTATTTTAATATCAAGCAACATTTATGACATGGATCTAAAGTTTAAAAACTAACATAAAGAGTCAGAAAACATAGGCCTTAAAATAAACATAGAGAAGACTAATATTATGACCAACTTAGTTTTGAGCAATGATCTTTCAATAAGACTAAAACTATAAGTATTTACAGCATGACATCAGCTTTGGTCGAGATAATCAAATACGGGAAATCTAACGCCGCAGATGATTGGGGTGAGCAGCGTTTGGAAAGCTAAGGAAAGCAAGTTTTCATAAGGTACCTACCTATTTGCCTCAGGAGGAAAGTTTATGACTAATGCATTTTACCCATTTTAACTTAAGGCTCGGATACAGTAAGACTTACTTTGAAGTCTGCGAAGAGACTAAGAGCTGCTCAAAGATCAATGAAGAGGCTTATGCTTCGGATACATCTTGTAGGAATAAGTAATATATGGATACGACGGCAAATCAGAGTGTGTCCGGACAGAAACAATCCGGACAGAAACAGTTTAAGGCACTAGATCGAATTAAATGGAAAACAGGGGAGGCCTATGTGCCGCAGCGGACAAGTGAAGCCATATCAATGCTTGTGTTATATTTCTTTTATTTTGAAATTTATAAATTCTTTTCTATTTTTCATTTCTGTGCATTTTATAATTTATTTTGTAATTCGTGGAAGATTGAGTCTGTGAACTATAGGCTTTTTTTTTTGCTAGCAAGTTAGCATAACAAATTGCGAATGGCTAATTTTCGAGGATTATATATGTGCATTCATTTTCGTAATATCTTAGCTCGAAAGATACTATTCCCCAGCAGTTAATAAAAACAATGAAACTACCGTAAAAATAACATGTTTCATAACAAAACTTTTTATACTTTAATAAATGATAATATAACAAAATAATACAGGTTTTAATATACTTCCGACATGTTTTTTCTTTTATTGGCAAATTCCGTGAGTTTATAAGACGAAAGATTTTCTTTGTGAAACTTCGCTTTATTTTTCTTTGTTAGTAGTGAGTTTATTTGTACAATGCAGTTGGCATTACTGTATTTTGACACAAATTAAATTAAATTGCAACAACCCTGCCTGGAAAACATTATAGAGAATTTATGTTGGAATCTATTTGTTGATTTACTTGTTGAAGTACCATAAGATCGTGTTGATTATATTTTTAATTTCTTTCTTTGAGAAAAAAATTATTTATAACAAAATTTTCTTCTTAAAAGTTAAGCTACATACTTAATTATAGAGTTTTTACTGTTGTTATGCTTAATTCCATAGGGTTCAAAACTATAAAGCTTTCATACAAATACGCCTTCCGTTTATAAATTAGCCAACACTAATTTTCCATCAAAATCAAAATATTTGGAAATGTAATTAATTTAAAAATATTAGCTTTGTCTATATTTATTTGCTTTATTATTGTGCTGCTAGTAGAGAAACAGATATAGTAAAGGAGAATTTACTTGACAGATTAATCGATTGGGAACCGGTAAAGAAATATATATATATATATATATATATATATATATATATTTTACACAGTTTTATGTAAGTCGTCAAGAACTTATTTCGGCTTCTTACTGTAACGTACGTTCATAGTTTTTGTATTTTGTTGTTATATTAAAATATGGTAACTTCAACGTATGTCCTTTTTGTATACATGTGCGCGCATCAGCTCTGGGCGGTCGCTAATTGTGTAGGGGAAAGGGAATTTCACTCTTGTTTGCATTCTTGTTTTTGAAGACAAGCCTGTCATGTGAAACAAATTGTATCTCTTTCTCTATTTCTAGCTCTGTCAGTGAACAAATGATATGTATCTATTCAAAAATGGAAATTTTATTGCTATAGTTCTCTACCATTGAACCATATGCTTTAATTAACCGTCATCTGTCATCTAAATTCTCCTTTACTATATATACATAGTACATATGGGACAGAAACTCAGAAATTTTTCAGAAACGCTACGTATTTTTTTTGTACAAAACTGACAATCTGAAACAAAATTTGTAACAATCTATACATCAAACATTCCAGCGAATTTTTATCTATCTAACAGGATATTTGTAGTTGCAGAAAAAAATTGTTGTAAAAATATTATCACTCAATAACTTAATAATAGATATCAAACAACAATGTTCTGTAATTTTTTCCATATATTTGTGGGTTGCAAATAAATGTTATATTATGTAGTTTTGTGCAGAAATGTTCAAATAATACGATAATCTTTTTTTCGATATGATTATAGTTTGGAACTTTCATCGAAAAATCTTGATTATAATGGACACCATTTAGTACACTTGTTCTTACGGTATATTGAGAAACACATCAGTTGCAAGATGGCGGCAAAAATAATTCTGTGGAGCCCTAAGGTTGAAATGACAAGGGTTCCACAAGATAAAGTGTTCATTTCGATATTTGGAAAATTGTAATAAGGGTGCTGTTGCGAAATAATGTTGGGAATCACTGATGTAGAGCATTCGTCTTTCGGATCGCGAAACTAAAGTCATGTTCATAATAGATCCATAACACATCCATAACATAAAAACCATAGTATTCTCTTTGTTTTTATTATAAACAGATGTTCAGAACAATATACCTCTTTGTTTTAATATACTAAGCATTAAGTTATGGACCTGTATAAACCAGGCTTTACTCATGGATCAGAAAACAAACAGATACACGTGACATAATAGAGCAAGTAACAAACCTGAAATAAAAATGAGCCAGAAATGTTATGAGATTGGTTGATTTTAGGTAGACGAGAAAAATTCTCGAATGGACGGCTATATGTTTTTACAATGTAAATATTATTCTGTTTAAAATAAAATTACGATCAAAACATGTACAAATTAAATTGGAACACTTAAAGTGTTTATTGTCTTACGAACCTTAAATTTCATTACATTTGTTGAAATAACGTGACAAAATTCACTAAAACAATGTTCGAACTATGTTATTTCAAGTTAAAACAACAATTAAAAAAATGTTTAAAGAAATAGTAATTATAGGCAAATGGCCATAAGAGAGACTCTCTCTGGAGGTATTGTGTTGAACTAATCTAAAAGACAACGTATCAACATTTTTAAAGACATTTAAAAAACATCCCCTATTATTAGTGAAAATAAAATATGAGTGAACACAAATCAAGACATAAAAATATAATTAAATTCCTTCTAGTTGTCAGATTACAATGAATCAAAAAGTTATTTTTGTCTATTATTATTATTAGTAAATAATCTAATTATTTTATCTTGTACCTTGGATATAACTAAACAAATTAAATTAAATTAGATTAGTTTCGATTGTGTCACACTGGCGCTGCAATCTAAAAAAGGTTTAACAATAGCTACCAAAAATATATCTCAAATACGTTGTATATTTATATTAAGAAAAGACGCGCCTATTGTTCGGCAAGTAATCGCATTATTATTTTCTCTACCCGTTATTTTGATGTCATGAAGAGAATCAAATGCCAAATCTTAATACAATTCACAATATCCGTAATTCTGTTCGAAAGGTTTCTTCTGTTGTTTACACCACTTCAATTTCTAAGCATTCTATTAAGTAAACAACAGATTTTATCACAGTCGGCTTCAATTTCAGCTGCACTCCAAGTTCATAAAGAAACAAATGGAATTCCCAAACTTCTTAAAGAAACATCTACTGTGTACACTACTCACGTAAAATCAATTTCCTATTATCCTTTTAACCTCACTATAATACGAATGCTTAAAGTTTTCATATTACGTATAATTCTGAAATGAGGTTAGTATCAGGACAGATAAAATTCACTAAAATGACAATAAAATAATGTACTTTCAATGGTTTTGCTATAATATGTGCACTATATTTTACTATACGCGTAATATTATAATGCTTGGTGACAAAATTTCAGATCCCCAAACGATAAATATAGGGGTTCCGCAAGGATCGCTGATTGGGAGTCTCTTATTTATTATAAATGTGAATGATCTGCCATGTACCGTAGACACAAAAACCATACTGTATGCGGACGACACTACATTTTTAAATATCGGTAAGATCAGACTCAAATATAAGAGATAGAATTTAAAAACTGAACAAGAAGCGATTTCATGGTTTACAGCCAATCAGTATGAGAATAAGACCCAGCATATATATGCAGTTATTCAATTAAACAATATTTTTTAATAAAAATCGAATTATTAGTGACATAACAATTCTGTACGATACAAAGAGTGTAAAATTTGTAGGTTTCACAATCGACTTACAGGTAAGATCAATCAATCAATCAATCTTTTTTATACAGTTAAATATTCCCACTGTTAAAAGTCTTTACATATGTAACTGTCTAATGTATGTTAGAGAATATATCGAGTCATTAGTAATAAACTGTAACATAAGAATAAAAAATGATTGAAGAATAAAACTTACAAAATTTGTTTTTACAGATAAAGCTATAAATATAATAGGTCCAAAACTATACAATAAACTGCCAATATATTTCAGAGAACTAAATCAAACTAATTTTAAAACTGCTATAAAAAAGATTGTATTTAAGGTCCCATTATACGTAGTGTACATGAATATATGAAGATGAATTTGGATCTTAATTTATAAGTATTAATTAAGAAATATATGTATTCTTATATCTAAAAAGAAAATAAAAATGTTATATTATAAAATGTATTACTTTATTACGATCTTACTGACGGAAGATACAGTGAATTTCTTTTATCCTGCAATATAGGTATTATCGTTACTATGGTAATTAAAATCTGACAGCAATGTAAACTTGCGTTTCTTTTAATTTGCAACATAGGCGATTTAACATTGCTGTCAAAATAATTTTTCGTTACTAGGGAAACCATGCATAATAATAAATTCAATGTTGCAGGGTAAAAGAAATTCAATGTATGTACTTTATTTGTACCTTTTCTAAAATAAATTACTTGCTTACTTACTTATAATATTTATATATAATATGTACCGAAATATGACTGAATCAAATATGTTTATTGTAGCCAAAGGCATTAAAGTACAATATAATTATTAAAAAATGAATTGTGTTAATGGGCAATCTTTGGTACACTCCTGTGTATAAGGTGCGCCCGTCTTGGTCTAGTGTGCCTCTTCTTTGGCCCGTCGGTGCGAAACATAAGGCAGACACACGATATACTATTTATTAACTACTTAATTCAACTTGTAACCTTACTTTAGAATAGTGGAGTCCCGTACTTCGTGTGGGATTAAGAAGAATCAGTCATAGATGATTACACATTTGGAGCCAAATTACAAACACGTAAAAACATGTAAAACGACTACCTTCAACTGGAGAGAAATAAAACTATAAATTTAAAATTTATGAAAACATTTCAGGTTATTATCTGTCGCTAAATTTTGCCCCCCCCCCTCATAAAAATGTTTCTGGGGACACCCCTGCGTGGCATGTTCTTCGTTAGGACCCTTTCTAAAGAGTAAAAATTTTGAGATATCATGTAGTCATCGAATGTTTAGATGTTCGAATCAATATTTTGTTCTGTCACGATGCCAAATTACGCGGAATTATATCCAGGCGTTTTTGTAAATCTGTGACAGACAAGCAGATAAATTGTTATTTGATATATCGCTTTATAATCACCTGAAATGCGTAGATACAAAGTGTGAAATCGAGATAAAAATGTAAAAAGAACCTCCTATTTTATTTATACAGATGCACCTGCTCCAATACATTGATCTATTACTTACAAGTGATCTAAACTTAGATTCTTTTAAATATCAGTACAATAAATTTAACATCTTTGTAAAATATAGAATAGTCTATAGCAGGGGTCGGCAACTGGCGGCTCGCTGAAAGATTTGATGTGGCCCACCAATAAGAAAATATAATGTTTACTTTTCTTATCCAAGGTTGTTAACACATTACTGCCATGCTACCGACGTAAATACGTGTCAACCCAAGATTAGTAAAGTAAAGGTTGTCTCGTAACTTGTAGTGGTGGGGGTATATAGCGAAGCAACGCGTCATGTGTATGCTAACGGGACGTCAGTCTTTGTTTATTGTATATGTTATATACACTTGAAGTTTGATTTTTGGGTAATAAATATCAGAATATCGTTTATTTTTCATTTCTACTTGTTTTATTGTCTTTTTTCTTTGAAAAGAATATTTCTTCGTTCTAAATAAATCTAAATTTTGGTTTTAGGGTGTTCCCCCCGTAACTACCCTGATATTCATCAAATTGAAAAAATGCATAGAACAAATAAGATTTGTTATCTTATAAACAATTTTTATTGTATAGTTTTTTCTGTTAAGATAGTTCTGTTTATAAATGAAATATTTAAAGTTTTTTAGTACCAGTTTTAACCCAGAAACACTCCCTAAGAAAGAAAATTTTGAGATATCATGCCTATATTTGATCCTGATTGTACTCTATTGTACCAAATTTCGTTAAAATACGTCCAGCCGTTTTTGAAAATTGATATAACCTCCAATTTTATTAATTACTATAGTATTATAGCAATTTGTTTTTCTATTTTTATTTAAATATTCCTAAAATTATTTATTTATTCGATTTTATTGTTATAATTAACTATAATACAAATACCCATCACCTTAAATTTTATATAAATCAGTATAAAATTTCCTTAGGTTTTTATTTATAATTTATTCAGTAGAACTGTCTTGAAATAAATATCTATTATGAATATAGTCAATAAAAATATTTAATAACATACAACATCTATATTAATTTTGTATGCTAGTTTGAGATACGCATACATGTGACGTATTCCCTCTCACGCTCTGATTGGTTAGAAGTTACGACACAACCTTTACTTTAATAATCTTGGTGTAAACCGGCGTAAACAAGAATTTAAGCTCGTAAAAAAAAATAGAAATTACAAAAGAAAGTATGGCCCGCCAAAAAATTGGTTACAGAATGCGGCCCGAACAAAAAAAAATAATATATTATAGTTCTGCATGCGGCCTTCGACGTAAGAAATGATGCCGACTCCTGGTCTATGGCTTAAGATTTCAACATTATATTACATGCTAAATTTGATATAGATTTACTCATTTAAGTTTAGTTAATTTGCTTGGTTCCACACTTTAAAATACAGTATTCGTGTGTTCGAGTTATCTAGAAGTTGTGCCACAACTCTACAGTATTACCAACTCGACAACTTGACAAATACAGGGTTAACCATTTATTTCAGAACCCAACCATCATTTATGGCCAAACCGATAACAAATAAAGGGTTATC
This sequence comes from Liopterus haemorrhoidalis, assembly GCA_963971575.1. Lineage (NCBI taxonomy): Eukaryota > Metazoa > Arthropoda > Insecta > Coleoptera > Dytiscidae > Liopterus > Liopterus haemorrhoidalis. The sequence continues at coordinate 25,347,453 of OZ020621.1, forward strand.
TATTTCTCACATACCCATGATGTTCCCTGAAGATTTAGAGTTCACAATAAGGATAAAACACTGAATTACCTGACTTCAGCTTGTCAAGAATTCGAGAAATTATGGGAATCGATCATATTTTCAGGATGTAAAAACAAATCAGCTAATTCATCTACAACCTATAGGCGATGAAAGTTTACCGAAATAAGTTTTGTCACGTACACCAAGAGAGATGAGAAAAAAGGGAAGACCTAGAAAAATCAGGAGAGAAGGAATCAGATAAGAGATAAATGAAATAAGACTGGGCAAAGAGAAATGTCAGAATAGACAAGAGTTGAGTTTGGAAGTCGGAAGATGTCGTAGAGTGTTCATAATAATAAATAATGTATCATATAAAAATAATTCATACGGCATCCACCAACGTCTAGGCTAGTTACAATTCGACACAGTGGTGAGCATGACAGAACTTACAAGTAAAGATTTAAAATACAAAATCTGAGTTCCTGATATATTTTTAATGGACAATATCACTTATTTTTGAAGGGCCGAGTATCTGACGAGACAATGTTGGGACTCATTAAGTTGATTCTTAGTAGACTATATTAAAACGACTTATATTGTTATTGACTTACGAACTTAATTTTGTATTTAAATGTAGTTGTTGTGCTGGGCATGTCCCGTTTTCAACTCAGTTCATCAGAATAAATAAATAAATATAACCGGCATCAAGAAGCAATATTAAGCCATATTATAGTTTGTTCAAAAAGTTAGGAGTCCAACGACTAATAATATTAGTGAAATATGAAATATCATCATTTATTCTGAAGGAAGATGCCCAATTCATGTATCAAAATTCTTGTCTCTCATGACAGTTTTTATGTCGGTTATTCTCTATCGTATTGTTCCTGTACCCTGTTCTTGTTCCATTTTCCGTGGTCTGTTCAGCAAGTAACAGCTTATTCAGCGCGTTTTATGTCCTAGGACTAAAATGGCGTTTGTCTCGTATTGATTCTCCATAAAACGCCACGACCACGGCTTTTGTTATTTCACTTCATATAACCATCACACCTGTTTCCATAAAACTCAACTAAGTAAAAAAATTCATAAAATGATTTTTAATGGTTGTGCAGTGCATCATTACTGAGTTACTGCTGCTTTTAAATACCGCTTTGCGAATTGTTCTAAATAATTTTAATATACATAAATTTTATATTCGACTCTATCTTATCAGTTCTGCAACAAGCTTGGTACAAGAAAATCGACCCAGAATAAAATGTTACCTGACAGCAAAAGATGTGTTCGGCTGCCATTTTTGTTTAGTGTGTTTCTGTCAGTCCGCATTTTACAGATGAATAAAACACATTTTGCAAATTTATAATAGCGTGCTTCAACTTCTATGATAGAAAAAAAAACGGCTGGTAGGTCTTTAGTATTTAAAGAAATGTAAAGTCGGCAATTCTGTGCTGCTTATCGTATTTGAGCATTTATTTATTTAATTTTTTTTTTATTAAGGGTTATTTAGGTGCCTCAACAACAGAGCATTTATTGTTTGTGATCATAATGTGTATTTTTCCATATTGTTACAATAATATAAAATAATTATTTTCTTAACAAAAATGAGACTCGACGTTTAGTCCTTTATAAATATTTATTGAATGTTGATTATTATTTTATTTATTTTTTGTAACTATGGTTGAAAAACAAAATATACATAGTGACAATAAAAGTACATATAAAAATTAGTAGGCGGTGCTATATACGGTGCTACATATACAATGTCGAAACTGTGTTTATCCAAGGGCACCTCGAATAACGACAGACTAGCGCAAATGAGCTTGACCACTCTTGAGCTCCGTAGACAGAGATGGGATCTGGTACAAACGTACAGGCTGCTTACTGCTTACTTAAAAGATTGATGTGAACTTGCAACACCTATACAGCAAAAACCAATATAGCTATCTACGAGGCCATTCTTTAAAGCAGTGGTTCTTAACTTTTTTAAAGTTACCTAGTCAGTACCCATTTGAATCTGATAATATGCTCTCGCACCCCCTTGAAAAATTTGTTTCTATTTTTATTACGAAAATACATTTATTGCAAGATAATTTTTTTATTGCAGAAACAAATTAATACATTTACTATACATACTATGTTATTACATATAAAACATTCATAATTTCCCTTTTAAAACGAGGCTCTTTTTCTAAAAGAGCCACGCGTAAGGCATCAGATGCATTTAAGCGATTTCTGGCTTTTGTTTTGATGTGCAAAAGTAATGAATATCTCATTTCACAAAGGTAAGTGGTGACAAATGGTAAAAGTGTCTCTAATGCAATTTTGCAAAATTTGGATAAAGTTCTAACTGCGTACAACAGAACTGTTCTAAGTTTTAATTTTAATACGTGCATTAGCTCGTATTGCGATAAGATCGTCTTTTAATAAAACGTTGTCGTCCATTGAATTTAGGTCAAACAAAAATGGATTGAGTATCCATCTATTAATTTTTCCTTTATATCCCGTGGAAAAGTATCCATCAAATGATTCTCTCATTTGGTGGAGGTGTAATTTTAGGAGTGGGGGAGAAGACAACAAGGCATGTTTCTGATAAGCAGTTAGGCGGTAATTTTCATTAAAAATTTAGAAACTTCTCCCGCACCCCCAGTTAAGAACCAATGCTTTAAAGCTACGAAAGCAGAAATTTCATAAAGTTTCCCCAGAACTCTTCATAAGCAATCGCGTTTTCTACCTATAGAATTATCTCCCAGAAGATGTTACAGTGCCAAACATCAATATCTTCAAAAATAGATTCGACCTTTTTATTAATAGCATTCTGTCATAATATATTTTAATTTAATATCGTATTACTTTTCTTGTATAGTTCACTCATGTAATTATAGAAGTCACATAGAGCAATGCAAGCATCGGTTTCTGTTTTTATCAATAAATAATAATAATAATAATAATAATAATAATATCTTTTACAAATATATATATATATACGTTTGTTTCGAGTATATCCTCAAACTCGGAAGTCAAATGTCATAAATATGATATTGTCAATCCAATTTAAAAATAAATAAATTCCATGGCTACCTACACGCCTTTTTTCTCGATCATATTGTACGTTGTTATTGGTAAAATATTTTACCAAAATAGTCTTTGGTTATGGTGCAAAATAATTACGATTAACAAGGCACATTTGCAGCTATATGAACAAGTAGTATAGAGGCGTTTCTGGGTTATGGAGAAACCAAAATTTCTTTGATAACTAATATTGAAATCTGGTGATAGTTTTGGTCACCAAGATTGACTAATTTAACCACGTCATATTTCTTTAATAAGACTACATAAAGAGCAAGGTCTATTCCAGCAAATCGTAGAAAATTTGAAGCTGCTAAGTGAAAATATTCGTGAGGTCTTTGCTGGAATAAATTATGTAAAGTGCGAAAAAGTCATGTAAAATAGTAAATGCTAGAAGAGCTAACGGATTAGCCTATTCGTAACACCAATCGTCAAGAAACAAATAGAAAATACTAGTAATTTGCAAAATTTCTATTATACTCCCTCTTCTTGTCTTCAGGTATTTGGCTATAACCTGTTGCCTGCCTTCCTCTTAATATTTTATGTTATATTTATTTTATAATGTAATACTCTAAATAATAATTTGTTGCACCTATATTATTTTACATAATATTATAATATATAAAAAAAAATTATGTTGCTTTTGTTTTTTTTTGATTTAATAATTCTGAAAGGAAAATTTTTGAAATCAAACAATTCATCTTGTCTGCTTTTGTTAAAAATATATTCTTTCATACAATAATGAATATAAAAAGCTACTCAACTAACGAAACTCAATAAAATGCATCTAGAAAATTTCCTTCAATTTCCATTCTTATTTTGCTGTTGCATCATATAATATACATTTGTCAAAGAAAATACATTCGGAACTAGATCAATACTAACTTGGCTATCTGAATACATAGCATCATGCATAGCTAACTGGTTATTTACATCATTCCAGGATAGACAGGATACTACATGTTTTATTAGTTATTTATAACTAAAAATATGGATGAGAGATTTTCTGAAGATGGGTAGCTGCCAGATGTAATATAAATGAACCTACAAGAATATCAATGCGATTTATGAATACAAATCAACAGAGGATGCATGTGGAAATATGAGAAAATTTGCATGTGCTGAATACATTTAGCTCGTGGAGAATTTTGGAGTTTTAATATGCTTGCAGAAGCTTGGAAATATCTATTTTATATAGTTAGTAATATTCTTCAAATTTATCTTATTAGATAATATTAATTATATTTAACTATTCAGATATTTTTTAAAATAATGTACACAAAAGTATCGTTTTAAATATTAGACATCTAATATTGAGCAAATAAAGAGTAATATTACACTCGAATTAAACTGAATCACTTATTCTCTAAATAAGATGTGTAGGGGTAAAAGAAGTATAGAAATGAAAAAAAAAAAAAAAAAACGAAGCAAATAATCTATTAAAAATATGGACAAATCATTAAGAGGTAATTCAAAGAGATGCAAATGAAATCGCATTGCCTGATATAGTATATGTCTCTTAATCAAGGATAGGGTTTCTAAGTCCCGACAATTATTAAATACCCGAGACTTCCTTTGAAATGAGTCCCCAGAATTCCCGGGATTTTTCGCATACGATTTATAAAATGTCGCAAAATGATTTAATGTTAAATTGAAATGAATCTATTTTGCGCGAGAGTTCATTGAATTGAAGAGCAAATTATTTTTATTTATTACAAAGAAACAAAAAAGGAAAAATTCAAAATTATGAATACAAACAATTTTCAAACTCTAAACCTATGGTATGAAAAACGCCTCTCAATATAATCCTTTTTGTATATCTCACTGGCGCGCACACAAAGGCGTGGTCCTCCCCCCACGAACCTATATTTATTTAATAAAAACTAAGCAACTGAAAATAAAAAACCCCTTTTTTATTAATAAAAATCAAATTGTAATCAAAATTAAATTAGTTTATAAGCCCACATCTCTCAAAAAAGTAATAAATTTATATTATTTTACGGATAATTTTCCAAATTCCCCCGCCCCCCGAAAATGTTTCTTTGTGAGCGCCTGATATCTTGTAATAAAGACGTAAGCAATGTCTAAACAGTTTCCAAAAACACTGTATATTATATAATATAATCTACACACATAATTAACACGAAAAATAAATACAGTCTGTAGGACGCTGTCTTCGTTTTGTAAGTACTTCCAACTTCATACATATGATCCACGCCAGTTTCAGGTTCATGTTCAAAAATTGGTACTGTAAATGGTAATAATTAAATAACTATTCTATATAATATCTATACATTTATAATGAATATAAAAACAACCCAGGTAAATTTGTATATATTACATAAAACATAAATACTAAAACGCAAATAATACATCAACTGGTTATACTAGAGTATAATAGTTAGCTATGACGGTCACTGATTGATTGGATCGAATCCCGTTTAAAAATTTTCAAATAAGTTCACATATTTTCGGGGTTTTTATCTGCTTATATAGTAACTATGTTCATACAACGTCGATCCTCACGTCTCCTGTAAAGTCGTAAACTAGTAGACAGTGGTAGTGGTATACCTATGCTTCCTCGACGTCAGCGGCGTCAAAAAAAGATTCGGGTGTCTCGGATTATTTTTCCCGGGTTACGGGACACGAAAAAATGTTTAACTCCCGGAACTTTCGACCCGAGACTGTCCCAGGTCAGAAACTCTAGTGTACTAATAATGTTTAGTTGTTCGAGTGAATATTCAATGGTCTTTTGAATTTTTACATTATAAATAAATAATAATTAACACGTTGGCACAGAATAGGACAGAGAAAGTAAGCTTTCCGTTTCTAGAACAATTACAGAATCGCACAATTGATGTCGTCTTTGTACCTATGTGCATGATTTACACGAACATTTTATTTCCTGATTGAATTTTTCTGATTTTCTCCTTAAATGTCAATTTAAACAAAAAATTCTTTCTACGTGAAAGGGTTGTAATTTTCAAACTCCTCTGTATGTAAATACGTCGTTGTAAACCGAACCAATTTATTCCACCCTATTTACCCGAGCTGTACACTTTACAGATATTTACAAAGGAAATTAAATTTTAATCGTAAATCCTACCACGGACAACTTTGATACTTAATTAAATATCCTATAAAAATCTACGACAACGTACAACTTCCTTTTCAATTAAATAATTTCTAGAATCGACAATTGTCTCATTTATTAAAGATAAAAATCTGAGTTATGTCTTTATTATATTAGTTTGAATCATGGGCGCCCGCAGTAAAGGACAAGTCTCGACGAGTGTTTTATTCCACATCATTATGTATTTTTGTTTTCAAATTTATTTATTTTTATATTTAAATAGTGTTCTGTATTCATGAAAGTTTATTTAAGAAATTAGTAAATATCTTCAAAAATATGCTTTCATATTTTGCACCATCTTGAAAAAATATCTGTGGGCGCCCATGGTTAGAATAAATTGTACTAATATATGTCGTCGTTTGTTGTAACTACCGAGTCCGAATGCAACTCGTAAATTATCGCTTCAATTTTTCTTTTCATGTTGTCCACTTAGGTATACATAGTCGTCGGCATAGGGGAATTAAAAGAGCAAAACATACAATCTTATATTCAAAATTAATGAAAAATATCAGGTTGTAATTATTAGTTCCCAAGTTACGCTAGTTAGTTTGTTAGGAATAATCAATACTATACTGGAGGGCTCAGTAGATGGAACAAACTATAGGAGTAGACCTAGACTGGACTACATTGGACAACTGATGGAGGAGTTAAGCAGCCTCTCCTATGTCCAACTAAAAAGCCCAGGATTGAGACGAGTCTGCTGCCAACCAATACTTGGATTGAAACCGCAGAAGAAGAAGTTATGCCCATTACCCAGAAAATTTTCTGCAGAAGCCTCTGTCAGTATTTTAATTTATTATTTCTATCACAAAATTATATTTTCATTTTTAAAAGTCACACAGTACGGCGTTAACTATGGGCAGTTACTGACTTAATGGTACATTTAAGCTCCACGAATTATAAATTTGTTCTACATATCTAACAATCTGAAATAAAATTAGTAACAATCTTACTAATTTTATTTCAGATTGCCAAATTTTATATAAGAAATTTGCAAGAACTACACTGTTGGGCCCAGTGCCGCAACAACATAAATTGGCGCCTGGTGCGTAAATTTATTTGCCTCCCCCCCCTAGTGTCTCTAATTACATACGCCATTTTTAAATTTTTATGTAGGGTGATTGCCCCAGTAAGAGAACGTTTAAGACCTTTTCTTAGTTGTTTTCTTCACCAAAATGTTATTTAAGATATTTACTTACCATATTTTATCGAGAATCCTTAAAATCTTATTGTTTTATTTTGATTCAAGTGGAAATAAAAGAATAACTTCGAAAAATAAAAAATTAACTTTATTCATAAAAATCACAAAATCACCAGTAAAGGAACACTTTACTCCTAATAAAGGAACTATCTAATTACCAGTAAAGAAAAAAAAAACATACAAAAATATATATTATAAAGTCATTTTTTAACAATAAATTTATAAAAAAAAATTAAAAAAACATTCATTGGTATTATTTTTTGGTTTAGTTTGAACCTTTTTCTTTGGTTTGGTTTAAATTGCCAATATTAACTATTATATTAACAAATTATGCTACAAATCTTTTAATAAACTCAAAAATCATGATAATCAACTAATATAAAGAGACAAAATATAAACTCTAGGTCAATGATACACAAAATGAAAAACACCTAAAATGAAACACAAAAGGGCTAAAGAAATATTATGTTACATAATTGAATAACAAAATAAATAAAAAAATATATATTTAATGACAAAAAAAAAAAATGGGATAATGAACAACAAATAATAAATATTTTGGTATTTTAATAATTAATAATATATAATATAATCACTTTAACGGAATAGAAATTTAAATAAATTGAACTTTTCTGGCTTTTAACTGTGATAATTCGTTAATTAAGTATTCATAATTTAATGACTGCGCTATAGTATTTTCTATTGATATTAAAGCTAAATTTGACAATCTCTCTCTGGCCCATTGTAGAACACAAATAATTTTTTAATAACTTTATTTTAGTAAAACTTAGTACCAACATTTAAAATATATCAAGAATGTTTATGTTTTGTTTTATAATAAATTTAACCCGAAATAAATTTCTGGAAAATTATATCAACAAATATTTTTGAATTTTAAATAATGGGAATAGCGCATCTTTGTGTTTATATTTTGTTTATTAAATTTTTAAACATAGCAATTTACTTAATAAAAGTGGAGGTCAGGTTGCCATAGGAACCAATACACAAGTTTTATGTGGTAACCAGACAACTGGGGCCGTAATACAATTCGGGCCGTTCACAATTGGAGCTTTTCACAACTGGGGCCATTAAAAACTGGGGCGATGGACAATTCGGGCCGTACACAATTGGGGCTTTGCACAACTGGGGCCATTAACAACTGGGGCGATGAACAATTCGGGCCGTTCACAATTAGCCGTTCACAATTGGGCTTTTGAATTGTCCATCACCCGAGTTGTTAATGGCCCCAGTTGTGCAAAGCCCCAATTGTGTACGGCCCGAATTGTCCATCGCCCCAGTTGTTAATGGTCCCAGTTGTGCAAAGCCCCAATTGTGTACGGCCCGAATTGTCCATCGCCTCAGTTGTTAATGGCCGCAGTTATGAAAAGCCCCAATTGTGAATGACCCGAATTGTCTTACGGCCCCAGATGTCATGGAACCGTTTTATGTTTATATAGGCGTGTATTAATACACTGCAATTCGAAATAATATAGTTTGAATTAACTTTTCTTAACTAAAAAGTTTCTAAAAAAAAATAATTTTTTAAATATTTTTATTTTATGAAATCAATTTTGTATTGATTATAGTTTATTAATATAAAAAATAATTTAAAAAAAATTAAATTTGGTCATTTGGCGCCCCTATGACCGGCGCCTGGTGCGGTGGCACCGCTCGCACAACCCTTGTTGCGACACTGGTTGTGCCTCCCCTGAAGAGTTACAATCCATTCCATTTTCATTTTTAGGGTTTCGTTGGTATGCCCAAGAAACCCTCAAACCGTCAATCATGTGACTGTCTGTCTGTACGACAGTAATAATGACCAATAACGGATCTAGACAGTTGAAATTTAGCATGTTTATGCAGATCATATTGGCAAAATATCGCGACTTCTTAAAAAAAACACATTGCTTGAAAAATATAAACAAATATGTTTTTATCGTGGAGTACCAAACGAAAATTGTAGTTTTAGGAGCGAAAAATAATTAAAAAAAAAAAACTTTTTTTGCCGAAATCTCTGCCAAATAATAAAATAAGACTTTTATTTAATATCTACATGAAATTTGAAAAATTATATCGCTACTTTCTCTGTTATGGTTTTCTTGTAGCTTAACGACAGATAGGTAGATATGTCTTCAAAAAAAAAAAAAAAAAAACTTGTAGCTGGGATTTCATCTCAAACAATATAGTACGATAGTATAGTAATTACCTACATAATGCCTAGCAGTTGCGCTAATGGGGGCGCACACGAGATTTGACGATCAATCTGCTCTCTTTTTAATACTGGACTAAGGTCAGTGACGGATCTAGACTTTAGGGGGCCTGAAGCTAATAATGATTTTGGAGCCCCTAAATTAAAGTAAAAAAATCCTTAATTTTACAAAACCTTTATTAAGTATATAAATATAAATTTTACATAGGTATATAAGTTATTCGTAGGGCGCTAGAAAAGTTTTGTACTGCGCTAATATAAATGAACAGCGATGTCGAGTACCAATTTAAAGATTAGTTTTTTAGGGTTTTGTAGGTATGACCAAAAAACCCTTATACCGTCATTTTGTCGTCTGTCTGTCTGTCTGTCTGTCTGTCTGTCTGTCTGTCTGTCTGTTCGGTAAAAATTGTAGCCAAACGGCTAAACCTAGAGAGTTGAAATTTGGCATGCTTATACAACTCTTTGACCCACACATAGGAAAAATACTAAAACATGTAAAAAACATATCCCCCTAAAAATATAAACAAAAATGTGCTCATCAAAAAAAAATATATTTTTTTAAAATTCTGAGTAGTGTATCAAATGAAAGCCCTTAGTACGTGGATTAACGATCAAAATTTTATTTTTGCAAAATAAATTATTTTGATGCGATTTTTGCCAAAATTGTGCAAAAAATTTTTTGTCCCACACCCTGTAGCCCAGATGGTTTAAACTAAAAATCTGAAAAAATTCTAAGTAATGTACATTGGTGTGAACCGGAATAGTACAACAGGAATTTTTGATCAGATTATGTTTTCAGAAAATAACGCATTTTTTGTGTTTTTAACTAAAATATGTTAAATATTTAATTCGCTATGTAACACTTCAGATAAGAAATTCTGGTAGCTCAGATGGTTTCGTAACGCACTTTGTAAATTGCAGTGCGAACGTTGCAGAGTTCGAATCCTGTTAATTTTATTTTTTTCTGTCTTTTTTTTGCATTTCTATTTTGTTTAAATTATTTTGTCAAAATTCTAGTTATATTTTGATAAATGTTGCATTTATTTTTTAAAAGCGTAAATTTAATAACCAGTGGGAAGTGTTGAAATTATAATTTAATTATGTTTGACGAAATCAGAGGGCGGGACTTATGATATAAGCAACCAATGGAAGCCATAGGCGCAATTTTAAAAATCTTACTGAACCTTGCTGTATAAATAAAATACTGTACATATTTAGAAACTTAAATAATGGTATTAGGCATTCGAATTAAAATTCATAAAAAATATTTTGACATAAAATTTGTTTTGGCATCCCAAATAATCATCATTCAGTTACTAAATACCTGCAAAATCCAGAAATGTGTGAAGATTCACACTTCACATAATTTTTTATATATACGTAGCTCGGATTTTATTTTTTACCTTCAATTAGTGGAGATTTTGTTTAGTAAAGTATAACATTTTTGTGCATGTCCAGTCAAGATTTTGTGCAGTAGTAAAAATTTTGTGCGTGTCCGGTCAAGATTATCGGACAGTAATTTTGTTTAATATTAAAACTAGTTTAGCAACTAAACATTTACATTACATATTGAGACATCTACGTATTGAGTATCCTATAGTAAAAAGCAACAATGAACTCATGTTTGGAAAATTCAGGCTTAAAATTACTATCCTCCGTAACAACATAACATCTTTTAGTCAATAACTAAAAGGGCGCCGTTTTGCTAATGAACATCAGATGTTCTGTCGTGTGGGGGGATAATTCATGTGATTCTGTGCCGATGGAAATGGGAAAAAAATTTGATGCTTACTTTTCGACCAATGGGTCGCGATCTAAAATTGGGTAACAAAGCACATTCTGTCGGTCGTGAAGAAAAATTACAAATTATGGAAATTATATTTTCATGTATAAAATAAGTTATTAAAAAATAGTAATATTAAAATAAATGCAAAAGTATTAAAATGAAATAAATAATTTAAATATATACTTCACAACAACCTTTAGTAGTATTAAGACCTGAATCCAAATGGATCCTTCAAGCAGCTTATCTTTCCGATATTTTTTCTGCAATAAACAATTTAAATACCGCTTTAAAAGTAAGTTAAAACTATGGAGAAAAAAGATGGAAGAAAATAGGATTGGCACTTTTCCGACCCTTAATCAATATATTGAGAAACTAAATATGACATTCCTTGACAGTGACCTACAAAAAGTTATTATCACTCATTTATCCCTGAAGGAGATATCTCCAAATATAATTGGGTAAGAATGCCATTTACGTTTGATTTACGAAATAAGACTTTTTTATATGGTAGAATAATAAGAAAAAAGCTCTATTCAAAATTTTTATAACCTACCATAAGCTGCATATGAAAAATTAAAATTGACCCCTAAAACTTGAAAACGGTACGCAATACCAAAAATTGAGAACCTCTGTTAATTCACCATGAAAAAATGCCTCAAGAAAGTGCACACCAAAATCACTTAATATTTTAATCTTGGAAGTTATTTTTAACTGAGTATCATCTAGAAAGATAATAGCTTGAAACATGCATTTTAAAATATACAAAGAAAGGAAACAAAAACATGCACAGCATATTAGCACAATTTGAAGTTAAATGATACGTGTCGAATTTAACAATGTAACATACATCTAATACGTCAACTTGTGCAGCAATTGTTTTGTTTCTCGGAAACACATCTTATATCACTCTTGGGATATTATTCTCACATTATAATGGGCCAATTAAACACTTTGGCGCGCTCTTAAAATAATGGGGTCACACTTACATCACAATAAACTGAAGATTTTTCTAAGTTGATAATTATGGAGCATCACTTAGACAAATTAATTCAGATGGGATGAAATATACGTTTTAATTAAAGAAGTTTGCTCCAGTTTTAACAACTTCTGCCAGAACTACTATATAAAGAAGAATTTAGAAGAAAATAAATTTGAGATAGCATATTTTACATAAAAAAACATTTTCTTATGTAACCATTTGTTTGAAAATATAATAATAATAAAGTTTATTAAATAATTAGATGAATGTGATGAAACTCTTGAGCTGATTATAGTACCGGAGGTCGAGAATTCTGAAATGGCTTCCAGGATTTGAACCCGAATCTATGCGCTCCGTAGGCAAACGTCTTATAACGGCAATTGTTAATTTTATCAATTAATAAAATTATTTTTAATAGAAAATAAATATTTAAATTTAGCTTCATTGAAATTCTTTCTTGTTTTCACATAGTTTTGAAACAAATTTGGGGATTTTGAATAAATTTGATCCATTTTAGTCCATTAGTTTTTTGTTCCAATCCATCAACTGAAAGGTGTAATTTGATATATGCTCTTTGTTCTAGTGGCGAAATGCTCTTAACAAATGGCACAATTTATTATTTCCTTTTTAAAGAATTGACCGATTTCTATAAAATTTCTACAATTTTTACTACTCTACAAGTTATTTAAAAAATTTGGCGAACAACAACAATAGCTATTTGCGCATATCGCAGCTCGTATTTAAGATTACACTACAATTAACTTAACATTAAAAAACAAAACAATAAAAATATTTCTCTATATACGTATACACAATAAAACAAACCTTGCACCAACACAAATAAATTAGTATAAAATACTGTTTAACAAAATTAAACAAGACTCAGGATGATGGCAAGAGAATGTAAAGGAGTTATTTGCCATTAGATGTCACAGACAATAATAAATAACACATTAAAATAACGTGCAAAACGTGCAAGGTGCACACATAAGACAATAAATTCGATTGCCTCAGGAAAAGTATCAACCTGTCCGTAAGTCCTCACCTAAGGCAAACGACAGATCATAGCAAATATAAAATAATGGGAACTTATTATTCTAACTTCTCGATGAGTCTGTTTAGTAATATAAAATGTAATGTGGAGAAGGTTGTACGGGTTGCGGACATAAATGATGCAACTAGATCTAGCTGACTAGTTTCGAAATATTTTATTTCTTCATCAGAGCTGATCTAAAATGTACAGCTGATCAAAATGTAGATAGTCTGCCGACTGGTAATCTCCAGCTCACCACACTTTCGGCGACATCTTATATTATAACTTGTGTGCTACGTAATTAATGTTTTGTAAACCTATTTAGTTCATTAATTTACTATTTATTTATTTATTACTTATTTATTTATTTATATTTTAACACTGACTATTATTTATTTTTTATTATTTGACATTATTACTTTCGACTAATGTTTAATTTCTATATTCTACTATCTCACAATGACCGTAAATTTACTGTACATGTCTAATGTACATTTTAGATCAGCTCTGATGAAGAAATAAAATATTTCGAAACTGGTCAGCTAGATCTAGTTGTATCATTTATTTCCGCAACCCGTACAACCTTCTCCACATATAATCACTTACGGACACGACCAACTCCACAACTTAAATATCAAACTAAAAGATCTGTCATGAAACTATCACTGTCATGAAATTTCACTGACGATCAAGACGATGTCGGTGAAATACAAGCAAACAAATTTGCCAAGCAAATAGCACTATTTGGTTCAATAACATATTCATTACAATAACTTGTAATTTTGAACTATAGTAGGTAACTATTATACAAATTTATAATAACTAATAACTATTATTCAAGAATAGCACACACAATCAGCTGATTTGTCAGTTACGGCGGCGTTATGTTGTTATTTTTGGACGAAAATTTAAAACAATTTCCATAGTTCAAAAATAGACTGATTATCTACGAAATTCTGAAAAGGGTGAAAATTCACACTTCATATATATTTTTTAATGTTTTCCACAGCATTAACTAGTTGCATTTGCCATTTGCATTTAATTAATTACCTAACCATTTCATTCGCATCTCCAGACTTTGTATTATTTGACATAATAACGAAATCATAATTTATTTAATGCGTAGTTACAAACTCTTGTTAAAAGTAAAAAATAAAGATACAATTGTATAAAGTTGCTGAACTAAAATTAAAATAGGGTTTCAAGAAAATTCTCCGGTTTAAGATCAGCCAAATCAACTATAAGACTCCCGGATAAGAAAATTAACTTGATTCGTGACTAAATCTACTTAAAATGTAATATTCTGTTTTGCATGCATGCAAATTTACAATGGTAAACAGGAAACAATCGACTATTTCATAATTGTAATTAACGAATTAAATCAACAAGAAAGCTCCAAATATATTCAGTAATACAACACAAATATTTTAATTAAAGTAAAATTTTCAGATAATATAAAGATTAAAATGACAATGGCTTTGAGAGTCACTCTCAGTTACCGGCAAAAGGACGAAGTACGGTAGATAATTACATAAAACTCAAATATTTTGGCAAGGATAGAAATATTTTAGCGTTACGTGGAAACGTAAATTTTAATCAGGCGCTTTATGTCCAGTTATATTATTTATGAGCAATATAATCATCAAGTGTCATAGTTAATTTCACAACAAATTTCGTGAACAAATATTGCATCATAGAAATGATGCAATATTGGAGGGATGCTTATATTAGGATAATCATTTCTCGCAGATTGTTTGGAACCTGGGCTCTTATCTTTCAATTTATCAAGAAATGGCTCGGAACAAATCCGAATTAAAAACATTTCCACTCGTGCGCCATATAAAAGACATCTCTGTACAGGCTGATCTTTCTTTAGATCTAAAATTATTGTTTATGAAACTAAAATTATTGTTTATCCCTACAGGCATGGTCACTAAAAATTGTTGGATAAATATGGGCCTGGTTCCGAATCTTCTGAAATATGCCGTGTGAAATTTAAATAGTTCGAAATTGTATAGAAATGAACCAAAATATGCCATGATGCAGTCTTGCCTGGCATATCAATATAACCAATACCAACTAAATACCTTGATATCATTTGATAATTTAATAATACTGCATCCAAAACTACACTCCAAATATTGTTATGTAACCTTATATCCTTAAGTGACTGCCAATCATTCTTTATTGTCGTCAAAACTAGAGATTTACGCTGTAAGAAGATTGCTGTTAAAATGATTTTCTGATTATCTAGAAAATAGAGTACAAAGAGTAGTGATCGAAGGGAAGAAGAGTGAAAATGACCGTGTAATCTGTGAAGTGTCTCAGGGAACCGTACTAGGTCACAATTTATTCCTCATTTTTATTAATGATTTACTAAACGTAAAATAAATAAATAGTAAACATATTTCATACGTTGAAGACACTGTATTTTACACTGAGGCCTCTTCCTGGGACGAGACACGAAAAATTGCAGAGCTTGACTTTAAGATTAAAAAACTGGCAGGATCTTAATTTCTTAACATTAAATGTCGAGAAAACTCAGTTTATGACGTTTTCAATAAACAAAACACACATCTATCCTTTGACCACATTGTAGTTCATACTACATCACTGTCAAGATAATGATATTAACTGCTGCTGCAAAAACACAATAAAAAGATACATACAATAAAATATTTAGGTGTTATTTTAAATATTCACTTTCGCTGGGATGAACACATAGAAAATTTAAAAAAGAACGTCAGAAAAACAATATATTTGTTCAGAAAATTAAGAGAAATGATGCTAATTAACACACTATATATATATATATAGATGTAAATTCTTGACGAGTAATATACAGATATAAAATGTTCTTCTTTAATCGTCAGTTTTAGTTAGGAAAATTAAAAAACAAGTATCATGGTACGTTTCGCGTTTTATTAGTTAACGCATCTTAACTAATAAAACGCGAAACGTACCATGATACTTGTTTTTTAATTTTCCTAAGTAAAACTGACGATTAAAGAAGAACATTTTACATATATATATATATATATTCTATTTTTCTTTACTGTAACCTATTTTATACTCAGGCTATTCAATATTATTTAAATTAAATAAAAATCTAAAGTAAAGTCTGTGCTAAAAAATACACACAGCAAAAGCAAAAGTTATTCTTCAGAGGAAATTTTTGTAGTCATACGATGGATACGTCAAAATTGCATATAAATGAAATATTAGAGTTTATAACAAAAAAAAATAAATAAATAAAATACCGTTCATACATTATATCAGTGTTTCCCAAAGGCCGGTCCACACACCATGCGCGAGTTTTTTTGCCGGTCCGCAGAATAATTTTATGTGCAAGTTTATAAAACAAAAAATCATATTAATTTAGATAAAATAATTACTTTCCACAATAAACGATACATATTTTATTTTTATTCCGGTCAATTCGGCAATAAATTTATTTACTAAAAAAAAAAAAAATCATTTTACTATACAACTATTCGCCTAATAAGTTATAACCCACTTAATTTTGAGATGAAAATCTCGGTCCTTAATCTGTTAATTGCTTAAGTAATAATTTGTTTGTCTTCTAATTATATTTGATTTTTTATTTGTTGTCTTTTTTGTGTTTGTAATAAGTGCAATTAAAAATATAAAACATTTGCGGTACACATTACTTTCTAAACTTGCCGGTCCGCGAATTTTTTCTAGGTCGCTTGCCGGTCCGCCATGAAAAAAGGTTAGGACACGCTGCATTAGATCACCATTACCATAAAAGATTTAACAACCAATCATCTGGGATGAAAGTTTACAAAACAATAGGAAAACGCTGCTTTTTATTTCACATAACAAATACACAATATATTTCAGAAATACAAAAAATATTAACTGAATCTTGTGATTACTTTGATTTTTTTTTTATATAGTATAGCTAAATGTATAGAATACATAGAATTTTAATTAAATTAACAAGTCCACCTAAGAACAATGTCTAAACTATTTATCAAAATATTTATATTTATGTAAAACCACGCATAGGCTAATATCAGTCTACAGTAGTAATTATTTTTAGGTTTTAATTTTATTTATTGTATAACTTATATACCTGAAAAATATTGTATAAAAATAATATTGGAAATAATGTTTTTTATCTAATTGTGAAAATTTATCATTATTATTATTATTATTAATCTGGTATATACCAGAGGAACAAATTTACGTTTCCAAACTTTTCATGTTAAAATCCATGAAAACGGCATATTATATTAATATAAATATATACTGAATCCATCATATAAGTAAAATGATTCTTCAAAACTCCACTCATCATTATTCACCACATCAAAATATAATAACAATCAATCAGACTCGGCGTCAGGAGTGCCCGTTGCGTTCAGGATCACTGGCATCCATTGCTATTCCAATTGCGATTGAATTTAGCGGAGGCGATCGGTCAATAGTCTTCGCTGTTAATTACAGTCAGCAGTAGCATCTAACAACTAGCCGTACCATAGATTCTATTCTCTACAAGACACTTCAGGGACCATGAACCGGCCTATTTAGTTATAACATCAGCCTACCACAATAGACGATGGAATCTAATGATTTTAATATTGCATTGTGATTAAATATGATTTAGTAGTTAAGCCAGTTAGGTGATATACTTATTTAATGATATTTAATGAATATTTATGGGGATTTGATTCTGCATTTTATAACTGGGATACTAGAATGTAGATTATAGATAATAAAAGTTCTCCATTACGTATGGACATTTTAAAATGAACAAATAATCCCACAACCTTGTTTTATACTGAACATTAATGGTACGCTAAGAACATTTTAGTAGCCATTGTAAAACTAAATCATATTACTTTCGTTTTGAAAAGAGGTGACGAACAGGTTCACGCGTGCTTGATCATACTCGAGAAAATGTTTTTATAATTTAGTCAATATTGGCACTAGGAATTGTATGAATTGCAGAAATGTTGAATCAAGTCAAAAGTTATCGAAAAGAAAGTACAATCTTTTGAAATGAGGAACTACAGGCATATAGCCAGAATAATCTGGTTCAACCGACTTAATAATGATTAAGTCATCGGGAGAATGTTGGCAACTTTAAAGTGGGGGAAATTAAAATGACTAGACAATGAAAATAAAGGATATGCGAAGAGAAAGGAACACAAATACTGTAACCTACAGAATATTAAACAACGAAAGGTTGAAGAGACTAGAGCAGAAGACACCTGGAAGACCAAGGATCTCACTACCCTGAGAAAATGGTGCGTGGTTACATCTACAAAACTATTTCGAATGGCAGCGAGCATTAAATATAAACTCACTGATTCGTTAACGTACATATTGTTACGAATACGGCGTTGCAAAAGACTACAGTGGCTGTAGGACAAAAGAGCGACCTTTGCGCGTTCGAGAGTTAACTTGAATATTCGGATATTATATGTTGCATAAGGATATTACTGCAATAACATATCCTAGGCAACAGATCTAAAAAAGATAATAGAATAACTGAATTATGTCAGCTTGATGTAAATAGAATGTAAATAAATGTCAATAGAAATAAAGAACATTAAAACATTATATGTATGGAATGATCTAAACTAGTGTTCTTCAAGCTTTTTGCCACCGCGGACCGGTGAAATTAGGATAAATATTTCGCGGACTGGCTGAAAGCTAAGACACAAATAAAAATCAATATATGTAGTATTTTATTATTATATAGGTACATGTTATACAGTTATATAATTATAAATTTTAGTGCGACATCTGCTGCTGCTTCTTTGTTAGAAAATTTGATATACGTGGCTGCAGAGTTGTTTCTGAGAGACGAAGCGCTGCGTTAACATTCAGTCGATTTTTATTATTAACATGGCTGAAAAAATCTTTTCGCAAATATGACTAATAATTTGATAGCTTTATAACTCAAAGATGCATATTCTTTTTCTAGCGATTTCCAAAATTGAGACAATGATTGCATTTTAAGTCTGATTGCATTATCACAAGACAACTCGACCAGCTTTTCTTTTTCACGAGGATCAAGTACACATGACTTTATATCTTTCAAGAATGGATTATTAATCCAGAGGGTTACTTTTACGAGGCTCCTCATTTTTAGGGAAATAATTATTAAAATTTTCGGCTAATGCTCTTAAATGTTGACTTATTGTTGAATATGACTTTCTGGCTGACATCAGCAGCAATCAAAAGTTCTTCCAAAAGTGGAAACATTTCTATATTTTCCTCTTATATCGACTATTCCAAAGAGCTAGCTTCTTCAGAAATATGAAAAATAGCCGCGAGAGGCGATGTATTGGGGATAGTAAAAATTAAATAAACCATGGTTCTGACAAAAATTAACTTCTGCGTCCAATAAAAAAATGTGCTATATACTCGTGAATAGAAGTGTGCATCTACATGATTCGGTCTAAATATTTGGCAGATCGGCAAGAATTTTCTGCGGACCGGCACCGGTCCGCGGACCAAGGGTTGAAGAACACTGATCTAAACTATTATATGACGTGTACTACCTGCGTTTAGTCAGTCTTATTCAAGCGGTTGAGCCAGGTCAGCAGAATACTCAAGGTCGTTGTCAAGTCAATTCCATGTATTAAACGTATTAAACTATTAAACTTCAAACAAGAGTTAGACAAATAATTGAGTTCACCTGGAGATAGTGAGTTAGTGGAGTTCAATACGTTGACAGTGATTTTGTTAATCGAATACTTGGACTAGTCTGGACTACATGAAGATATATACCTGGCATAATGAAAGTTACTAAAGTAACTAACCGAACTAAATAAAGATATTGAATTTTACTAAAGAAGAGTGAGAATGTTTCATTAAATATTTGACCCGCGATTTGAAACTGCAAAATTTCACATTCTTTTTTGACCTTCCTGCGAAAAAGATTCGCAGTCGCTAGTTTAGACCGTATGTAGGAAACTAAAGCCTATACAATTAAAAACAGATCTATAACATAGTACTTTTTACATTATTAAAAATCTTCTGACAAAAGAACGTTTTAAAAACGTCAACCTAACCTAACTTCAAAAACAAAAACAGAGTTTTCAAAGTAATCTGTCATATTCATGTCGGTGAGTAACAAAAATAACACATTTAGCAAAGTACGTAATTACAGAAGTTGTTTACTTGCTCTCAGCTGTGTTTTATTCCGCTCTATACGTTACATGTTAAGTTTGGTCAGGGATTATCCCTGACTTTTTATAACGGAAGTTTTAATTTAAACTTGGAAACAATACATAAAATTGCTAAAAATAATATACCAAAATAAATCTGACAATAAATTAAACAGATAAAAGAAAAGTATTAATGTAAATATACATTTTCGTATTTATAGTTCGGTACAGTGCCGTGCAAAATTCCATCCTTCATTTATTTAATTTGAAAAACTTTAAAAAGTAAATATATGAATGGTTTTCATTTATATTTATATTTTTATTTAGTGAGATTAATTGGTTAAGAGATAATGGTCCGCTAATCGAAATTGCTCTAATCAAAGTTAATAATCAGTACAAAATAGCCTGATTTGTTCCAAAACCTACAAAATACTAACCCAAATTTTTAATTTAAATTTAAGTTTAACGTACGTACATAAGAGCATAAAATATTTGCAGTTAGGTAATCAACAGTTTATTGACAATAACAAACACAAATTACAGTATATAGAATAAATAATTTAGTTTCTTCCTTTCAAAATAAATTTGCTTGTGTGGATACACAACTTGGCTTTCCTGTGAATCTGCATACTGCGCCCAATATCTATCGTGAAATTTAGATTCAAGTTCCTGTAATATCAACTTCTTTTGTTGAACATTTTCCTTGCAAATTTCCGCCTCGTCATATAATAATAATAAGAAAATATGCTCGCTATTCATCCAAATTAAGGATTTCATCAACTTGAGATCATTGTTGTCGATTTCATCAAAGGTTAGATATGTTACAATAATTGCTATTTTATCAATAGTAGCCTAAATATCAGGAACAGTAGTAGTTCAAATATCGCACTAATCGAACCTACGCTAATCAAGGATTCCAGTATTTTTGAAACAAGTATCACTACAGTATTCCTTGGCGGAATTCGTTTAAAAGACGGAAACTTAACACACGCAACCGAGGCTTCTCTACTGGTTCTTTGAGCATACAGGGTCCTTCAGTGGGCAAGTTGCTAGTCTCATCTCCAAACCATTCTCATTTTTATACGAAATAAATAATCAAGATATATCGCCAGAAATGAAAGTCCTGAGATCCATTGCAGCTAAATTATTACTAGAGACAATAAAAGAAAATTTAATCAAAAGATGTAAACGATGATGAAGGAAAGAACGTATCAGCGTAAAACAGTAGATTAGCTCACAGCGCCAAGAATGGAAAAGTTTTCAATGAAAGGAGGCCACTAAATAGACCACTGAAGAGGTGAAGGGACAGTTCATAATCCATATCGAAAGAAGATGCTAGCAATCAAAATTAGGAATTAAGGCCGAAATTAGGAAGTGTAAGAATAATTGAAGAAATCACTATTACTTCTGTGATAAATTAAATGATAAAATATATACTAAAACTACCCTTATAATATGGAATTATAGCTGGAATAAAAGATTTCCTTAGGCCTAATCCTTAAAATTAAGACAACAAATCATACATCATATTATTTCATTTTATGTTATAAAAAATTTATAAAAATAATAGGCTTCCAACACCTAGAGAGGCGTATTGGGGCAAGTTGTCCTTTTCTAGACCGTCGGTCATAGATATGGAAGGCACGTGATCAGTTTGACGTTTCGACCAGTCCTATTACCCCTGAATATACAGGACCACATTTTTAAGTATTAAATACTAGAGGCTGAGTCGACCCCAAAGCTGACGGCACAATACCGGAATATAAAAATCCGAATTAGGTTGGGGGATTCGAACCCGCATTCCTGTGTTCCGTAGACAACCGTCTTACCACGGAGCCACGGCAACTCTCATGTTAACCATTATATGTCATCTTATGTTAATATTATCCAATATTAAAACTAATATTTTTCGTTCTATTAAATCTGCTCTAGGTTTAGAATTATCTTGGTTGCTAGAATACATATAGATATATTCATCTCATGCTATATCCTACCTCAATGTCAAAGTAATTTGCCAAACATAAATTTGGCAAATTATTTTAACCTGTGGAAAATCTGTGTACTATGTATATACAATTTATTTACAGAACTACATTGGGAACAATTTTCAGGTACTTAAAAATCAAATATTATTTAACAGGTCTAAACTACAGATATTTAGGGCCATAACAAAAATGAGACAACTTAAATAAAAGCATTATTTTTCTGACAAATATTACCAAATTTTCTTTATCCTAATATTTAATTTAATACTAAACGTTCCTTTGCGAGTTTATACTAAATCATCTAAAGCAGGAGTAGACATAATCCGATTCCCGACATTTTTGATCCCTTATAAAATGTAGAATTAAAATATGTTTTACGAAGTTAGAGCACAACTTGTCGGGTAACTCAAATTTAACATTTTGTTGAACTTTTGTTTTTAATAACAATTAATTCAAATTATTTGCCCCCTACCCCAGTACACATTTCTTCCGAACCACGTCAACCTGCAAAATCTGGTCCTATGTAAAAAAATTTCCCGCACATAGTGTTTAAGTTGAATTAAATTAGGCCTTCATTTGTTTGCATTTCATCTGAACATTAAGTTAACAAACGTCTTGAGTTTGCGCCTGAAGCTATAGGCTACCCAAACAACTGACTTGTTGTTAGGGTTGTATACGCAAGACTTTATAAACATGTGCCCCGATAAAACAACCTATTTGCCGCTATATAATATAGGTGAACAAACTAATAATTCCGCTTAAGAACATTACACCGTGATACTTATAAGTTAATACTTATCGTCCACACCAAAGTTTAAACCAATTAAAAAATTACCATATGAACAACATCAATTTATTTACTTTTTTTCATGTGTTGGCAACTTTATTTTCGTCGCAGGCCGTATTCAGTAACAAATTTTTTTGACGGGCCTTCTTCCTTTTGTATTTTCTGTTTTTTACGATATTAAGTCCTTATTACACGTAATTCCATCGGCATAAATACTTCTTTACTTAGTGTGTAAGAAGCCTAAAGCAGCGTGGCATTAATGTGTTGGTTACACTAGATAAGAATAGTAAACATTGTATTTTCTTATTGGTGGGCCACATAAAATCGTTCGGCGGGCCGCATTCGTCCCAAGGACCTCTGTGTTTAAGTGTAAAACTTCCCCTAAACTCTTCCCGGAAACGTAATGTATTGTTCCGCATATTCCGGATCCAGAAAACTACAACAACGACTCTTGCGGTTGAATACCGCACAAGGGATATAATAATTACAATAAAAAAATATACTACAGAAGTTGTATGACGACATGAAACCGAACATCAAAAGCATAAAACAGCACATCAAAACTAAAATAAATAAATAAAATAAAATAAATTAACTAACATTTTATCCAAGTAAGTTTTTGTTAACTTTTTGTGAAATTATCGATATTTAAGATATAATTTGAAATTATTTTTTTGTGACTGCATTACAGAAATTGCAAAATTAATATCTAATTTTACTTAGCTCTTGGCAAATCATTTACAAAAACATTTTTTGCTTTTTCTCGTTTAATAAAAATACAATAATGAAAATATTTTCTTATTAACAAAATAATACCATACTTTTTCATTTTTATTTCCTCTTCATTTTCATTGTAACTACATTTTACGATGTTTGTTTAACTTTAATTTTATTGTGCAATTTAAAAAATTTCTCTGTTTTCTTGTAATAATTTTTTTAATTAGCTAATGTGAATTTCTTAATATTTCCTTGTTATCTCTCTTCCGCAAACCACGTAAATGAGTGTTATTGTAATAGTAATAACGTTTATATTTGCATTTAAAATCGAATAAATCCAAGTGGATTTAATTATAAAACATGCTAATTTACATTATTTCATACCATGTATGTAATTATATTCGTTGCATATTTAAAATATGAATAATAATTATGCCATCGTAACTGGAAATTGTTTTGAAAATATGTTTTTTTTTCTTTCTTCAGAGGCGTAATAATTAATATATCAGAGGTGCATAAACAATTTCCCGCGGGACATTAGTGGGCTTCTAGAAATTGCAATAAATAAACTAGAAGGATAAACCGTCTTAAGGCTCGATCGCATTAGGTTATAATTAAAAGCTCCTGTTTAAACATCGACCGTTATTTTAGTCAGGGATGCTCAAACCGTGTCCCGATAGTCCTTTAATTTTAGCCTGCAAAAAATATATGAAATATAGAAAAGGAAAAAATTAAATAATGTGTACGGCAGGGATTTTCTCCCTCTGTAGAAGTACGTTATTTGAACATTTGACATTGACATTTTTCGCAATAAAGCACTGTAGTCAAATTTTTGATCGTCATCTAGAGTCCAACAGAAATAGTTCCTGCCATTAAATTATTAGTAAAAACAGTCAGATTTCTCTTTGACTAAATCTTCCATCCCTTTCGTTATTAGCGTAATGTGTTGAAATTTGCTTATAAATATAGTTGGTGTAATTATAGGAAGCCGAAAATATTATTGGTGCAGATCAACTAATATCTTTAGTTTAAGAAAGGCCCGCGTTGTACTCCAAAATACTTAAAGAACATTCTTATCCTTACATATATACAAAGGTTTGCAAGGCGATAACTCTCTTCGGGTAAGACAGGTTGTTGAGGTGTGTTACACCACTGTTTTTGCAGATGATGCTCTACTCAGTTTAATCTTCTTATATACATAAAAGAGAATAATTGTTTGTCCACTATACTCTTAATCTTTTTCACCGCCTTAGATAGAATTATGCAGAGATACTCTTTAGGGCCCTGCAAAAGTAACGGCGCATAGAAGTATCTAGGTTTCCGTAGGTATAACCAAGAAACCCTAACACTCCTAGGCTCTTTGATCGATCTGGACCAAATTTTACGTAGGTACTCTTTAGTACTCTGCAAAAGTAATCGCGCATAAAAGTGTCTAAGGTTTTCTAGTTATAACCAAGGAACCATAGGCACTCCTAGGCCCTTTGGCCGATCTAGTCTAAATTTTACAAATGCTCTTTAGGACCCTGCAGAAGTATCGGCGCACAGAATAATCCCGGGTTTCGTAGGTATAACCAAGAAATCCTAGACAGTCCTAAACTCTATGATCAATCTGCACAAAATTTTGCAAAATTACTCTTTAGAAACCTGCGGAAGTAATGGTGCATAGAAGTTTTTAGTGTTACGTAGGTATAGCCAAGAAACCTTGGACACTTCTAGGCCCTTTTGAGCAATCTGGACCAAATTTTGCAGCCACTCTTCAGCACTTTGCAGTAGTAATGGTGGAATAAAATAAAAAAGGAATACTTTTGATTGTTTTTAGAAAATTTTGTTTTTAATTATATTGGCGCGTCTAAATTGTTCTGAAAAATACAGCAAATAACATTTGAAAAGTTGAATGTCCGGCTGTATTAACACCGTATAAGTGCACGTCAACATCGAAATTGTTCGTTCCTGGGAGGGGGGACCTGAGGACCCCCTCGCCATGAATATGCACCTGGTTTTCAATCCTAAACAGCGATAATAAAATATAACATTTACAAAATCACCTGAACAATATCAGATTCATACGTAAATATGTATAAATCAAATTAACTTTTTTCGTTTTATCTTCGAACGAATGGTGATATTCTCCATGGACATTTGTATATTTATAAATCAGGAATAAGCTCTTTGTTCAGTGCTACAACATTTGGAAACTCAGTTTCCACGAGAAATAAATCCTTCTTACTAGAGCTTTGTGTGGCACGTAAATAAACTTGAACTGATTGTAAGTAGCAGGTACCCGACGTGTACTGTGCGCACTTTAGCGACAGGAACCAGCGTCAGTAACAAGTGTTGCCGGCGCTGGTAACCAACAAGCAAGAACCTATTCTCACTGTGCGCGTACCCTAAAAACAGTATATAAGACGCTATTGTATGGTCGGCGAAATTTACCAATTTTCAAATTGGTCGGCGACTTACAAAATGTTGATTTAGACAATGGGAGAATGTGTTCCAGGTTTAAGGATTACATTTCTAAAATCACAATAAACTTTTATAATATTTTTTAAATTTTAGATTGATTTTAAAAGCGAATCTTACTATTTTAATATAATAATTGAATAATATATTTTTAATTAAACAGAATTGTAACTATGTGAATATAATATCAGAAATTAATAGAAAACGCAAATTTTAATTGTGAATCTTCGACGGAATAAAACGCGAACCGATAAAAACATCGAACATATCACACTATAAGAAACTTATATATAACCGTTTATGTAACAAACGCGAAACCCGAATATGATGCAAGACGAAATATTTTTTTTGTGTTTAAAATAACTGAAAGCAAGAAAAAGCAGAAGTCTCTCTCCTCTAATAAAAATATGTCACGTTTTTGCAATTTTCTTCAAGCTTGTTCCATGATTGGTTCAATACGATACAAATATCAAATAAATCTGAGCTTCTTACAAAAACAATGGTTTTTATAATACATATTGCTTTTACTTCAAAAAAATAAAATAAATATTAGAAACTCGCATAGAATATTTGGATAATATTGGTGAGATTAAATTTAATGTTAACAATAGTAATCTGAACAAATTAAATGGGAAATAGAAATATCCTTAAATAAAAATTATAAGTAACATCAATTTTAGTTTTAGAACATTTTAATAAGAACCTTATATAACATTTTTATCACTAGTGGTTTTCAAACTGTATTTTGGAACCCATTTAAACTACCACTAAATATTTGCCCACATTTATAGTAAAAACTATAATTATAGATATAAAAAAATTCCATTCAATGATAAATCCGCCATTTTCAGTTAAAGGTAATTAAACAATTAAATTATTCTATTGTTCTCCATTCACAGGCTGCAGGGGCGGTTCAAGACGGTATGCAGGCGGATGCATCGGGGCGCCACGATAAAGGGGCGGCGAGTCGAAGAAAAAATATATAGCCTATTACAATATCAAAATAGCTTTAGTTAAAATAATATTCATTTGTAATAAGTATTGTGACCTTTAATTAAATCTAGCAAAAACTACTTTTATTTATTGGGTGGTATTTCAGGCTTCTAGTAAAAGAGGGCGCCATGCAAGGAAATTTAGAAAAAACTACCTTTTGTTACTGGGCTTCTAATAAAAGGGGGGTGCCATGAAGGAGATTTAGAAAAAAAATACTTTTTTTACTGGGCGGCACTTCAGGCTTCTAGTAAAGGGGGGGCAAAAGGGAAATTTAGAAAAAAACTACTTTTTTGTATCTGAGCCAATCTGAGTATAGGAAGACGGCTCACAAAATCACGACAACTCATATAATTTATATACCATCTATTATTTCTAAAATAATGTTATTATTCATTCTGAAATAGTATGCTACAATGCAACAATAAAGGCTGATCTGATTCTTAAACCTAAAAGATACTCTTATTCCTATCAGGCAGTTAGAAACCCACTAGTACAGCATTACTCTGGTATTGCCCCTTTATAAGGTGGTCGTCTTATATTAATTGAATATGTTCAAATTTTAAATAATTTGCAAATTGTTTCATTACTTAAATAATTAAATGAAAGACTTTAAACGAGGTTCAAAATTGCGATGTTTACATCTTAACATTACTAGTTTTTTTATGTATAATCATAAAGAACTTGGTGAAAATTGCAAAGACGTCATCCTATTTCCTTGGTATACGTAGATTTCACATAAATTCACTTACCTTAAACAAAATTGGCTAAAATTCAAATAATAAAGATCAAATAAATAGGATTTATTATTATAACTATGTAAACATGCTGTCAGCACTCAGAGGCAAATTAGGACTGCGTTTATTTATAATGCATTTTAATTATATAAATCAATTTAAACTTCGGAAATTTATGGCAATTTAATATTCACGGATATTTTGATTAAAATGGGAGTTCTAAAAATGTTTAAAAAAATAAAAAATATATTATTATCAACTGTTTCCAGTTTGTAATAAACAAAACTTTTTATGCTTATTCTAAAATTTTGATTTATTTATGTGCAGTTCTACCAGTACTCCTTAAATTTTAAACATTTCTTCAATCGCAAAAATACCTAGCAACCTGATGCGTTCCTACAAGGATGGGGAGTTGGAGTCGGAGTCGGGAGTCGGAATCGAGAGTCTGAAAAATTATCGAATCCCGACTCTTTGATTCAATTTTTATCAAGGATGAGAACAAACCGAAAACAAAATAACGATATTACCAGAATTTTTAAAGTACGGGAGCGACATTTTGTTTTTTGTTCAAGAATGAAAATGAAACAAAAAATATTCAATACCGGTTTTAATCGGTTTTCCTTCATGTTTTCTATTTCAAAATTTGATTAAAACTACTCGTATAAATGATGAGGCAGTAAAGATTTATTTACTCATATCCATTTTATCTTTTTCTGTATATTATGTTTAAACTGAACTACACTGGATTTTTGTTTTCTCAAGTTGTAACGAGCTTCGTCATTATTTCATGTTTTAGGTTGGTAGCCAAAATCTAAATGTTAAAAGGAAAAAGTGACATATTATGAAACATAAAATATATAAAATGCAATGATTTTTTTTTTTTTTTGAATATATTGGAAAATTTGTATATAATGACACAAAAAGTCAAGGTGTAATAAAAATGAGTCGATATTATAAAAACAACTCACCCCAACCTAAAATATTTAATGAAAGTATAGCCTGTTTCATTGGTTTAGGCGGAACTAAATATTGAAATCTACTAACTTTTAACGATTGAATGAGGCCTTTTATCATTTTGTTTTTTGAGCTCACTTCGATCGTTAAAAAGTGAGCTCGTGACAACTTAAGAAAATTTAAAATTCCATTTAGCTCCGCTTAAACATTTTGAAATAGACTTTATAATTTACGAATGAAAAGAGTCGGAGTCGGAGTCGGAATTATGAGTCCCCATCCCTGCTTCATACGTATTTTTGCGATTTGAGGAGTGATTAATTTTTAAGGAAAGCTGGTGTAACTCGTCGTTATTAAGAAAAATAAATCACTGTTTTTAAAAAATATTAGTAAAAAACCGACATTTATCATCAATAATAAAGAATAATAATAATAATAAAATCAAGACCGAAAGATTCATTTATTTAATTGTAATTCAAAAATAATCTATGTAGTTTTAATAACACCAAACAACATTTTTGGACTATCCTCGATTAGTGCGGATAAAGAATCATATGAAGTGGTCACATTACTCGAATTCGTCCTAAAAGCAGCTGTACTTGTGCACTCGAAGATAAATAAGTTAACTTCAACGGTGCTTGCTTTAGCTTTAACTTAATTTTTGTTCACAGTAATTCCGACTTGGTATCAATATACAATTCGCATTGTATCGAAGTTATCATTATTAGAACTCTCAGCGCCTTAGCTCACATACAAAGTTTTCTCAGTAAAAATGAATTATATAATATTCGTTTTTGAAATGCATATTTAAAATTCAATCTGTTATTTCAAAGTGATTAAAAATAAAAAGTCCTACTCATGTTCTAACTAAAATTTAATTTGAACTGAACTTCCGCAACTGTGTTTCAAATATATTTTCTTTAAACTCTTTGGTATATTCGCAAATTTCTGTAGTTTTATTTAAAAAGTAAAAACTAATTTTAGAACTCTACGGAAAATACAAAATCAGTTACGTTAAAGTAAGTTTGAATGCGGCCTAATGGCATAGACATTAACACCAGTGGACAGCGAACAAGAATATCCAATTATTCTGTTAACGAGTAAACAGCGTACCGGCAATGAAATTACAATACGCCATAACGAAATCAGCAGTCATCAGTGTCCATACAACATACTCGAAATGGAATACAGTTCATTCAATATACGAAACAGACTAATTTAAAATTATATTTCAATTATACTAAGTTGATTCACTCAATTATCTAATAGACCTCATCACTAAAAACAGCGATTTTTTAGACACTCATTCTATTCCATTAAAATAAAAAATTCTCGATTGCTCACCACGAGATTCTACTAAGAGTAGAGGTAGACCTACATGACGGATAGCCAATATGAAAAGAATTGCCGGAAATTGGTTATTGTTAGGTCACGACAGAAAATTTTGGAGAAGCAATGGAGAAACCTATGTTCAGCTGTGGACGAATTTGGCTAGCAGCTGACGATGAATATAAAAATTCATTAAAATCATAGCAAATTGTGTATTTAGGATCTATAAGCACCTGTTTAGATAAGAGATTTAGCCTCAGAAAACAACAATATAATAATTTAAATTCTAGTAGATTAATCACGATGATAACTTCTATTATGTTTTTTCTTAACGTTGATCTATATACAACATAAGAATAAGAAATTAAAATTAATCTTAAAACTTAAGAAGTTAAAATATGGCTGCGCTATACAACTGTTTATGTAGAAATAAAACATAACCTTGTGCATTTAAGACCAGAAAAGTTGGAAACATTTAACTATTATATTCTAAAGTCGTGTCAAAAGAGATTTGCGCAGACGCAAGAAATGACCGCTGAAATCAAGATTATTAAAGTATAAGGTTGTCTCGTAACTTGTAGTGGTGGGGGCAAATAGAGAGGCAACGCGTCATCCTTATGTTAACGGAACGTCAGTCTTTGTTTATCGTATATGTTATATGCACGTAAAGTTTGATTTTTTGCTATAGATATAAAAATATCGTTTAATTTTTTGATTTTCTACTTGTTCTAATTTCTTTTTTCTTCGAAATGAATGTTTTTTCGTTATAAATAAATTTTCTTGCATTCATTTTTGATGTGAAGAGAATAATAAGTGAAATATTTCAATATTTTAGTTTTAGGGTGTCCTCCCGTAACTACCCTAATATTCATTAAATTGAAAAAATGCATAGAACAAATAAGATTTTTTTTCTTATAAACAATGTTTATTGTATAGTTTTTTCTGTAAAGATAGTTCTGTTTATAAAAAAAAATATTTTAAGTTTTTTAATACTAGTTTTAACCCAGAAATGCCCCCTAAGAAAGAAAATTTTGAAATACCATGCCTATATTTCATCTTCATTCTACTCTATTGTACCAAATCTCGTTAAAATACGTCCAGCCGTTTTTAAAAACAGATATAACCTCCAATTTTATTAATTACTATATTACTATGGCAATTTGTTTTTCTATTTTTATTTAAATATACCTAAAATTATATTTGAATTCGATACCCATCACCTTAAATTTTATATTAATCAGTAAAAAATTTACTTTGGTTTTTATTTATAATTTATTCAGTAGAACTGTCTAGAAATAAATATCTAATATGCAACATATATATTAATTTGGTATGCTAGTTTGAACTACGCATACCTGTGACGTATTCCCTCTCACGCTCTGATTGGTCAGAAGTTACGAGACAACCTTTACTTTAATAATATTGCGCTGAAATAACCGATGTTTAGATCAACAGATGCGTGAATAGAATTGAGAGAATAGATTGTGTTTATTATTCATCTCCAAAGGTGGGAAAGCTGATATATGAAAGACAATGTTTTATTAAATTATGAAGTATATCAAACTGTTCTGAAGTCATCCTCGTCTATTCAAAAAATTGTTCGGGATCGTTATTTTTAATAAACTTGAATAAGTAAAATAACAACGTAAGTGCGCAGACGCGGTACAAAAATTATTTCATATGTTATGACCGATATAAACGTTTTCTTATTACATATTCTTGTGTACTGCGTCTTATTTTTTATTTCTTATTCTTATGTCGTATATAAACCAACCCTTACTCTTAACTGGTACTATATAACTTTTGTGATTGTGGATAAAATGCTTAGCCAGAAGAGGAAGTTAACCAAGCTATAAGTTTATAGCTACGTTAAAATAATATCTATTATAATCTAGAAAATACTGTTTCTTAATGTTGGGGTTTCAATATATTTGCATATTCTGGATGCATTATTAATAAATATTTCGTATATTGAGTTAACTGTATTCCGAGGAGAGAGAGGTATTACAGCAGAAGCAAATAAATTTAAAAAATTCAAATTCCTACCTTATGACGTAGTTGACGCATACAACGGACTGGGGTTTCTGCATTTTGTCGTGGATCAAAGTGGCTTGGGTCACTACCCAAACATATCCGCCCGTCTTCGCCAGGAATCTGTATTGTCGGGTTTCAACTTGTCCTTTGGAGAACACTGAAAAAGAAAATCCATATTAGAAAAATACGCAATTCAATAATAAAACGGGTATATATATATTCCTATAATGGGCTTGTTATGGTATTTGTTGTAAGACAATTCTTTAATTTTATAGTTCCCTATGTTTTGTATTATTTTTCTTTGTGTTTCAGGCTTTGTATTATTTCGTATAAAGAGTTATCACTAAGGCTCGGACATTTTATGTAAAACCCAATTAAAATATAAATCATCATTGTCTTTGTAAGCGAAGTACTAACAAAAGTACAGGGGCGTATTTCCCACTAGGCGCATGAGGCGTATGCTAGGGGCCTACCAGGGCCACTCAGGAGGGCCTCTCAGAGAAGTTGCGCCTCGGGCCTCCGAGTAGGTAAATACGCCCCTGCAAAAGTATACTAATCACTTACCGACAGTCATAAGATTTATATTTTAACTGGTTTTGCATAACATGTCCGCTTCTAATTTATCACTAACAAGTCATCATGAAAAAAAAACTTAGCTACGATGACTATTAAGTAGAATATGCGAGGTTTGATGAAAATATAGGCCGACTGCGTGAGTTGCCCTATATCGACTAAGTAGAGTCGGAGAAAACTTGATAAGATGCAGCTGTTATTTGAGAGTTGACTACGACTGAGTTGTTTTGTTTGTTTCGATGAGTTTGTTTGTCGTGTTATTTACATTTTATGAACCATATTATAAGTTAAATCATTCGAATTTTATAGCGATTTATTTAATTAAATTTTATTCACCACAGTGATTTTCAAGATAGACCTGATCGAAAAGTGGTGTATATGTGTGAAATTTTGCTTCAAACTTAGAAAGACGACGACAGAAACATTCTGAAAACAACTTTTGGAGACGATGCTCCAAAACGGTACTGAGTGTTTAAAGTGGTTCACGTATTTTTAAAGATTGCAGAAATTCAATTAAAGATGAAGAGAGATCGGAGAGGCCTTTAATTTTTAAAATTCACCGTGAATCGGTACCAATAGGTGAAACAGTAAATAAACATTTTTATTTTGAAATTCTGAAGCCATTATGTGAATCAATAAGGAAAATGCGGTCTGGTAGATAGAAAAACAGATCATGACAACGTACTAGCTTACATTTCTCTTATGGTTCCGCGATTTTTGGGGAAGGACAATGTCACTCTTGTTCCTCCATCTACCATACTAACCTGACTTGGCCCAATGTGACTTTTTATTGTTCCTAAAACTGAGGAGTTCATTAAAAGGATACCGTTCTTAAACAACTGAAGAGATAAAAAAAATCCAAACTGATTTAGAAGCGACAAAGCGCCGGAAAATTGTGTTTCCAGAAGTGGGAAAGATGTTGGCAGTGATGCATAGCCGCAAAAAGTATTTCTAATGTGATAATTTAAATGTACTGTGATGATAAATGATAAATAGACCATTTCTTTACCAATGAACCAAATAGAACAAAAATAGAACCAAGAAAATATCCCAAACGAAAAAGATATCATTTTGTATAATCGACATTTTTCTGTTAACGGTATGTATAACTGCCACAGATTATGAGTATCACACAAAACTAAAAATTTAAAGTAAAATTACAAACAATCTTTACATCAAAATTTGCAGCGAATACTTGAATTGAAGAATTTGATTTTGTAATAATGTTATCACTCAATAACTTAATAGATATCAGACAACAATTATCTGTAATTTTTAAATATATTTGTGAGTTTCAAATTCTTCTTCTTCTTTTGTCACTGTCAGTCGAGTTGACTTTTGGCCTCACTCAAGTAAATCCTCCATCTTGATTTGTTCATTATCAAGTCTTTCCGTGTGTCATGTAGTCCAATACTCGTTAGATCTGCGGTTAGCTGATCTCTCCATCTTTTGCGATTTCTTCCCACTGGTCGACGAGTATTGAATCTTCCCTCCCATATCTCCCTAACCATTCTGTCCTCCTTCATCCTCATCATATGTCCTATCGACTATAATCGTCTACCTCTCAGCTCTTGAGTGATACTCAGCCCTGAGTACGTTCTCGGATATCTTAGGTTCTTATGGAGTCTCCATTCACTATTAATTTGAATGGGACCAAAGATTCGACGTAATATATTATTACTATGAGGTGTTGTCGATCTTGCTTTGTTAAGGTACATGTTTCGGAACCATACATAAGTACGGGACGTACTATAACTTGTTATAGCGTGATCTTGGCGTTTCTAGACAGGAGTTTCATTTTGAAGATGGGACTAAGCACAAAATAGGATGCAGTAGCAGCTTCAACTCTCTCAAAAGTGTTGGCATTAATTTTTAAGTTTTTCAGTCGTGTTTTCATGTCTCCGTCTACTAACAATAAGAAACTTGACTTATTCATTACTGATGATGAATCCTACTTTACAAGCTTAAACATCAATAAGGTCAATTAGTCTTCAACCTTACTTGATATAATATCCAGGTCATCTGCATACCCTAAAATCTCTTGGTATAAAACCCATTCAGCTGTAGACCACGAAGGTTGATATCTTGGGCTTTTCGTAGCACCATCTCCAACACGAGCATATTGTTCTGCTTCTTACTTAAACATCCAGTGCAACCAATTAGTTTATGTTGCATTTTATAGCAGATAATTTACTGCTATATCATAAAATGCAACATGAAGGATCATAGACATCATAATGACAAATTAAAATTGCGCATAGAATATCCTATTAAGTGAATGGATGTTGTAAGACAAGGACTGAACTGTGGATTAATAATTTTAAGAGCTCCATTAAAAGTGTAAGTGCAAAGTAGTTTGTAAAGTGCAATGGTATTTTACAATTAATTTAGTTCCTACAGTGTTTCTAAGTTTAACTTTTATCCATACGTTTTTAGTTGCGAGGAAAATTTTAACTTTTATAGACACTTCCAACTTCCAGAACAAACATTTGAATAATTTCTAAAGAGGAAATGTAATTTTCTAAAACAAAAAGATTTAAA
Organism: Liopterus haemorrhoidalis; assembly: GCA_963971575.1. Lineage (NCBI taxonomy): Eukaryota > Metazoa > Arthropoda > Insecta > Coleoptera > Dytiscidae > Liopterus > Liopterus haemorrhoidalis. The sequence continues at coordinate 25,383,106 of OZ020621.1, forward strand.
ACTAAATGAAGCTGAAGATTAACTGACTAAAATAAAATTACAGAAATGAATTTAATAAATTGTAAAATTAAATAAAAAGTAAATAATTTCTTTTAAAATACTTAAGAAATTGTAATTCTGATCCTTATCTTCCTCAGGAAAAAGGACCTTAAGTTTTAATACTGGGATGTAGGAATTCATAAAAATACATTCTAGAAAGAAGATTTTATTATTAAACAGATTATTTATTTATTTATACATTAAACATTAAGCACATAATTGATGTTTTAACATTATTTCTCTAAAAACTGGCTCTACCAAACTGCAATATGTCCCATATTCGACAACACCACCTCATAGATTTTACAAAATGGTCCAAACATCAACTCCATCTACAACTAATGCAATAATTTTTTGATATATAATTTAGAAATCACACAGGAATAGGTAAATATATGTATAAGTATCATTGTATAAACCTTATATTAAATGAATTTATTATTATTGTAGCAACCGAGAAAGCCAATGAACAATTCGTGAAACGTTGAGCGTTTCTGGAAATAATAAAACAACTGTCCAAAATCTGAACGAATCTTTATTTACCTGACATAGTCTTTGATAATAAATTTTGATATTTTGATCATATTGCGCCGAATCTTTGGTCTCATTTAAATTAATTGTGAAATTGACAGAAATAAAGATATGCGAGAACTGTATACAAGGCGGACTATTACACAAGAAATAAAAGGTAGACAATTACAACGGATGGTGACAATGAAAGACTAAAAAATGGTAACGTGGATTTGGGAAGGAAAACGGAGCACTCGTCGACCAGTGGGAAGATCTAAACAAAATAAAGAAGTTAGTTAACCGAACAATGAAGAAGAATAACAGTAAAATGATTCAAGTGCAATTTTTTCTAAATTCAAGCTAAGACATATTTCGTCAGTTAAACATTATTATTATTAGATAGTAAAACGATTTGAACAGAATTGGCTTCACTAACCCTCTGTAGAATTTAAAAACAAAAAAACTTGAAAAAATAAATTTGCTATTTCAGTTATTGTTAAAACGATTTAAGAAGCTTAAATCATTTTACTACAAGATCCTAAGAACAATACTGATGGATACCCATTAAGATGGAGAGAGATTCGCTGTTTTACTTATCTTATAACTAAAAAATTCAAAATTACCGTATACTAATAATATAATTATTATTAGTATACGGCATACATGAAAAAACCTGACACTTAACACATCAATCTGGACTTAAGTGAGTGAGGCCAAAATTCAACCTGCCAATAATATCATCCAAATGATTCCTCTAGTCACGTTCGCTCAGCGATATTTTGCATGACTTTATGGAACATTTCAACACTTATAACAATAACAACGTGACGAACATTGCTCTTTTGGCAGCTCACTTGTCTAGTTGAGTGCTATAGTACATGTCATTGCGTAGCTCCATAAAAAGAAATCGGGCTTATTAAATTCGGCGATATTAACGATTAATCACTATCGCCGGGTTTCGATATGATCGTAAAGTTCTTGCATCTATCGCATTTTATACGGGAATAAATGTGAAGGAAGACTTAAGAAACAAAATACGATACGATCTCAAAAAAGTTTGGGATACGAAAATGGCCAGAAGTAGTAAGGGATAGGGAAAGTTTGAGGACTATGTTGAAGAAGACCAAGGCTCTTCCAGGGCTCTAGTGTCAGAAATTAAATGTGATTCTGGAGAAGGTTGCTAAGAAAACTATTGACAGGAAGGAGAATTAATGTCTCAACTATCTAGGATATTATAGGACCATAATGCTATCGACAATAGTTTCTTTGGTCATATATAACGACGAAGCAATGACAACGTATCGAGATTAATTCTACATTTTGATGGAGTCGCGGCCGATGTCCTATCGAATGGACAGAACCGATTCAAGAGGTAGACGCCACAAGGGACACAGGAAAGTCGTTGAAGGGATATAATAAAAAAATAAAGACATCATAGGTTACGACCTGGGCCATGTCAAACATCGAACATGGTCTACTTAGAAAAAATCTACAATTCTATCGATAAAAAAAAAAAAAACTGTTATAGGCGCTAATAGCCACAGCCACAGATACTGTGCTCACCAGTTGGTACGCAAAGATTTTGGTTTTTAGATTAGTTACCTAAGAAAATAAATTAAGGATTTATAAAATGTGCAGGTAAAAGGCATAATATGAACTGTAATTCATCAATTAATTATACGTTTAAAAAAATCAGTGCTTACACACATATACTTAAAACATCCAACAAGCTTTTGAGTAAGCAAAAGTAACCGCTTATCGAAAAACAATAAGTAAAAAAGTGCGGCAAAGCATTAGCACTGTTGCGATTTCACCGAACGGTGGGTAATGGTAGTATGAAATAATTAAGCCTCTGGATGTTTTATTATAAGTTTTATGTATATTATATTAAATAATTATAAAACAGATATTTCCTAGATTTTAAATGTCAGTTACTGTATATCGAGTCTTGGTTGCTAAGCCATTATTTTTCGTTGGTTCCAACGCCGTGTTCTAGAGCGTTTTCCCAAAAGCACGTGAAGACCAAGCTGCATATCGAGAAAACCGTCAAAATAATTTTATAGATGTATTGGAGAGCCCCCTAACTTTGAAGTAAATATACAATAGAACTTATATGGCGCCCGTTTTAGTTTTTCTTTTCATTTTGGTGTCTTTTCAATTTGGCACCTTTTAAATCTGGCGCACTGAAGCGAGTGCCTCTCTGCCTAACCTATCGACACGGCTCTGCTCAGGACTGTTAACTAGAAGAAACATATAGAGGAAGAGGATTATTTTAATTTCCCAAATACAATATGCCTATAAATTATTTTAATATCAATATTCAATATTCATATGTTGCTTCATGCCAGTTTAAAATATTATTTGAAAGGATTTTTGTATTGCATTTTCACGGGAATACAAAAGATGAAATAAATATATACAAAACTACATGCAAATAGCAAATTCACCTAGACCACAATCTTACAAATGTCATCGAACGCGAAATGTAGGTTATTTGAGCAGTTAAACTCGGCGACGTCGGGGCAGATCTATACATGAAATCTCTGGAGAATACACTATGAAACTTCCTATCCATAGAGATCACCAATTCCCAACTAGGAGCAGAAATGCATTCCAGAATTTTATTTCTTTGATTTAGATTGCGCCGTGACGAGGGGCAATAAATATATTTTAGATGATAAAACAAGCTACTTTTCCTTTTTTCTAAGCAATTTTCTCATATAAATTAACTTTTTAAGAGAAGCAAAGAAAACGTTCATCTTATGTTGTGAGCAAAAAATATTTCTCAACTGTCTGTTCCGAATTAGTTCAACAACTCGGAATATTTTTTATAAGGCTGTTCACGAGCTATTTCATGATGTCTTCAGTTCCAAATGTTCAAAAATAATTTATGTTTGTAATGTCGAATGTTGATTTTTGATAGTCACGAAAATAAGAGAATTAGAAATTAGTAATAATCTATTATTACCTATTGCAGCGGTTCCCAACCTGGGGTACGCGTACAAGGTTTTTTGGGCGACAATATCAAAAACAGTTCTTTTTTATCATCTAGTACCGGCCAAAAAGTAAATCTTTTTTTGCCTACGCCAATTGGCTTGTATTTTTGGCCGCTGGATGCTAGAGCCATCTATGTGTCATTTCTTAAGTTGCAAGATCTCCATGGTTACATTGAAACAACTGCAAACATTTATAATTGAAATAATTGTTCAGTAACCATGAACTATCCAATGTAAATAAATAAATTTAATTTTTCTTATAAAAATTACTTTTGGTCGCCCAAAAAATATGTGCACCTTGGCAAAAAAATTAATTTTCGTCCTTATCTGTTTTAAGTTTTCGGCTGCATCTCAGCCTTTAAATTCAGATGCGGCCGAAAAACATCTACTTTTTAGACCTGGTACACAAATGACTATTATTTAACAGTCTACAATATATATATTCTTATCAGACAACATGTTCTATAATTTTTTTAATATATTTGTGGGTTTCAAATAACTTTTATATTTACATAGTTTTGTGAAAATTTTTTCAATTAATATATATATATATATATATATATACACACACACACACATATATATATATATATATATATATATATATATTAAATTCTGAGTAGAGTATCAAATGAAAGCGTGGATTAACGATCAAAATTTTATTTTTGCAAAATAAATTATTTTTATGAGATTTTTGTCAAAATTGTGCAAAAAAATTTTGTCCCACACCCTGTAGCCCAGATGGTTAAAACTAAAAAACTGAAAAAAATTCTAAGTAATGCACATTGGTATGAACCGGAATATAGTAGTACAGCAGGAATTTTTGATCAGATTATGTTTTCGGAAAATAACGCATTTTTTGTGTTTTGTTGACGATGTACAAAAGTTATAGTTATGTAACACACTATACTAGAAGGCGTATCCTGGTCTAATGGTTAGCTTGCTCGCTTGCTACGCAGCAAACTAGGGCTCGTTCCCGGGCAGAGGAGACAATTTTATTTTTTGTTTTTTTTTTTTCATTTTTATGTTGTTTAAATTATTTTGTCAAAATTCTAGTTATATTTTGGCAAATGTTGCATTTAATTTTTAAGAGCGTAAATTTAATAACCAGTTGCAATTGTTGGAATTATATTTTCATTCTATGTGTCATGTATATGAAACCAGAGGGGCGGAGCATATAACATAAAAAAACCAATTGAAGCCATAGGCGCAATTTTCAAAATTTTATGAACCTTGCTATATAAAAAAAATACTACACATATTTAGAAACCTAAATAATGGTATTAGGTATTCGAATTAAAATAAACAAAAAAATATTTTAACATTTAATTTTTAAATTTGTTTTTAAAGCTCTTAGATTAATAGACAATGAATTATTTTAAAAATATCGTTTATTTTGCTGTGATTACTACCAAGCAAAATTTGTCCTACATACTCAACATGCCGCCTTCACATATTATATACTTGCGAAACCCTGCAATGTGTGAAATTCATACTTCACATTAATTGTTTGTAGTTCTCGACATCTAATCACGTTTTTAATTCTTGAATAGAATGATCATGGAAAAGGTGCGTTGTATTCGTTGAAAATAAAGTTATTCAGTATACTCCGGTATTGTACAAATGAGATATTTGTAAGATTTGTTTGACAAAAGCACACTGGCACTATTGTTGCTGACGTCACGTTGGATATCGTCTATTAACAATATCTTATTAGATAGATAAAAATTCGCTGCAAATTATGTTTACTTATGTAGTTATATAGATTGTTATTAATTTTATTTCCGATTCTTAGTTTAATATAAAAACTATTGAGAACTATACGGTTGTGCACTGCATTAATCTATTGTTTAAGAACTTTGCATTACAAAGAGCTTTCATTTGATAGGTATTAGACTCAAAATTAAAAAATATATTTTTCGGTCTGCGTATTTTGCCTATATGTGAGATAAAAAACTGTACACACATGGAAAATTTCAGCTGTTAGTTCAGACGTTTAATAATATCTAACTGTCCAGACAACTAACATACCTACCTAAGAAATTCCTAAAATTCGGTAAATCGTTAAGGTGCACTCCTACTTTTGCAAAGGAGAAAAGTATGTTATGTGTCTAGGGATTATTTTCAACCAAACTTCGTTCCTATGAATTATATCCTATCAAAACTTTCAACTCCAAGGATTAGTATCTTTACGGATTAACCCCTGCAGTACATGTAGTGACCTGAGCAGCAGTTGATGTTGTAAACGTAAACCGATAGAGACAGTGCCGGTCACCGAGCCAAGTTACACTACTTGTTTGTTCTATTTCTAGGTGCATAGCCCGTCAATGCACGCCAGGGGTTGACGCCCCATTTCCGTGCTAGCCACCTCTCACTACCGAGTCCTGATTTCTCTCCCAACACTCTGCTCGAGAAATTGATATTTTAATGTAATTGCAAATGTGTCCAATATAATTTTAGAACTTCAGCAAAATTACTTAATGAGAACTGAGAGGATATAATTGCATCATGGAGCAAACAAAATTATACATCAGATAGATTATATAGACTTTGTTGGTCAACAACATTTGTTTGTAATGTTTGTAATCTATTTGTGGGTTTCGAATAACATTTATATAGTTTTGTATAGAAATGTTCAAATAATACGTCAATTTTTTTTTTTCGACTTGATTACTTATAGTTTAGAGCCTTCGTCGAAAAATATTATACTTAAAGATAATAGAATGCCACTTGGTACACGTATTCTTCACAAAAAATAAATAATTTTTACTCGTAACACCAATTTTGAAAACCGCGGCAGATTCAAGAGGGCGGTAAAAATAGATTACCAAGTACAATAACTATAAGTAATTTTCACAATACAACAAAATAGCTAGAATCATGTTTGTAGAATGAAGTTTTAGGTACAATTTGCCGCATCGTACGCAAATATGCGTCGATTGGTTTACAAGATGGCGTCTATAATGCAATTTGCCTAACAGTTTTTTATACAATTAAAAATATCCTATTAGATAGATAAAAATTCGCTGCAAATTTTGATATATAGATTGTTATTAATTTTATTTCCGATTATTAGTTTTGTATCAGAAACTATTGAGGACTATAGGGTTGTGCGCCGCCTTAAGAGCTTTCATTTAATATCCTACAATTTATTTAAAATATGTATTCTTAAAAGTCTCAGAAAAACTTACAGCATCAATAATTTCGAGCGTACTATTCCGGTTAACTCACTGTGTATACTTCACTATTTCATGTTCTTCAGTTTTTTAAACCAACCACTCTGGACTAACCACCCAACCACTCTGGGTAATAGTGTACGGGACAAAAAAAATTGGAAACATATTTGGCAAAAATCATATCAAAATAGAAACTTTCGTAAAAGCTTATTTTTTCCACATTTTATTTTTTTTAAATAATTATTTTTTTGAATAATAAACAAAAACTTTGCAGAAAATAACCTCATCAAAATTCCAGACGGTGTAGACTAAAACTCTAGAAGGGTTGTACGGTCACGTTATGAGGGCGCCACCTTATGTTTCTTATACAAAACTAACAATCTGAAATGAAATTAGTAACAATCGATACATCAAAATTTGCAGCAAATTTGTATCTATCTAATAAGATATTTTAGGAAAAAACTGTCATCTAATTGTACATAAACAAATTGTATTATAGATGTAATCTTGTAAAGCATTCCTAAAGCTTCATTCTACAAATATGTTTCTATCTATTTTGTTCTATTGTGAAAACTTAGACTTACTTACAGTTATTTGTACTTGGTAGTCTATTTTTGCCACTATTTTGATTCTACCGCGGTTCTCAGTGCAGGTGCTGGGGGTAAAAATTATTTTATTTTCGTAAATAGCACGTGTACCAAGTAGAATTCCATTATCATTAAGTATATTTTTTGGCGAAAGTACAATCATGCCGAAAAAAATGTTGACGTATTATTAAAATATTTCTACACAAAACTATATAAATATAAAAGATATTTGAAACCCACATATATATTTAAAAAATTAAAGAACTTTGTTGTCTGATATCTATTATTAACCCTTTAGTGCTCAGTACCGCCTCGAGGCGGATCAAATATAAATTCATGTAAAAATACAATTCGTGCAAATATCATCGAAATGCCCGTGGCCACCTACAGACCACTGCACAATGAGACATTTACAAACGCAGATTGAGCAAAATTACACGTTTTTTTGCTAAAAACAATCAGTTGAGTGCAAGAGTTGACGTATTACAGATTTTCGCCTAACAATTTACAGAACTAAAGGGACTGTAATTCTCGAATAATAAATATACCAGAAAAATAAAAGAATTTTTGTTTATATTTCACCAATATAAACCTTCTGGCATATATAAACCCTTTTGGCACTACCTGCCCACATCCAACTCAGGGCCTGCTTACCGGTTATAGGTCTACAGGTTATAAGTTACATTTTAGGTTAAATTTGAATACAAATTTAGCATTAGTGACCCTCCATTAACTTAGTGTAATTTTTGGCCAAGAAAAAAATAATAAAATTGGGGCGCTAGAGAGTTAAGTTATTGAATGATAACATTTTTACAATTTTTTCTACAATTAAAAATATCCTATTAGATATTCGCCGCTAATTTTGATACATAGATTGTTACTAATTTTATCTCAGATTGTTAGTTTTGTATAATAAACTTTTAATCTTTGAGGGTTATACGTAGCGTTAAGATAATTAGTAAACTCTACTCTGAATGTTTAAACTACCTATTCTGGGAAATAGGGTGAGGCACCAACAAATTTTGGCGTAATTTAGTTGTAATCAAAATAATGCTTTTATCCTAAAATAAAATTTTATACCACACATACACATTTTCTGTATACGTAAAATATTTTATGTATACTGTAGACCATATTACTCCTAAATGTACATAGAATGAAAACATGGTCATGAAACCTAGAAACAGGAGGCCTAGGCTCATCTCGGGTTGTCGCGCCAATGACAAAGAAGATGAAACCACGCATCAAAGAATTCGTATCACCGTAAAATGTGGCCTTGCGGTACGTTTATGCATTGACGGACTAAGGAAAATCGGGGCCCTAGGCAAGGTTCTCATACCTTAACCTTACTAGTTAAAAAAAATCATAAAATAATAGAAAAATAGTATAATAAAAACGTCTTGCGGGCCCCAAAAAAATACGGGCCCTAGGCAGTTGCCTAGTTTGCCTAGTTTGCCTAGGCCAAAGTCCGCCCCTGCGCTTATGGGTTTTAGGGCTGAGCAAGAAGATTATGGAACGGCGCATGGAGAACACGTAACAGATTTATAGGAAGACAAAAAGAATAATGGACTAACGACCAAAAAGTGCCGGGCAAAGGATGAAAGCGGTTACAGATCGACAATAGTGGTGAAGATTAGGGGAGACATAAATATCCAAACATGGATAAATTAACGCTGCATATGACGATGACGATATAAAGATCCAAAATGACGATATAAAAATAAGAGAATTTAAATACAGATATAAACAAAAATTATTTTCCAAATAATGTAACTAGTTGAAAGTAAAGAAGAAAAAAAAAATTCAAATGTCTAAGACAGAAAAATATTATTTAATAATCTTCCTACTTCCATTTTGTAGAAGCATTTTTTTCCAATTTCAATAATAAATTTCCAATACCCCAGCCATCTGACATTATCCATAGTTCGCTGGATGAGATAAGTAGCGAAGTATGGAAGTCGGGTCGGGCTCCCGCATGGCGTGTAATGATGGTGAGCTCGATCGCGCGGTGATTAGCTTCTTGGCAGATGCTGCATCGGGGACCGCGCAATCTGTTATCACTAACACCAATCGTAAAGGGAACGAAGACCTGAACAGTGTCGGAGCTTGATTACTATTTGTTAGAATTTCTTACGAGAAATTTCAGAAAAATGAAAAATTGAGAAATTACCTCTAAGGTAGGAAATGGAAATATTATTTGTTTTTTTAAATAAATTTTATCATAAGGTAACAGTTTGGATTGTAAGCTGATTTTGCAACTATTTTAAAGCTGATTTCAAAATTGATTTCGATTCTGCAAGAGGTTCTTTTAAATGTTGGATATTTTGTTTCGTTAATTTATATCTTTTGTCGCAACATATTTTTTAATAATTTGTTATTTATTTATTATTAAATTGGCGGCACAACAGCACTGTGAGTGTTTAAGATTTCTGGGCAATCAACTACATTATTGAAAATTTTAAACAGAAATGGCAAATCAAGAAATAATCGTCTTTTCTCAAGTGACATTATATTAATATTTGAAAAGTAGGAAATTTCCGACAGTAATATTTAACAAATCTATTCTGACTATTCACAATACGTTTTATATAAGTAATATAATTAGGGCACCAGCAAGTCGTAAAAAATTCAAGATGACTTCTCACTAGAGTGAAATATAATAACAGTATAGTCTTGCATTTCACAAAAGGCTTACTAACTCTTAATAAAAATTTCACCTTCCAAATCAAAAATTCTGTATGATTTTTGTATTATTGTATTAATATGAACATCAAAAATCAGTTTAGAATCTAAAATAACCCCGAGATCCCCAATTTGTCTAAAATTAGATAATGGAATGCCATTAATTACATACTCATACAAAAATCTCATAATTCAGCACGATTCTGTTCCTATTTTACTATGTAGTAAAATATGTAGCCAATTGTGCTATTTAATAAATATTATTATTATTATTATTATTATTATTATTATTACATTTATTAAGTTAAGTTATCTTATTACATTTATTTATATTTAATATCTTCTTAGATATTTTTAGGCATTAAAATTTTCTACTTTTCCAATAATTTTCAAATCGTCAGCATACATGATAAATCTAGAGTTTAGGAAATTGAGATATGTCATTAATAAGGATATTAAAAAGTAAAGGACCAAGTCAGATCCTTGAGGCTCGCCGAATATAATTTTTATAAATTCTCAAAACATAAATAACAAAAAAGTGTACCTCAACAGGCTACATAATTATTCTTACTGTCTTAGAACATTTGCCCATGCTGAAATCAAAGACCTTAGTCGAAATTAATACTGTAGGCGAGAACCTACCTAATATATACATAACTACAGGCATACATATATTTAATTTTGGACTAATTTGTGAAATGGAAACGCTTGTAGAATAAAAACATTTTAGTACTATATTTGACAACGAACAAGACAAAAAATGTGTTGGAGACGTTAAATACGACACATGATGTGGAAAAAAGTGAAAAGTATGTGGAAGGGATGGCTCCATCCCTCAATCCCCAAAAAGACCGCGAAAAACACAGAGATCAGCTTGCAGGAATACTTGTAAAAGGTTCCTGGAGAACAGAGTCTTCACAAACATTTTTAAGAATCAGTTTGCTACATCGTGGCAATATCAACCACGTGGCCTCGTTTCTGCAATATTTCACTTCTTCCGGAACAATTACTGTTAATCAGAAGAACCGTATGTATTGCGAAATCTGAATTATCAGCGCAGCTCTAACATCTTTCAGTGGGCCTATTATTGCAGTTTGAAGAATCTCAGTATAACAAATACGAGCTGCGCTTTGTTTTCCTTCCATGCATCTAGAAAACAACGACTGTTCGTCTTGCCATTGGTTCTCTAATTTTAACTTTTATAGGAATTTGAATACACACAATTGGATTACTGAAATTATAGAACGTGCGCTACTATAGAACCTTAGTACCTATTGCTTACAATTTCATTAAAAGACTGTTACTATTGATAGAATTTTGTGTATTACTGAAAGGGTATTACTGTTTATATTACTGTATTTGTGATACAAAAATAGTCATAATAGTTCATTATTCCCGTCAAATCTTAACTACTGTGTTGTGTTTCATTTTAAAAAATTGGTAAACAAATTATTAAGGGGATGGACAGAAAAATACATCTAGCACAAAGACACCATATATGTTAGCGACAGCACTGCTGAAGAGATCTATCAATGGATGCAGCAAGATATACATTGACGGTTTAGTCGACTGGCAATTCCCAAGAAGTAGATATAGTTATACAGTGCTGTTAAGGGTCAGTGGTTCCCAAATCCTAGATCACTACCCAGGTAGGGTCGCCAAAGAATTTCGAGTCGCGGAAATTGTTGTATTTGCAGAAATATATTTTTTTACACATTAGGTTTGTTTTGAAATTCTTCTGTTTGCTCATCTGGTTTCTCGGATGCCACATGTGTGACCGGACCTTTCATCCAGAACAGCTCTAAATGATAAATGATTTATTAAGTACAGTCAGCACTCACTTGTACAAGGTACCGCAAAGTTTGCAACCAGCTCTGACAATGGGTCGTCAAGACATTAGGTTTTAAATTTCTGGGTTCCAAGCAAAAAATATTAGGAAACACTGGTCTAGACAGACTAGATAACTGCCTAGAGCCCGTAAAACGATTTTATTACATAGATTTTTGTTGATTATTTATATTATATTTTCGTAGATTAATTCGCAAATAAAGAGTCATATGTTATTTATGTATACCACTTATTATAGTAACTATACAATTATTAATTTTTAACGCGATGCTTCCAACAATTTTTTTCATTATTTTACAATATGTATAACTATTCGGGCCCGCAATGAGAACCTTGCTTAGGGCCCCGATTATCTTTAGTCGTTCAACGGCAGAGATATGTTAGGGATACCTGAGAAATTGCTTGTAAGGCGATTTCGTCTTTGCACGAACGTCATAGAGTGAACTTACCCAAGTCTAGATGGTATAGTCTTACTACACTCTAAAGCTATATGGTATAGTCAATATGATATAGGTATAGTTTATTGATCCTAGGCTACAAACTTGTACGGAATGTTATTGTACTGGATATTGTATGCAATTATAATATCATAGCAGGTTTGTTTACACCATCATCAACACAAGCATGTAATTAATGCGTCCCGGTACGACGTTATGACAGCTATGACGCCACTAGATGATAGAAAACTTTCAACTCCATTATAATCATATGGGACTACCATCGAATATGAGGTCCATCGTTAACCGAAACGTCGTATATGGCGCATAACTGTCCTTTGGCCCACGTACTTGCCTTAGAAAAACTTAACAAACTGAACACAACCCAGTAGCCCCAGCCAATGAGTAATAAGGAAAATCCAGGTAACCGTAATAAATACGAATACAAAAATCAAGGAAATTTTTAGAATATGTTCTATGTATGTAGAACAAAATATAATTTCTCTTAAGACACCAATAGCATAACTTAGAGGGTTAGACTGAACAGACTTGTTCACTTTAACAGAGCTGTAATGTTCCAGATTCACCAGATGGTACATATTCAGACCAATTCTGTAACTCTGTTACTATGATAATAGTTACTAAATTGGTCACTATGAGCAAGGTCAGTTACTATCATGAATGAAATTATTGTATTTTTTATAATATTTTATGTTGTAGTAACGTTATTACACAGTAACTTTTTACAGAATTGATCTGATTATAAGATAGGACATATTTTGATCTTGAACGTGTGCAGTCTATTAAAGTTAATAAATTGTGATCAGAATAATCCTATTATACTACATTAGATTTAACCTTTCATAATAAGCAGAGTTGCCCGTGAAGCTACATCTAATTGAAGACAACATGTATTGTATCTAAATAGCAATCTACATTCAAATAAATAGGATTAGAGGAGACAGTGTAGAAGACAATGTTCTGTGCTGATGTAAAGTCCAGATAAGCTATGCATGAGGCCTCGAGTGACTACATTACTGTTAATGTGCACATATCCTATTGAAGTTACTCAATGTAATCATCGAAATTAAGCAAGTTAAATGTAGCATGCATATGTGTATTTTATCTACTAATTCATAGACTAATTTATGAAATGCAATATTCTGTCGAGTAGAGTAGTAAGAGTTTGTTGCCACATTACCAGGTTCCGGGTTAGAATTCCAGTTCGAGCAAGGATGCAATTTGTAAATGAAAACAGTGTGGACTTCTTTATGACATAAGGAAACTGTTGCTCACATTTTGTTTGCTAAGAAGTGCCAAATATGAAATGTGGATTGTTCCACATTTTAGAGTTTCGTAGTTATCTATTAAGCAAAGGTGGCCAACAAAGGGTCCGAATGCTAAATATCTGGGACAATATGTTTTGCTGTAATCGTGTCAACATAAGTAATATTTCGAAAATAATTGTCGTCCGATAATTTAAGTATTAAACGCTTCCAATTAATACCCCACATAATAAATAATGTACATATTTTTCAAAAATACACAAACATAAATAATAAACTGATCAAAAATAACGTTTCGGTTAACACCATTGTGCAGTAGGTGCTCCAAATCTTTTCAGATTTCTCCTCTGGGAGATATTGTGCTAGACAACATATTCGGGAAATACTTCTGACTAAAATCGCGTCAAAATAAAAAACGCTTTTATTTGACACAATAAATATTAAAAATATTACATTTTTTAACAAACAAAAAAAAAAACATTCTTTTCTTAATCAAAATCTGATCCAAAATTCCTGTAGAACTTTTCGTTTTTAAACTAAACCCTCTGCGTCACAAGGTGTAGTGCAACACATATTTCTATTTGCGGGTCAAACCTTGCTGTATGCACATAGTGTATACAGCAAGCATTTTATCAGCGAAACGGGACACCATCATTATTTTCCTTATTATTAAAAATACAAAAAATACTAAATAACAAAGTTTTAGGATACCAATGATACTCAAGCTAGAGCATAAAATTATATTTTTTAAATTAGATTATACATTAAAAAATATGTATTCATCTGATAGCACATTTCTTTCTAAATTTAACCATATAAACATTTTATACAAATACATAGCAAAAATCCTTATATATAAAAATTATTGAGAAAAATCGAATGAAATTGAAACAATTCTTATTTTTAATATTAGAACACAGTAGTAACGACTTTTTTTACTGCCTATAAATAATTTTCTATCTGATTTTCATTACTTTCTAAACATAATTCCATTCAATTTAAATCGGACTCAGAAGTAGCTTTAATTATTGTTTCTCGTGTCAAAGCATTGCAAGCCTCTCTAATTCTGTCCTTCAAATTTTAGTCCATAATTATGTTGAAAACTAATGGAAATCATGTAGAAAATTATTTATAGGGCTTAATTAAAATCTTTACTACTGTAACATTGAAATAAAAATTGTTTTAATTTGAATCGAGTTTTCTTGATTTTTTTTTTTTTTTTACGGAATGATGTATTAAGATTTTATATGGTTCAATTCAGAAAAAAATGCGCTTCGTATAGATCCAAAAAATATGTATAATCTAATTTAAACTACTACCGTACAAATAAATAGGCACATTTGACTTCGTTCAACATCTTCGTAGACAGTTTTCCCGGAATTTTAATTACACTGTGCATTCAGCTTTAGGATCGACTCTGCCCCGAATATTTAATACAAGTAGAAATCGTTATACGCCGGTTCGATGTACGCCGATTCACTTGTACGCCTGAACTGAATTAACTATTGCAAGCCTGGGATTCCCCGATCTGATCGGGTAAGTACCGCGACAACTGGACTGGACAGCGCTCCAGTATTATCGCGTCTGACGCGAAGTATCTTTCTACACGTCTGACGTATATCTAGTTTAGTTATTCATAATTTAATTAATTAATTTGTTTCTATAAAATATGTGTTTTTTGCATACGCATTTACAAAAGGGTCCTGTAAAACAAATACTATGTATGACAAGAGGAGAAAAGAAATGTTATCTCAAGTTGAACCTAAAAGGGCTAGAATTTCTACCTCCCTTGAGAAGATGATGGAAGTTATTAGACGAATGGAAAGTGGAGGAAAACGTCCCGATGTCTACAGGATAATGAATTTACCACCTTCAACTGTTACTACCATTAGAAAAAATGCAGATAAAATCCAACAATCTGCTCAGCAAACTACAGAAGTAAACGCTAAATATGAGTCAACAAGTACTAAGTAAAATAAAACAGTGTTATATATATATATATATATATATACTCTTTATTGTTTATTTACTTGGAATCTAACTTGACACCCTCACTATAAGTTATGTTCATTTTACGCCAGTTCGGTTTCCGTCGGTTCACCTAGGAACGAAACTGCGGCGAAACAGCGAAACGTATATCAAGTTCCACCATGAGCACATGGACATGTTTATATCAGGTCGTCAAGGATGAAATTTGTAGTTAATAATATTGCCAACTTTAACAGCTTGTTATTTGACATTGGCTTAGTATTTTACCGTTGTTTTTTTTTTTTTTTTTTTTGTTGGAAAGTTACACTTCTCGCCTGTTTAAAGAAAACATTGTATGCTCTGAAACGTATCAAAAACTTTTTTTTTTAAATAATTTTGTTGAAAATGGTATGGTCGGAAATTTGCACTATTATGAAGTATGAGTTCTTATGTGGAACTATGGCATCGAAGACCGCGCGAAACATTAATAGTGTATTTGGCTCTAGTGTTACTACGCAGCAGACAATATCAAATTGGTTCGCCAAATTTCGAAACCAACTGGACGAAATGATGCAAAAACGTAAAGAAAAACAGCCTAGATTGGTCAACAGATCGACTCCTATCTTACTACATAATAACGCCAGACCAAACACTGCACAATGCACTGTGGCAAAACTACAGGAATTGGAGTTGGAACTTCTTCATCATCGGTGAGTATGGAGCTCACCAAACTTAGCCCCCACTGACTACCACTTCTTCCGCAATTTGGATAACTTTTTAATAGGAAAACAGTTTAATTCCGATAATGCTGTAAAACTGGCCTTCCAGGAATTCATGGATTCTTGTCCGCCAGGGTTATATACCACCGACTTGAACAACCTGCCGCTTAAATGGTGTATAGACAATATGAGTGCATAATTTCATGAATAAAATAATTCCTTATATTTGTAAGTTATTAACCAACTTTGCCTTTTTTCTACAAGTTTCATCCTTAGCGACCTAATAATATCATATTAAAACAGATCTAAAGGTTCTGCGTATATGCTGATCACGTGGCTGTAATACTAAGCTGGAGTTCTAGAAACAGATAAACTACCTTTGTTTGCTCTAAAAACCACCCACGTGATAGGGACCTATTATTATTTATTTATTATTTTTTTAACTGCCGTATATTAAAGTAATAATTTTTGTACATCATTCAGTTCACAGGATGAAATAATCTTAAAATTGTAATGCTTATAACACCCAAGTATTAAAAATTTTATTGAAACTCCATTTTTCTGTATGTAATCGTGAACAAAATTCATTCAAAAATTGATCAGGCATAGTAATTGTGTATTTCCTTTCGTGTTTGTGAGGTATACTTTATAAAAACCATTGGCAATAAAACAAATTGAAATAATTCAATAACATGAATTTCTAAAATAGAAACATTGTCGTATTAAATTATTCGAAATATACTGTCTCAAACAATTTTCATTATTTCCTTGAGGGCAGATCTTTATTTTCAGCACGCCACTGTTGCTAAGGGAGATACGCCCTCAGCCAGTTCAACGTCTCGAATCTCGGGTAAGAATTACTCTCGATATATTGCTCCGGTTTTATAGTCTCTGAAGTTTTTCTACGAGACTTCACTTCCATTATAGTGGAATGCACTCCCAGTTTGTTATGACTCAAAATACTGGGTTTCAATGAAAATAGGGCATTAGTATTTTTTACCGTCAACATAATTTACACTAAATATTGGTTTTTGGTTCTGACGATAAAATAACAAAAACATAATTATAATGTTGACAGCGTTACAGAACATTACGGGTCAATGAATCTTTGATCTTATCTCTCCCCACGTACGCTAAATTAGGCTTTAAGCTCAAAACTTTTAAAATTTTCAGAACTTTGTTAAATACTCATTCTTCCGAAACTAAAATGCAGCACTGTGTTATAACAACAATTTTTAATTGTAACTTAAGGAAGCCCACTATTATAAACGAAATCTCTTTATACCGGATCCGGTAGAGAGGTATGATGTTTTTGAAATGACTGTTACGCGCGATTGGGTGGTCACACTGTTTTCGGAATGGTTGATATCTACTCGTCAACAGATGCCATTTCAGTAACAATGGAGCCTTGGTCCATTGGTTCCTTGGTAGTACATCGTGTGTTTATTTACAACACCTTAATTGAAATTCGAAACCATTCGAAACTATTTTAATGTTGGTCGTCATGGTCGTGTTCCAAAACGGAATACCATTATGGAGTGGGTGAATAGTCTTCAAAGAACAGGATCTTTGATACCAGGGACTGCACGGGGACGTGATCGAACTGTACGGACCCCGGAAAACACTGAAAGAGTGCGACAAGCGGTGGAAGCCAGCCCTCGTCGTTCGGCGGTACGTCACGAACGCGCTCTTCAGTTGTCAGACAGGTCGGTTCGGAGAATCTTACACTTGGACCTTCATTTCCATCCGTATAAGATTATGATAGTTCAAAAACTACTGCAAAACGTCTTCATGAGACGACACAGGTTCGCAGAAGTGATGTTGGAATTGCTGACGGACGATATCGTTATGATCACGAGTGACGAGGCCCACTTTCATTTATCGGGGATGTAAACGAACAGAACTTTCGGTACTGGGCAACCGAAAACCCGCAACAACTTGCATCAGAATCCTCTGCGAAAAAGTAACTGTTTGGTGTGGCGTATCTCGAACCTGCACAATTGGGCCTTATTTTTTTCGTGGAAACGGACGAACAGTGACACATAGTGTTAACATAGCTCGCTACGTTACCATGTTGCATGATTTTTTCCTGCCAGAAGTAATGCCGTCGTTAATTGTAAGTGTGTGAAGCGATGTAACATTAATTTAACTTCTGAACTATCATTGAACGTAGGTTAAGTAAAATGCAGACTTCATTAAAAACACCCTTATTCCTAAGTCATAATGAATCATAGCAACCAGCTGGCGAACAAGGGGAATTCAGGCTCGATCCGCTCGCGAGCTTTGTGAGCAAAGACCCCTCAAAATAAGTAGCATGAAGAATAATGAAATACTTAAAAATCGATTAGCCAACCGTAACCTTTTCAATCAAACTATAAGGAGGCCCCCAACAGCTGAGCCGAGATGCCCATCTCTAATCAATACTAAATCAATATATTTACTACTGTTCTACTGTTGCAATTTGTAATGCAAAGTTGCTAACCACGCTATTATATCACTTGTAGCTTAATGTGAAACTAGATCTGGCCAATGATTAAGAAGGCAATTTCCCTCTCTACGTAGTCATTCTAATTGGCATTTTCTTTGTCTGAATTACCCTCAGATAACAAGGATCTGGGATCTTATTTGCATATAATTTAAAGGGCGAAGAAAAGGATGCCTGGTTTTAAAGGCCAGGACAAAACTTATGATGTGCACATCAAGGTTTTTTTTTTATATCTATAGTTGTTTTTTTGCTATTTGAAACAACAACAAAAGAATATATACCACACGAATATTAAGTTTAATGTCACTTAAGAAAAATACAAATACAATATAATTTGATTCATATGAAACTAGTATATGAAACCTACCAATACAATGGTAAAAACAGTAACAACGTTTCTAGTGATATTTCTTACTGCTCTGCAGAACATAAATTTCTCTTAGCAGGAAATTTCGCGGTAGCTGAGAAGGACGTTTAATGAACGCTACACAAAAAAGAAGTTCACCAGGACGCCAGTATTTCAGTTACTGCGTGAATGCACAGTCAAATAGTTTCGATATAACATTATGCCGACTCAACACTGAGGATATATGGTCCTGCGACAGTGCAAAATATGATAAAAGAGCGACTAAAACTTTAGTAGTTTTTAGGATATTCGTCAGTTTATTCGCATAAATTTTAAAAAAACCAACCCCTTTGGGAGTTAGGGTGGGGGATAAAAGTTTTTGGCACAATTCGGGCAAAAATTGCATAAAAATATTTGATTTTTCAAAAATAATTTTTTGTTGGATTACACATTCAATAAGGGGTCTCAATTGATACACCACACAAAAAGTTTAAAAAATATTTATTTTTTCGATAAATACATATGTTTCTTTTAAAAAAGGAAATTAAATTTATATGAATTTTATTGAAATCTCGTTGAAACAAAAGTGCTATGAATGATAACAGTTCAACATTATTGTTTAATTTCATTACTTGTTGTAATTTGTCAATACTGTTTGTTGTGTTAGTATTTCGAAAAGAAAATGAACAATTTTACTCATGACGAAAAAATTGATATGTTCGAAGTCAGATATGTCACAAGAGTTCTCGTGCTGCGGTAAATATGTACAGAGAACGGTACCCTACTAGAAATGACTGAAATGACTGTTCAGTAAAAGTTCCTGGTCAGTTGTATTTTCGAAGACTGGAATAAAAATCCGCGCTAATGTTTAAATGTAATCGTAGTCGTGTGCAAAATCCAAAAAACAACACTGAAGTAGATGTTTTAGCGCATTTTGAAGTCAATTCGAACGCTTCCATAAGAATGGCTGCTGCCAAATGGGGGTTATGTGTACGGTGCACCAATTTTTAAAGAAAAATAAGCACCACGCATTCAAATATTAAAAAGTACAACATCTGCATCCTGGTAATCACGAACAACGATTATAATTTTGTCATTTACTTCTAAATGAAAGGCAAGGAATTTTAAAATCTAGCTTCTGGATTGACAAAGCTAATTTTTCAAATAATGGGATATTTAACAGGAAAAACACACATTATTGGATTAGCACCAATCCCGTGATGGTGCGAGATGGAGGATGTCAACTCAGAAACTCAGTGTTAATGTGTGGTGCGCCTTTTTAAATAATAAATTATTCCCTAAATGGCAATAGCTATGTGGAATTTTTAAGAAACATGATATTTTACACGATCTTCCTTTAGCTGTTAGAGATGTATACTTTCAGCAGGATGGAGCCCCAGCTCACAATTCTCGTGAAGTAGTAGAATACATTAACGAAACATTTCCAGACTAATGAATTGGTACCAATAAGCATATTGCACGGCTCGCAATGTCTGCGGATTTAAGTCCTTTGGATTTTTTCATCTGTGATTTTGTCAAAGACAAAGTGTATCCATATGTACAACATTTAAAAAATAGTATCCAAGACAGTAATATTAATATCGACGGAAGAATATTACAAAAAGTAGGGAATAATTTATTTAAAACAGTGCAATTATGTATAAATGAGAATGGGGATAATTTTGAACAGTATTTGTAAGCTCATAATAATTCATTTCAATAAAATTCAAATAAATTTAATTTGCGTTTTTCTCGATTATTTTGTGATGCAAGGCTATGACTTGTTTATATCTTTGAAATCAAAATAGATTACTCTATCGAATAAATAAAAATAAAATGAATGTTACTATTTAAAATAAGAAAGTTGCACAACGTACCTTGAGAACCACTGATCAATATAAAAAATTGCTTCACTCATTGATATTTTCCTGCAAAATAGTATTTGTTGTCTAATTTAAGTAACCCCCTAGCTCTTGTAATTCTCGAGATAGCAATGATGAGCAATTTAAAATGAACACCCTGTAAAGTTTTGCTATATGTGCGTTAAAGAGTTGTGCAAGAGTGCCCAATTTGAACCTTCTATGTTCAGCCATTGGACTACAATTTCTACCGAACAGACAAACAGATACATAAGGAACGTTATAAGGGTTTATTGGTCATACCTATCAAACTTTAAAAATGGAGACCGCTAACACCTTACCGTTTTTGAAAACCAAATACTAGGCCTAAATTATACACTGATCGGAGCTAATGGTAAATGAACAAACCGCAAGGATTCAGATTTCCCAGCACCATAGTACTCAAAGCAAAGTTTTACACAGTAAATTAGAGTGGCTAGAATAATTAAGAGAATAAAGGGAGACAGTTAAGAAGATCTAAGAAAGAAGATGCAACAATCGTCGACTAGTGGAAAGACCTCGCAAAAGATGGAGAGGTCAGTTAACAGAAGACCTTCTTCGCTGAACTGGTGCAATGCATCAAAACAAATGCAGGTGGTAGCAAAGCAGAGCAGTACTTAAGAAATTTAAGTTTAATAACTCATATGTACATGTACAATGTTGAATGAAAAAGCAGATCCTGGAAACCAATCTAGTCGTCCGTTGCTATAGTGACAGACTAACATAAGCGATAAAATCTTCGTTAAGTTATTTTGTTGCGTTGCACCAGCTTTGTGAATGGACTATAGTAAGTATTACTTTAAGAATATATGGGAAGACCAAACATATAAGATCAAGTTGGAATTGTGTCAAAAGTAAACGAGACTGACAGTGCCCAAGAAGAGAGTGGGCGAAATAATATGATTAAAAACAAGACTACTAACATATTTCTGAGTATCTGATAGTATTTAAAAGTTAATTACTTTATTTCAGGACACTTTTTCTTACTGTAATAACAACTAAATTTATCTTTATGAGTAAAATTAAACAACAATAGCCTCAAATTATCTGTCATCAACCTTAGAAACACACGAACCAATTATCAGAACAAATAAAAAGAAAAAGCTGTCTAATCTAGTCGTTTAAGTATAAAACTTCACAATATAGCCAAGTATAAAATATAAATCCCCAGATTTTAATCAAGAGTGAGGTACAGACGCTTTAGAAAATTCCGTCATTCCACCAGAAAATCCAGGACTAAACCGTTCGGAAGCTTATTGAGCAATAAAACTGGAAAGTAGGACGAACCCGTGGCAAAATCCAGTCATGTATAACATGGACACTCAAAATTTAACCGGCAATAAAGTAAAATATTTTAAAATAAAGTTATTGGAAATATACTGATGTGTTGAAAATACTATTAAATCTAATCAGATTTGCTATGCATTTTACGAGTTTATCTGAACAACATAATTTAATGGAATATTTTGTTACAAGTTTAGATAAGCACGTTTGTAATGTAAGTAAAATGGGTTAGTAAAAGCCAAATAATTTTTATATTCGAGAACGAGGCATAATTTGTACACACTTTGTAACCCAAAGGGTTGGTTCTAAAATCTAAAATTTAGAACGAACAGAATAATGCACATTGATGTAAATCAAAATAATAATTTTTTTACCTAACCTAATGAATACATATTTTTTTATTATGTCCTAAACATTTTACCCCCCCCCCCCGTAATAAGTCCAAAAATGTAAAAATATGATAATTAAAAAATATATTATTATTATTATTATAAAGGGTACTAGCGGGTCTATAGTACCGTCTAGGTTTGCCCGCAATGTGTTCGACACAGACGAGACACTCACCTCTTACCTTCACGGGAAGGTCGAGGAAGCTTTATCCCAACAATCGACCGCATACCAAACCCTGACTATATGCGACCGATAGGCTCACACCTAATCCACCGTCCGCACAATGCGAAGCGATCCGAGCAGCACTGCTTTTTGCATTTTGTAGACCAGAGAGGCATCAGATGGTCTGCAAACGGGAATGTCGCGATTTGATCCTTTTTGATCCTCTTGAAAGCAGCTTTAAGGCAACCCAATGCACCCAAAATCAAGACTACGAGCTAACTCAGGTACATCTTTCTTAGCTCGGACGAGAGGGGTGCCTGGATCTCTTGTCCGAGCTAAGAAAGTTCTCTTCTCGTCCTCTTTAAGAGTGATTTTCGTCTTAGCTGGACAAGATAATTCGATGACAAAAATATCTTTTGTTCGAAAAGCAACAGGACGATGTCCGGTTTATTGGCTGAGAGAAACTTAAGCCTGGTTTATAATAGATATGTTATGGATACATAAACATAAACATTACACTACTTTGTTTGTTCTGTTAATTACAAACCGATGTTTTGAAGGGTCAAATCCATTCTTCAATTCTTATGCGTTATGTTATGGAGTTATTATAAACCAGGCTTTAGTGGTGGAAAATGCATAATTCCAGTAAACACAACCTCTTAAATGTTTCACCACTGCTTCAATGTCAGTAGAAGCGTATGGTAAGACAATTATCATATTTCTTTTTGTCTCACGAATATCATATTATTATTATGATTTATTTTATTTCACATTACAGATTGCTTCTCACAATAGCATAATTGTTCATAATTGTTTTATAACTTCAATTGGTCTACAGTAAGTAGTTCCAAAGTAAGAAAGCACTCGATGAGCATGTTGACGTAAACGTAGGTTATTCGATTATATTATTCCATATTTCAATGGGATATTTCTTGGAACCAACAAGAGGCTTTATAATATTATTTTCATATAACTCAAATAATTCCATTTACAGCGCATTTGTTGCTTTGAATGTAATATAAAGATGTACTTCAAATGTTATCTTCATTTTGTCAGAAAATATTTCATTATATTCTTCAATCAATGAGTTCCGCCGAGTGATCAATATAGAGACGTAACGGTACTTTTGGCGCCTATGGCGAGTAAAGAAAATTTCGCCGTAATTGAAGTAAAAATCATCACTATTAAAACGTGTGAGGATCTTTGACTAAATTAGAAATTGAAACAATTTAAAATAATTTAAATAAATTTCAAGGGAAATTAATATATGCTTAATTTATTGCACAAGGTTTATTTTTCATATTATAAACAATTAAAAATCAATTTTTACTAATGGTCTAATGAATTTGGAACTATTTATACTTAGAAAAGGCGTATTTTTATGCTCTTTCTAATTATATTTTTATTTTGACCATCGACCCACGACTTATGTTATCTAAAACTGTTAATTTGCTATTAACACACTTGGAAGGAACACCGAGTATAATATAATCTAATACGGTATAAGAGCTTTATTCGCGGGCGCAATATTGCTTTTAGTGTTCATTGATGAACTAGTTACTGTTTTTGACAAGATGTTTGTTATTTGCGGTAAAGTTAATCGTATTTGTAGATTACAGCAAAAACTCCCAGTCAGAACATGCGCGTTGTTAGTGTCGTTGAATTTAACTAATAAACTCCCACTTACATTTACCACACGGTGGTTCGCAGCCCAATTCGCAGTGATAAGAATATCTAACACTTCTCAAGTTCGAGAAGCGCATTAAATCTGTTCATGAACTTATTCCTGAACTGTTTGTAGCTTATTAGGCACTTGATCCACGAACAAAGCTAAGGTATATTTTAAATAAGTAAATAGATAAACCGGTACCAGATCTAAATCTGCATTAACAAACATTGTTAAAAATTTTGGTCGCCTTCTGTTTGTAAGATTGGCGCCTATGGCTGGGGCTCGATTGACCAGAGCCTCGGCACTTCTCTGGTGATTGAAATATTTTTATTGTATTTTCATTGTCAGATTTTAAATAAGGTTATATAATAAAACATATAATAAAAGACATAAGTTCGAAAATTCAAGACTTCCCATTGATCATAAATTTGTGTGATCTCTCGGCATTTATTTAACATTTTTGCTAATTGTGGCAAATAGTCTTCAGAAACTTCCAAAAAAGAACGGCTCCTTTCCAGATCCAAAGGAAAATACATTTCATGTTGAACTGAAGCTTTAATTTTGACTAGTATAGGTTGAGTTATGAATCATTACATAAGATTATGTCTGATAGCAGACTAAGAAAAAAATCAGCCACAGGACCGACCGCCATCACATAGTACTTGTATAAAATACATTCTAGCAGCAGAGTAGTTATTATTGTAAAAGACAATAATATATTATATAACGTTGACAATTTTATAATGTGTATTTATAATTTGCAATAACCATGGAAACGTACCTGCATACATACAAAAATAAATAAATAAATAAAAAAAAATAAAATAAAAAATAAAATAAAACAAAAATGTCTCAAATAAAAGTTGTTAGTTATTGCTTTTATAGCAACTTTTGTCAAATAATTTTTTTCGAAATATTTCTCTGTTGTGAAATATTCGCAAAAATCTTAAAACCGACACGAGTAAACTTCCATTTCTAGTTAACCGATTTTTAGCGAAAGTTGATTAACTCGTGCCATTGATATCAAAAGATTAAATTTGAAGTTTCATAAAATTCCTTTTAGCCGAATTTGCTCTGCACGTGTACACGGACCGACAGACAGACAGACCAACAGACATCATGCTAAAAATAGTCAAAACGTTATGTAAGGACCTCAATTCGTGGAGATCCATCGAAATCTCGAAAAGTCAAAACCGGTATGATCACAATACCTTCCTTATATATGTCGGCGGTCGGTAAAAATATATATGTTGAGTACACCAATTACAGATAAACAATTTGAAATCTATGATAAGGGCGCACGGAAGACTCCAAAAGACTGCATACGGCTTTAAAGTTACAGGTTCCCATCCCAATTCTAGTCAATTTTACTTTCTGATGGTCCCCTTCATACTACTACGAACTTTTCTCAAGCCTTTTGTTGTCTAGTCATTTAAGTTATTTTTATTCATTAGTCACTAGTCATTGATATTTTTATTGTATTTTAACTAACCTTTTCAATTATCTTTTAAAAAAAGAAAATAAACAAAATAAACAAAATGCTTTAATGCCCAAAAATCGAGATAAATGTTTGTTCAACGATACATTTTTAAGTATTCATTGACCCAGATTAGATATAACTACATTGACTTTATTGACACTTGGATAGTGCAATGAATCTTCATCATTGTCAAGCACTCGAGCGACCAAGTGCAGCATACGATCATTTATTAAAAAGACCAGGCCAGGATTTAAATCAAATTCATTAAACAACATATGAAACTTGAGAAAAGTATTTAAAACTTTCATTAATTTCAAAAGTTTATATGCGTATCTAACTAAATTTTGGGAGATGACAAATGGGTCATTCCATGTCAAGTGGTCTGATTTCAGAGAAGTGCCCTGCTCGACCATCACGGATTTCGATGAAATTTTGTATGGACATTCGCACATGTCCCCAACGAACATTGGTAAAGTTTTACGTTCATCCATGCAATACTTGCTGAGATTTAGTAATTTGTTTGACCCCATACCGCAGCCTTCTATGGTATGACTCCGAGATTTCGGCAACTTTGAGACACAGTATCTCTGCCAATATTTTGTTGAGAGAAACAAAACTTTGCTAACTTATACAACTTTTTGCGCTCTATTAAACAAAATAATAAACAAATCTTCATGAGCGATTCCCGTGAAGAAAATTTGGATCAAACTTGGCCTAAAAAAGTTTGGCTTTTTATACCTCTGAAAGTAAAGGTACGATAAACGTGAAATTTTGCACATAATAACTTATCAATACAAGGTTAACGAACATAAAATTTCACACTCCTAATATTTTTCATTAGTTCAGGAATTGAGTGTAAAGTTGATGATTTTTGTGAAAATGCTAAAAACAGGGTATATTTAGCCCACTTTTACAAAAATATACCTTCTGGAAACTGTTTTAAATTATTTTCATTAGAAAGAGCATGTTTTAATCCCCCTAAAAAAGTAGGATTGGTTTTTCATCCCTGGTATATAAGGCCTGAGAAATAGGGACAAAGTTGAGAACGTTTCTATCACATGCTGCTATCGCAATATCGCATGCATTCCATTATTTTTCATCTTGTTTGTTTTATACAGGCATTATAAGTACCTAAATTGCGTTGATCCATGGTGACATTGTCACTACCAGTTCAGAAACTTGAACCAGTAACCCCATCGCCATAGGGTTCACGCCCGATATCCGTGCAATACCAGCCACGGGTGGGTTTCTTGGTTGAGGATCCCAAGCCTCTAGTTTGGTTTCTTCGTTGAGGTTCCAAAGCCTTGTGTGGGTATCTGTCCGGTTCCCAAGCCAATGATTGGGCAGCTTATTCTAGGTTCCTAAGCCTGAAGTGGGTATCTTATATGGTTCCCAAGCCGAAGTCCATGATGTTTGTATGAATTGCCAAATACCAAATATTGCTTATTTATTATTGAATTTAGTAGCCACTTTCTTCAGTGTCACTTCTTGGAATTGATACTGTCGGCCTGGTGACATAACTGATGGTGCTGGAAGGTCACAAATAAGGTGTTGTGCTGGAACCCAACAAATATCTTTTCTTTCGGGCCAATAAAATTAATGAGCCGGGCCTCGCAGATGCATAAATTTTACCAAAGCATCATTTTGTTCCAGAGAAATTTTTACAACATTGCCTACCCACCACTTATTGTCATAAATGCAGGCAACATAACAACCGGGAAATAGTTCGGCTAATTTAAAATTAGGATCGACAGAACTGGAAAGTTTGGCCACAAAGTTAACTGTGTCATTTGAAACTTTGCTGACAGAAATCGAATTCAAATCAACTGGCACAAACTGGTGATGATCTCTTGTGCCAGCTATTGTGGTGCTAGCTTTCCATCTTTCTTCTTGCAGCATCCTGTTTTCTTGAATTTCTTCAGTCGGAACATATATATATTTAATTCCGTGAATGTTCTTGTCAGAAAAGTTGAACAGATCTATTGGCGTCAGTATTTGATCGGTTACTGGTCGCTGGAGGCCGGTCAATTCGGGACTTTCCCGGCCAATTCGGGACGTTTGGTCACCGACCACCGCTGCTAACAGTACAGAATTGTATACCCAAAACATGCTGACGCGTGACAGCACTAACAAAATATTTAAAAAATGTCATCCGTGTAGAACCACCGCTAGTAGACTAACAGATTCATATAGCGTACAAAAATTAATTGTACACTTTAAACTTGCAAGAATGAAAGGAAAGTGACACAATGTAAAAAAATGCATATTGAAGTATATGACGTTTCGATAGCAATATCCTCAACTTTGTCCCTATTTCTAAGACCTTATATACCAGGGATGAAAAACCAATCCTACTTTTTTAGGGGGTTTAAAACATGCTCTTTCTAATGAAAATAATTTAAAACAGTTTCCAGAAGGTATATTTTTGTAAAAGTGTGCTAAATATACCCTGTTTTTAGCATTTTCACAAAAATCATCAACTTTACACTCAAAGATATTTGTTGGGTTCCAGCACAACACCTTATTTGTGGCCTTCCAGCACCATCAGTTATGTCACCAGGCCGACAGTATCAATTCCAAGAAGTGACACTGAAGAAAGTGGCTACTAAATTCAATAATAAATAAGCAATAGTTGGTATTTGGCAATTCATACAAACATCATGGACTTCGGCTTGGGAACCATATAAGATACCCACTTCAGGCTTAGGAACCTAGAATAAGCTGCCTAATCATTGGCTTGGGAACCAGACAGATACCCACACAAGGCTTTGGAACCTTAACGAAGAAACCAAACTAGAGGCTTGGGATCCTCAACCAAGAAACCCACCCGTGGCTGGTATTGCACGGCTATCGGGCGTGAACCCTATGGCGATGGGGTTACTGGTTCAAGTTTCTGAACTGGTAGTGACAATGTCACCATGGATCAACGCAATTTAGGTACTTATAATGCCTGTATAAAACAAACAAGATGAAAAATAATGGAATGCATGCGATATTGCGATAGCAGCATGTGATAGAAACGTTCTCAACGTTGTCCCTATTTCTAAGGCCTTATATACCAGGGATGAAAAACCAATCCTACTTTTTTAGGGGGATTAAAACATGCTCTTTCTAATGAAAATAATTTAAAACAGTTTCCAGAAGGTATATTTTTGTAAAAGTGGGCTAAATATACCCTGTTTTTAGCATTTTCACAAAAATCATCAACTTTACACTCAATTCCTGAACTAATGAAAAATATTAGGAGTGTGAAATTTTATATTCGTTAACCTTGTATTGATAAGTTATTATGTGCAAAATTTCACGTTTATCGTACCTTTACTTTCAGAGGCATAAAAAGTCAAACATTAAAATTTTTTCGAGTTGCAAATTTTTTAGGCCAAGTTTGATCCAAATTTTCTTCACGGGAATCGCTCATGAAGATTTGTTTATTATTTTGTTTAATAGAGCGCAAAAAGTTGTATAAGTTGGCAACGTTTTGTTTCTCTTAACAAAATATTGCCAGAGATACTGTGTCTCAAAGTTGCCGAAATCTCGGAGTCATACCATAGAAGGCTGCGGTATGGGGTCAAACAAATTACTAAATCTCAGCAAGTATTGCATGGATGAACGTAAAACTTTACCAATGTTCGTTGAGGACATGTGTGAATGTCCATACAAAATTTCATCAAGATCCGTGATGGTCGAGCAGGGACCACTAGACCACTTGATATGGAATGACCCAAATACAAAATTCAATTGGCAAATAAAAAATTTCTAAAAAAAAAAAAATTTAGAAAACTTCTTGCATTAGAATGATGGAATATAGGTCCTATTTTCAAAATTCCAACGTATTTTCATTTGTCCGTTCGTTTGTCCGTTTCAACAACGAAAATAAAATAACGGTAGATATCTAAGAATCTCATAGGTTGCAAACTGTAAATTAATATACAAAAATACATCGATTAGTGCTAGATTCGATTCAGCGAATCATTAATCATTAGCTACCAAATTTCGATTAGCACGAAACAAAATTTGGATTAGCGTGGTAATTAGGGTGTTATTTATGAAATATTGAAACAGATCTTTGATTATATCAGAACAATTAAGTGATTCGGACCTTCTTAATTCTGATGAACTGAGAGTATAGGAAGAAGTGGAAATTTGCGAAAATTATAGAAAGACGTTAACATTATAAGAAACTGAATGAATATTTCGAGCAGTTGTAATTTTGAAATAACTGACAGATACTTAAGTGACGATATAAAGTTAGGTCACATAGCTTATGACGTGTTTTGTGTTATGTCACTGTATGGTTAATGACATGTAGAACTACTGTATTTTTGACATATGTAATTATATATATATATATACCTATATATATATATATATATATATATATATATATATATTTCGTATGAGAAGTTACTTTACAAAGCATTAACAATATTTATGTAGATTCTCTATTTGTGCATATGTAATGGAGGTTATATTTATAAAAAATAAATAAATAAATAAAAATGTACAAATTTTAAGTTTTAAATATTATAATGGGACCATATTATAGTTTTGTTAAATAAAATCTTACCTATACAATTAAAATTGTAAACAAAGACAAACAAAAAGAGTTGAGTTCAACTCAGCTCTTATGTGATGTTAAATAAATAGCAATGCGTCACAAGCTATACGAACCATTTCATATTTTACATGGTAACCAACATACTGACATGATACTATGTAACGATACCTAGGAGTTTCTTGATTATACTTACGAAATCCTAAAAACAGTTATATCGACTACTAAAATAAACATCGTGAAGGGCAATAGTTTAAAAAAACAATACTAGATGGCATAGATACCAAGTCATTGAAAAGTGAAATAACTTATTATTAAATTCGTAAAAAGATACTGGATCCCAGACACGCACTGAGAGGCGAGCTCACGTGCTCCCCCCCCCCCCCACCCCATCAATTCAAATTACACTTTTAAAGAATGCAGTTTTCAAATTTTTTAGTTGAAAGCGAGCTCCTCCTAAAACAATTTCTGAGTTCTGAGTCCTCCTAAGAAAAAACATTGGGTGGTGGAAATACCAACTCAAAACACATACCACAATCCAAAAATTAAATTTAAAAAAAAACGGTTAATCCGCAAGCAGAATACAACCAGAAAGAACATTAACATCCTTCTAAGTCTAAACTAAAGCATGAAGAGAAATAGGCGATATATTAATGAAAGGAAGATATAAGATACTTATTATATCCTCCTATCATAAGGTCCCTGACGACAGGTCCAAAATTCATTTAATCCGCTACTGAAATACGTTTTTAGAAAGTTAAACATCTGCAGATGTATCCCTGTTTAGAGAATCAAGTTTGCGTCCTAAATGCTATCCTGAAAATAATGTATCATAACAATGGATCATTGGAAATTAATTTTTGAGCAACAAATCATAATTTACGATTTATGCACAATGTTGATTACAATTTTTTTAATCTCTGTACTAGAGTCTGAAATCATACTAAAATTTTAATTGAATTGAAAATTAAATCAATAGATACCCGGAATTTAACATAAATGTTACAATACGCGTAGTTGGGTAAAAATAGACGATTAAATAGATACAGGATTAACACGGAATATTGAATTATTAATGGTTACAAGTTTCCTGGAACTCACTATTTCGCAATAAGTAAACTACGTACTTTAATATAAATTTTACGAGGGGCGTTTATACAGTTCTAAGAAATTGTGTAGTTTTTCGCATTTGTTTATAATTTCTCACTGTAACAATTTTTATTTTCAAATTCCCATTAAGGGTTACACAGTAGCGAACTGGCCGATAGGACACCGGGTTTTTCCTGGTGGGCCGTTTTTCTTTTTTTACATTACATTCAGTGCCGGGTGGTCAAGCATATGCACGCCACATGAGCTAGGGAGGCGGCATTTGATGTAGATACAAGACAAGTTTTTTTAAATCTATCATAGAAGTTTCATTTTATCCCCTTCGTATTTTTCACCCTATTAAGAAACTGAAAATGAAGAAAACGTTATATTCTTCATTTAAATGAACAAATTGTAAATGACTGCAATATTAGAAATATATTTGCAGTAATTTCAAATCCAAATTTTCTGTTGAATGGTGTCTTCCAAAGTTTCAAATTCAATGTAAACTGGTCAATAATTAAAATAATCTACTATAGAAAACATCAACTGTTTAATAATATTAAAAACTAGCGCCAAAATTCTATACTACTTGTAGATATGTGTCATATTTGGCAAGTTTCTTTCATGTTTTTTTCAGGTTTGTTACACTGATTTCTTGTTTGTACAAAGAAAAAAATATATATTTTTTACATACTTATTTGCATAGATGCTCGAACACATTAGTCATGTATAATTATAAGATATAATTAATTATAAAATCATTTAAAATTGTCATATCATAAATGAAATAGCAACAAAATTTAAAATTCTACGTTCACATCGAGAAGCAGTTCAAACTTAAAACGTTGCTCATGAAGTAATAAATAAGACAATGCAGCGTTTTAGTAATCTACATGTATAAATTTTCGACATGATGGAGATGCCCAAGGAGTCTGGCGCATCAACAAACTCATTATTTAAGATTTATATTACATCAAAATCCCACAAGAAATGCATCGCACCTAAATTATGTTTTAAGAGACGCTATTGGAATTGTTATTTTTACGCAAACCATTGACGTCATATAAATAGACAGAGCAAGCTCTATGCCTTAGAATTGTTTGTTATGAAGCCAAGAGCCTGCGGAGATGAAAGGGGGATTTGCCCCGAGGAGTATAACAAGTTGTCTAATTTACATTTATTTTATTCAGCTATTGCTAAGAAAAACGCTGGCGCCGTATTGTGTTTATGATTGTTTTGTTGTGTTATTTTTTCTATTTTACTATTTTACCTTTTCATCATCTTTCAACTTTAATAATATTGCCGTAAATTGCATTTTATGAGTTGCGAACTGTATTTCAACTACGTAGTATTTTAAATACTAAAAAGTAATGTTTAATTATTAATAAAAATGTTACACATAGTTTTTCCTTAAAAAAAGTATTTGTACTCAGTACTTCGAATACATCAGAAAAGTAATTTACCCAGCATTGATTATAGATATACATCTTTATAATTTGTCAGATAAATTTCAATTTATTATGGAATAAATGATGTAATATATGCCCGTTTTAAATTTAGATAGTGTCTGAGATATTGCTACACAATATGATCGAGAAAAAAAGGTGACTAGATAGATATAGAATTCATATTCTTACTGTTCATTTATTTTTAAATTAACAGAATTGTCCACTTAACATTTTAAATTCAGGGCTTACTAAACTTTTTTTTTCGATCATATTGTATTTTAAATGTATGTAATTTAGAAACCTATTAATTATCTTAAATATGTACTGATAAATTCAGGTTAATTTAATATTATTTATGAAATTTATTTTACTAAAATTAGCAGTTTACAGTATTAAAAAAAAATATTTTTACTTTCAATTCTTATCGGCAAAACATTGATGTATGCAAACTGTACAACACCTCGGGGCAACCCCCGTTTCCCCGCCTACAGAGGTGTAGGCTTCATAACAACTCGTCCTCGTTCAGTCTCTATGTTATACTACCTCATTGACGCAAACAGTAACAAGAAAACTGCATGAATATAGCTTCAGAGAAGAAGCGCAGAGAACATCGTGTGTCTCGTAGACTTCAGGGCAAAAAACATCTGAATTGGGGAGTGCCACATTGGTCAGAGTGTACGTATGTCCACAGACGAATCAAGATTATTTTAAATTATTCAGATGGCCGTATACATGTCTAGAGAAAAGTGAAGGAGAGTTACAGGAAAAAGATCATGGCATTATGGGTACCATTTGGTGACGTTGGTGTTACTGTCTATTATCATTTTAATTGGTTAATTACCATGAATGTCGCTAGCTATGTGTATATATGAGGTATGTGTATACCACCTATAGTAGTGCCATTTGCACAAAATATTGGCTAGAATTTTGTGTACGTTGATGATAATGCTAGTCCGCATCGAGCACGTATTGTTAACCAGACTACAATATTGTAAGAATACAATGGCCTGCCCGTCCGCAAGATATAACCCTGTTGGACATGTTTGGTCTAAGGTTTCAAACACAGCTTTCACCAAGAAATGTCCATCCAGAGCAGCTCTGAAAGCCGTTTCTTGAACAATGGGAGTTGATACATATCCTTCATTAATAATTTAATAATGGACATGCCTAGAATATGCTAAGCTCTACATCGCGCAAGAGAAGGCCCTACAAAGAATTAAACTGACTTTATTCATTTATTTACACAATGATAGATAAAAACAAATCCATATCTAATTTTGTAAATATCAGAGATTTTGGATAAAATTATTTCTTTTTAATAAAATGGACAGCTAACTGAATAATGCATTTATAATTTACATTCAAGTGGGGAAGAGGTATAAAATTAATTTAATATGCATTTTAATTTATTTGACGTTTATTTTAAGGTAAAAAAAATAGTTATATACTTAAAATTTTTAAATGGATTATTTCAATTGTTGATTGCGCTCTGTTCAGCAGATAACAAACTCAATCTAAAAGAATGTATTTATTTCTAGCTGAGGAACTCGTACTTTGTACGTATAAAACGTACAAAGTATTATATAAATTTCTGCTATACCGTAAATAATAACCCAGATATTTCAAGATTTTAAATGCCCCCACCCCGTCGCTCCCCATATATTCACCCAACTGAAAGTATACATAAAACAAAAAATATTTGTGTTTACGTGCCATATAACCTATGTTCAAATTACGGTTTTATCATTCCACATGCCAAATTACGCAAAAATTTGTCCAGTCATTCTTGTGTGAATCTCAGAGATAGAAACAAAACAATATTTCTTTCTTAATCTCCGAACGAATAATATCGCTTCGGTTCAACCACACGCTTTTTTTAACCGTCATCAGCCGCCAAGTAAATTCTTATCGAATATACAATGGTCGACAGTAACGACTGCCTCCACAATTCTTTGTCGGAGTAGTAAATCCTGTAGCAATGGGATACGTACACACGATCCTTGACATAACCCCATAGGAAATCACAACGGGTAGGTCCGATATGTCGCCTCTTCTTCCCTGGCCTACACGGTTACCTAACCTAACTCCTGAAGATTTTGAACCAGTGTCTCTGTGATCCATAGGCAACTATGACAATGTTATTTATATATACATTGTTCTGAATCATTTATTTTATTTTCCAATTAATCTGTACTAATTGAAATTTGTTCTGATTCAACATAACTATACGTTTCCATTAAGTTAACAAACATTTAATTGTTCGTATAGTTTACACAATCTGATTGTAGATATAGGGTTCTAAATATTGTTATAACATTTGTTATGTAAATTTATCTCTGAGAATAGAAAAATATTTTTTCAAGTAATTAAAATGTGTGTTAAAAACCTTTTTAATTTTCTTACCCGTCTTTCCAATCTTGGTAATTTCACGGAACTGCTATTTAACTATGCCATTCTCAACAGAAACCTAATTTAACAAGGGCGTTGGTCCTATTAACCTAAATAAATTAAGGAACCACGTTTCTTTCTGCCATATATCTTGCTTTTTATTTATATTTTATACTCCTATATCTTATTTTCAGTTTTTAATTAATGTACAACATAGGAGCCCCCAGAACTATATGTTCGAACATTTCCAAATTTATTTTAATAAGGAAATTAATGTAATCTTAAGTACTCCCTATCTATTGAACGTTTATCAAAGTGTTTAGATATTTTTTACTTTTCCCTCCATCTTATTTTGTTAAATCTTAAAAGTTAAATTTATTGAAGGACTAACACCAGTTTAGAGTTAGAGCAGTTAGTGAAGTTTAGTTTGAAAACTGAACTAGTAAACAGTGAAGATAAAACCCCACGGCTTTTGACATTTCACCAATTATTGATCCTTTGTGTGAAAGCGCCAGCTCACAATATACTGGAAAATGGAATCTATGTCATTCTTTCATCAAAATTCTCGTTTTCCAATTTACTGTTCATATATTTTTAATTTTAATTTAAGCATCATACTTTTATAAATTAACATTCTATTATATTAACTATCACTTGCTGCATCTTTTCATTTCACGAATTTATTCAACATAACAATATTTTGATGATGTTTGGTTAGAACTCTATATAGTTTTCATTATTACACACACCGGCAAATTTAAAGGAACAGACATAAAAATCTAATTATTTTCCTTCTAGTGTACATATTGTTGATATCTCTCAGGTAATCTTCTAGTACGATGTTTTTTGGAATAATGTTCTATCGGGTTGAGGTCAATGTTGTTATATCCACTTGATTTAAAAAGTCTGTTACACAGTGGGCAACGTGTGGGCACGCATTATCCTACATTAGGGTGGATTTTTTTTTTTTTGGGCCAATATATGAGGTAAAAGTTTCAACATGATCTTGAAGAATATCTCTGATGTACCTATCTGCAGTTAACGCTCCGCCATCAATCACCACTAACTCTGTGCGAGCTCCCAAACATATTCCACCCCACACCATAATTGAACCTCCACCAAAAAATACAGTAGTAGCAAAATGGTGCATTTTGTTCTGCTTGGCGTCGATACAATCTTCGTTCATTGTTTAGTACAGCATTCGAAGCTATCTAGATATAGGCTACAAAATAATAAAATTAAAAAAAAAAACATAATTTTCGATCTGTTTCTTTAAATATGCCAGTGTGTGTTTATTTTTCTTTTTGTCAAATATATATTAATCGGACAACCATACATATATTCTTTAAGATCAATGACGTAACTATGGAGCCGTTACGCCCTCAACCGCGGGACACACACACCATTTAGGAGCCCAACAGACCTCTAAATGACGTTTTCCTTTTTGAGGACGATGATGATGATGATCTTATTTTAATCCACTATTTTTGTTTATATAGTTTATAAATTACCCAATTTAAATATTTTAGTTAACTATGTGCAAGGAAACAGGTTCAAATATCGGACCCTCTTTCACATTTTCATATTTAAAGTCATTTTTAAAATCATGTCAGTTATAAAAATAAAGCTAACCTAACAATATACCTATAGAGGTACAACTGAAATAATGCACAAAATTAGTGATAAGAACATCTTAAGAGCATTGAATCTCTTTTTCTCATTCCGGATACCTCCAAAAGGGTGTGGTGAACCTTTGACTTGATAAATTTTATTGTGTTTCGTTTTTTTTCTTATCATAAGTTTTATCTTAAGATAAATATCAACCTTGTGAATCACTTGTGTTGCTTCGTGCAATGCGCGGTCTATTAGATTTTTCATCTGGTCAGCCCAACTATTAGAGGTTCTTCCTTTTGGACGCCTATCATTAACTTTGCGTTTTACTATCATCTTACAATGGTGGTCACCTGGATATATGGCTAAAATATTTTAAATAAAATTGGCTTATTCTCGTACAGTCTAGTATGGATTTTCTATAATACTCATATTACGAAGTCATCTAATTTCCTTTTGTTGTCATTATATTGTTGATCCATGTCTCTGCAGCGTAGGATGAAGAAAATTAAAGATTTAATTAATTTTGTATTCTAAGACGTAACTGTGGAAGAGCAAGCCTATGGTTGCAAACGTTGATGATACCGCTTGTATCTGTTGTTTGACCGCTAAGCAAGGGCATGGACGTGAGTTCAACTCCTGCTTATAATATCAATATAATGTCAAATAATTTGTGTAAAAATATTTATACAAATCACAGGTTCTGCGTTCGCAACCGCCTATAAACTCTAGGTGCCTTTCTGTGTAAGCTAAGAAATGGACTTAATACTGACCATATTACTCCTAAATGTACATAGATTGAAAACATGCTCATGAAACCTAGAAATAGGAGGCCATAGGAGGAAATAGGAGGAAATAGGAAGACATTGCTGATTCTCTGCATATATTCACCAGTTTTACCATGTTACTTAAGACAAATTAGAAGGCAAATACTATTCTAGGGCATTTTAAAAGTAACAACTATTATTAAAGATTTAAACAATGCTATCAATATACTTTTTTACTATACTAATAATTACTAATAATTAATTTAAATATCAAAAAAACATCAATATTATTTAGTTCTGAAAATTGTCTATCTTTGTTGTCCCCCGGGGCGTCAAATCACTTTGCACATGTGTTTATATGATACAAAACAATAATCAAATAAAATTCAAATTAAAAAGACTTCAGTATTTATGTAACTTTTATGTTCAACTTTATAACTGTTTATAATGCCGCTCTTTCATGATTTCGCTGGCAATCAAAAAGTTATTCGGCACATTTGAAAATAAGTTACTTTGAACTTATTTGTTTGTCAATTAATGTGTGATTGATTGAGCCTTCAAAATATACGGGTTATTCACTAGAATGTTTTTAAATGTCCTGTGTAAAGAATATTCCATGTGTACTTTTGTCAGAATGTGTACTTTCATGTGTAATTTTAACAGAATGTTAAATTTGAGTTTTGACCAATGATTTTATAGAATTGAAATAAAAAATCAGTTAAATTT
This sequence comes from Liopterus haemorrhoidalis, assembly GCA_963971575.1. Lineage (NCBI taxonomy): Eukaryota > Metazoa > Arthropoda > Insecta > Coleoptera > Dytiscidae > Liopterus > Liopterus haemorrhoidalis. Next base: position 25,421,652 of record OZ020621.1, read on the forward strand.
ACGCAGTCCTTTCTGTCATCAATGCTGATGAGTCATGATTTGTACAGCAAAAATTAGCTTCTATGTACAGTCCTATGTACATCATATCATGCGATCTTTAGCAATGTGTAAGGAATCTTCTAGCATACAACCAGAGAGTACAACCAGCGTATTCTTTAAGAAGATTACCTTTAAGACGTTTCCACCCACTTTGCCTTAAATGACAATTCCTTGCCCAAGATGTTGAGTTTATTGCGAATTTGGTGGCCAAAATATTGGAGGATTCTCCTTTGAATCTGGATTGCTTCAATCATTTATAAATTGGTGCTTCGAGAGCTACACGCAATGCGGAGCATCTGTCTCCAACACCATTAGTCAAAAGAAGCTATTTCTCATCAATATACAATGTCCACGTTTATGCTGCATATAAAGATTTTGGAAAAAATGTCTGCAGAAGTTTGACTTAGAAAAATGTTGTTATCTTTCCAGTTTTTTATAAGCCTTGTCATGGCTATTCTAGAAACAGTTAAGAGATTATTAAAGTCTTTGGAAGACCTATATTATTGCTAACTAGCTGGAGTACTCATTTTGTAATGTACATTTTTGCTATAACCTAAATTATAAATTATATTCTTCAATTTCAAGTAGAAAAGAAACTAATCTTTATTCTTAACCACTCTTGCATACATTTTAGATGTTAAGTGAACAATTGGTGAGATACTTCGTTTACAGGCAGTCCTCCCCATAGCTCTTCAAATATATATATCTTCTTAAAAACTGCACTGAACAGAGAGGAATAATTTCTTTTCTCATATTGATTTTTGCTGTTAAGTAATGGTAGATGAGATATTTCAACCTTATAGGTAACACTCCGTTGCCCCTAAATAATCTTATTAAAACCTGCATTGAACAGAGAAAAAAAAAATCCCCATATACATTTTTGATGTTAGGTAAATAATGTGAGAAGTCGAAAGTCTGTAAACGAAAAAGTATATAAAACAAAAAAGATTTGTTTTCTTATTATAAACAATTTTTGTTCCACACGTTTTTGCTGTTGTCAATAGGGAGTTTTCGTTATTTATTAAAATAAAGAAAAACAAATAAATATTTAGTAATAGCTGACGAACGTATTTTGATATAAATATTTTTGTCATAACGGAAGTAAAAAGAAAGATATAGCCTCCCGAATATTAATTTTATTTAAAACTGCATTCAACAGAAAAGTATCTTTTCTTCATTCTTAACAACTTATTTATGTACATTTTTGTTGTTAAGTAAATAATAAGAAAGATATTTTAAATTTTTAATTTTAGGGCTTGCCCCCGTAACTCCCCAAATATTCATCTAATTGAAAAAATACATTGAACACAAAAGATTTGTTTTCTATTTCAAACGTTCAAGTGGAACCAAATGAAATTTTAATTTTCTTAAGTTATCACGAGCTAATTTTTTACTGCTTAAAATGGACTTTTACTAAACAAAATGATCAAAAGCTTCAATCAAACGTTAACAGTTATTAGAATTCAAAATCTAGTTCCGCTTCTATCAAAGAAACAGACTATATAAACATTTTTTTAATATATATTTTTCTGCAAAGTCAATAACAAAGGAGATATTTTAAGGTTTTTAATAAAGAGTCTTTGGATGGCCACCATTATTGCTAATAAATAGGTAAAAAAAAAAACTAACAATAACATCTACGTAAAGTAGTAGAGAAGTTTGACTTAGAGAAATGTAGTTATAGTATTTCCAGAATGAAATGTCCACTCTTGTTGAAGAAGCTTAAGAATTCAGTAATCGGTAAATCTTAAGACTAATTGCTGTAAAAAGAATATAAGAGGTATTATGGGTATTTTAAATTTAAATCGAATAGATGTAACACTAGTTCAATTAAAGTTTCTTAGAAACCATTAAAGATATTTTCCAAATTTATAATCCTATTGTTTCTAAATTTAAGGGGTTGTTATACTTGTTTGTTTGTAATTTTCAACGTTCATAGCGTGCATACATTAACAACATGGCTCTTTGGCGACCATTTTTATTATTTTTATTTTTTATTTTTATAGCCTTTGCTGCTTTGGCAATTAGCCAGGACGATTATTATTTTTTTTGAAAATTCCATGCCTGAACGGGATTCGAACCCGAGATCTTAGCAACGCAGAGCACATGTGTTACCACTACGCTGTTGGCCACCATTTGATTTTGAAGAAATTCCTAATTTCTGTAGTGAAAATAGTGATTCTGTGCAAGGTGATTTGGAGTGCGAAAATGTGAACGTTGACATAAAATGCGAAAATGTGGACGTGGCTACTAACGAAAAGTGTCATTTGTCAGAAGATTGCGAAGTTCTGATACTGAACGTTTATAAAAAGATAGTTTCGGAAGGTAATGACAAACCTATATTTAGAACTGCGAAATTAACTAGTGTTTCATACAGAACAATTCAACGTATCATTGTTCGTGACAAAAATCAGCAGCGAAAACGACCCGATTTACAAGTTTTCAAGAATATAGATAGTTTTATTTCTAAAACAATAATAAATAAAATAAACGACTTTTATTCGAAAAATATAGTGACGACTGTGCATCTTTTAATAAAAAAGTTTGAAGAAGACGGAATAGAATTTCTATACAAAGTTAGCCATAGGTATAATTATTTGAAGATTTATTTTTATTGCAAAAAAAAATGATTTTTGTTTGTGCAAATTTTGAGTATTTAATATTTACTATAAAGCCTGATAAAAATGTGCAGGAATGTCATGTGAGTATATACAGTTCATTCTAAATAGCATATAAGAAAACACAATTATTTAAAATAATTACTACGGTCCTGGCGACTATTATTAACATAACCATAAACTCAGTAGGTATAATGGTTATACTGTCAGCCATTATTGGAATCAATAAGTGAGGGTGGCCATTTCATTTTGGAAATTCTACATCTTTCCAGTTTTTTATAAGCTTTGTCATGGCTGTCCTAGAAACAGTCACTATATTTTTAATGCCTTTGGAAATACCACCATTATTGCTAATTAAGTATCCTACGCAAATAAAACTATCTATAACATCTGCATGAAAAGCTGCCATGTCTTGCTCAAAACAAAATGTGACTATTTGTTTTAAAAAAATGATTACTGCTTATGTAAATTACAGTGTGACCAATTTTTTAATACAGTATTCTCTAGCAAAAATAATTGAACAATTGTTTAATTAAATAGTGCATAAAACATAATTAAAATGTCAACACATAAAACGGAGTGATTACATTTGTACGATAATGGCATAAAAGGGTATAATTAACATGGACCAAAGCCAAGTATAAAGGCTAAAAATAATCCTTTTAGCTTTTAAAGATTATAATGTTGGGTTCATTTTGCCATACCATGAAGGAAGCCAGCGAAATCTCTTAATATTCCGTATTTATCCTCCAATGAACAGGATAATGATTTTTCTCTTATAAATTTGTACTGTAAATTTACTCGAAGACATTATTTAATTGTGTCAGCGTTACGAAATTTAAATGAATCTAATTTATTGTTAAAAGAATACACCTTCCTTCTTTTTTATATTAAGTTCTGTTAAATAATTGCATTGATTACGAAATTTATATAAGACATAATAATAATTTAAATTGCCGTATTTTTCTACCGTATTTTAAGACTCGATTCAAATTCATTACAATATTAACAATTTAGGATCTCGTATTTTTTTAAAATAATATATTAAAACATAAGTTTCAAAAGGCATGATTTTATATTAGAAAAAGAGTCGCGGAGCTACGAGTTTTCTAATCGACAAGTGCGGAAAAAGACTTGTAACGAGATTTTTACACTTTTTTTTTCTATTTAGCCTTTTCATGCATTTTCAAATAATATATTTGCATTATACAAGGTGTCTCAAAAGAAATTTTATATTTAGTGGATCGATTAAAAAAAAAGTAAGCCGTATATAAAAAAAATGTTTATTAATTATTAAAATACAATTTTTGGGGATTTATTTCTTAAAAATAATATCGTCTCAATGTAGACCCTCGCGTTCTCGGCACTCATTTAATCGAACAGTAAAATTACTTATGACGTCTCGGCAGGTGGACTCAGGGATGGCTGCCATTTCGTGACGGATATTTTCTTTCAAATGCACCAGTGAAGTCGGTTTATTGGCGTAAACTTTAGATTTAAGATAACCCCATAGGAAAGAGTCTATAGGGGTTAAATCTGGACTGCTTGGAGGCCAATTTATGTCACCTCTCCGGGAGATCAATTTGCCTGAGAAAATTTCACGAACACGTGGCAGAGACATATTGGACGTGTGTGAAGTTGCTCTGTCCTGTTGAAACCATGTTCTTTGGTTATAGCCAGGAAAGTTTTGCAGTTCAGGTACCAAGAAGTTGTCTAACATCTCCACATAACGCTCTGAATTCACTGTAACTGCACGCCCCCTTTCGTCTTCAAAAAAGTAAGGGCCGATAATTCCTCGCGCCGACATCGCAGCCCATACGGTCACTTTAGGCGAATGTAGGGGTTTCTGATGTTTGCGTTTCGGATTCGTTGCACACCAGTAGCGGCAGTTCTGCTTATTTACGTGGCCATTAAGATGAAAATGAGCTTCATCCGAAAACAAAATGTTGGTAAACGTTGAAAATCGCTCAATCACCTGATTTCCGAAATTAAGCCTCTGACTGGCATCTTGGGGCTTTAATTCTTGCACCAATTGAATTTTGTAGGGGTTCAGCTTTAGGTCTTTGTGCATAATGCGATGTAATGATGATCTATGCACATTTAAAGCACTTGCGCGCTTCCGAATTGAAAGGTTCGGGTCGTCACGAACAGACTGATTAACATTCTCCACGTTTTCTACCGTTCTTGATGACCTAGGTCGCCCGGATTTTGATATATCCAGCGTTGTACCAGTCTCTTCAAACTTTTTAACCCAATGTCGAATGAGAGGAATGCTTGGCGCATCATTTTAGTGGCGAAAACCTCGAATACTGCAGAATTTTCTACGCGCTACAGTCACCGAATCACCGTTTTTGTAAACTCTCGCACGCATAACGCGCGGTCTGCTCCCGAGAAACGCTCCATAGCGACTGAATTCCCAAGAGCCAGGCTGCCGATTGACATAACCCCCGCGCCCCTCGGATTCGTTGCGTTCACGCAGTAAGCTAAATAAATATAAAATTTCTTTTGAGACACCTTGTATAATCAAACAACATCCCCGATTAGGAAATTTGGTATGTGAATGTAGCGGTTGGCTAAATTGGTTTGTTAGTTTTATTTTTCACGGTAATTATAAATTATGTTTGTATAATTTGTAGGCTTTTGTATCAATTTTATCAATTTTTTTAAATAAAAGTGTCATGATGAAACTCATTAAAACACTCAATCCAGTTTCATAATGACTCTTTTATGAATGCAAAAGAGAAAAAAGCTTTTAAGAACTTTCATTTATAATAACTAAATAATAATAAAAATATTGTTTTCAAAAATCCATTAAAATAGATACAGTTCCAACAAATAATCAATACTTCGTTTGTACTATTTTGGTTCACATCACTGTGCATAACTCATTTTATTTATTTCACATTTGTATGTCTGGTATTTTATATAAAAATCTTTTTTTTAGTCTTGAACGTTTCATTTGATATTCCATTAAAAAAATCTCATATTTTTCGATAAAATATTCTGTTCGTAAATTCTTGTTAACCCTTAAGTCTCGTTTATAATAGACCATAACTTAGTGCATAACATATCCACAAAGATTTCACAACAAAGAGAGTCGTTTGATTTTTATACTATGGTTGTGTTATGTATTTATAAACGAGGCTTAAAACGCTCGGACCTACGTAACTTTTGGTTATAACGTATATACTACAGAAAATATGAAGCTTATGGAGCCGGCATTGATATGGATGAAATTATCACACTTTCTGCTTTCTGCATTTTAACGATAGGTACCTTACTTATAGCATGTGTTCCACAGAATGTACCAAAATTCAGTGTTTGCATGGAGAGTAGTCATTTAGCATTTAGTATTTTTTATGATAACTATTAATCTTGAGAATGTTGATATTTTTGTATATAAATTATATAAAGTATATAGTGTATTTAACATGTACCTATTTTTAAATAATCGTTTATTGCCGGTTCAACAAATACATTTGTTATTCACAGCAGGGTTATAGGTGTTAACAATAGTTCTTATTCCTTAGGTGGAGATTACATAACTTCCCTAATTTAAATATAGGTTTATAATTATTAAAAATATAATATTAATTAGATTTAGAGCTAGTCTTCTATGTCAGAAAAATCCGAGCAGAGATCTTGGGGTAAGCGTCGCTTCAGTCTTTTATGTAGTCCTTTGTCACCAATGTTGTTGTGTACAGCACTTTCACAGTTGTTTAGGCTTTCTAGAAAACGTTGAGTTTGTTTTTTGACTTGGGTGAATATTGATGATATTAGGAGTTCATTATGCAATTGCACTTTTTTTAAATTAGTTTAAGAGGTGTTTCCCCACACTTCACAGCCGTAAAGTATTAAAGGTTTTATTAGAGATTTATATAATAGGAGTGCACACTTTGTTTTATTGGCGAATTTTCGATTTAAGAGGGGGTATAGTTGACGAAGTCTGGTGTATGCTTGTTGCAGTTTGATGTTGATGTGGTGGCTCCAAGTTAGACGGGTATCTAAATGTACTCCTAAATACCTCATAGTTTTATCTTTTGCATTCCATTCTAAAGTTTTATTATTGATGATAATATTGTTTGGATTTTAGATTCTCTTTAGGGCAAATATTTTACCTTCGCACTTGTCCGTATTTAAAGTTATATTCCAGCTTTTGAGCCAACGACAAACAATATTAGCATTGGCCTGCAGCTCATGTATTGCTTGCTGTAGTTCGAAGTTTTGCGGGATAATTGCGGTATCATCCGCGTACATGGTAATTTCTGCTTGAGCTGTTGGGATGTCGCTGGCATAGATGTTGAATAAAATTGGGTCTAATATACTGCCTTGTGGGACTCCTGCTTTAATAAGCTTTAATTCCGAGATTTCGTTGTTAATGCGAACTGCAAAGTTTTGATCTTCCAGGAATGAGAATAATATAGCAGTAATACATGGTGATGATTGGACCCGCAAGAGTTTGTATTTCAAGCCGTTAACCAAACTTTGTCGAAGGCCTGTGCTATATCTAGAAAAAGTACAGTGGTGAATTGTTTATTTTCGAAACCGTTTTCTATTATTTCTGTAAGTCTAAGTAGTTGTTGTGTTGTGCTGTGGTGTTTTCTAGAGCCAAACTGAAACTGTGGAAGAATGTGGAATCCAAAGGTGAATGTGGCGATTTAGCAAAGTATGAAAAAAATTATCAATTCGATATTTTTTAATGTGTTTAGTTTTTATCAGAGATGGTGAGTCAACAGAAGATTAAAAGGCTCCCGACTGTTGACTCCCGAGTCAGTATTTTTGAGAATCGACTTCGACTTCTGGCTCCTTTCAATCGTAAATCGTACTTACAGTAAATATTTTAAGTTAGGGTGAACTATCATTATAAAATGACATTACCTCTAGTCTTTATTTTATTCTTAAAACAATTTATTTTTCATCTCACTTTTTTAATATCTAGATTTTGGCTGCCAACATGAAACATGAAATAATCACGGAGGTCGTTACAACCCGAGAAAACAAAAATCCAGTTTAATTCCGCTTAAAAAAAAAATATACAGAGCATGCAGAAAAAGATAAAAATGGATGTGTAAAAACAAAAAGTCATTGCATTAATCTGTGAACACGAGTACTATTAATCCGGTATTGAATATTTCCAATTTAGTTTTCGTTCTTGAAAAAAAAACCAAATTTTGTTCCCGTTTCCGTTTTTTATTTTGTTTTTTTGTAACATCGTCATTTTGTTTTCGTTTTCGGTTTGTTATCATCCTTGATAAAAATTGAATCAAAGAGTCGGGAGTCGATAGTTTTTCCGAGTCTCAACACCTACTCTTCCCAAAAGCTTCAACCACAGACTCCCGACTCCCGACTTACGACTCCGACTCTTGGTTTTTATATGGTATTAAATTTACATATCCAGTGTATAGGGTTTCACTATTCCAAATCCTATCAACTTTAATTTCTCAAATGACTTGCAACTCTTGTATTTATGACATACTACTATCAGGTCCTAATCTATTTCCTTTCGGATTAAAATTTGTCCCTAATGTTACGCGATAATCTGTGCTGATTTTTATTTTTTACCCTTTGCTTAATGAACAGGCTGTGGTGAATAATATCCACCAAAGCAAACGCCTAAGCTTTTTATCAACCATTTTTAAGCAGTTTGAAACAAATAATATTAGTTATCCAGTTTCCAATTTTCCAAGTTGTCAGTTCTATTTCTTTAATAACTCGGTCTTCATCTTTGATATTGTCTTACGTAAATTGTGGGAAAGATTGTCGTGTTCTGAAGCATTTCATAATATAATAATAGCTGTTCGATAGTATACGTACACCGTAGTTTGTCATTTTAATGTTCAATTATTCACTACTATATAACTATTTTTGTAATAATCAATAGACTTCGATATAAATGATTCACCACTGATCATTTTATTCTATTATTAGAGAAGTTGTATATTTTTTAAACGCAATAAGTTATGTAGGTCACAAATGGTAAAATGTCAACAATAATTACATCCGATTTATTGATTTTTTAAATTGTTTCGTAGGTAAATGTCACATACCCACTCCATATGAGGGTTAAATCAAATTCAAATTAAATCTGTAAAAGGAAAAATATGTTGGGTAAAAATCTGTTGTTATTTCACTGTTATTAAATAATAATAATAATAATATTTAATATTTATATATTTTTTTAATAATAATAATTGCGTGTCAGGATTGTGTTATAAATACTTTGGCGTACAGGGCCCGCATATTCCAAATAGCGGAGTCCACACTCTGCAGGTCTGCTTGTCTATCTCTTGCAGCGTCGAGCTACGTGTCTCGACATAAAGCTGTTCTCCAAGTGCTCTACTACCATCTTAGACATGTCTATGGTATTGACCAAATACCGGTTATACTGTACGTCCCTTCTGACATAGAATCGGTGGTGGAAAATTCCAAGTGCCGAATTTATTGGAATTACTCCTTCCCCACCTCGAGCTTACTGACAGTCACTAAGCCGGACATACCCCTTCTGGATATCGAGACCAAACAGATGTTTGAAATCGAATTTTCAAGTCCAGCTGAGAAGAAGCTCAAGGAGGAGG